>VZRW01010724.1:60541-244130 GCA_013398125.1 Aegotheles bennettii
GTTGGACTTGATGACCCTGGAGGTCCCTTCCAACCATAATGATTCTATGATTCTATTCTATGATTCTAAAAGGGATGAAACATTGGGCTACAACTAATGGCTTTATCAGAAATAGTCTTGGTTCAGTCTCTCAGCCCAGCCACTGGACAGTCCATCCTGTGCCCCTTCCAGTGCCATTAGCTGCAGTGATGTTGGGTGGCCATAATGGCTTCAGCCGTGCAGCTTCGTGCTCCCTGTCCCAGTTCCAGTGGTCATTTCAGCAAGATTAAATGCTACAATAGTCCTAAGGGCACACATAGCTAGTGGTAGTTCAGTGCATCTGTGTCACCTCCCCATCAGCATCCCAAAATGTCCCTTTTATGGAACCCACTTTAGCAACCCAGGGACAGTGAGAGCAGAGAAGATGCTGAGATCCTTCTCTCAGAGGTTCATGTATCTGCAAGCCTCATCATTCCTAGCTGGCTCACTGCAACCCAACACCTTCCCAGATGTGGGAGACCCTAGCTGTGGACCTGAGGTTGCACCCAGACCACCAATCTCCATGTGCCTTAAGGGTGAGGGTAGGTGACTGGGCCAACATCCACAGCTAGAGAGTCAATGCTCCCCTGGTACACAGACAGTGTAGCTCACCTTGGCCACACTCTTCTGCCACCCTTGGTCACTATACCTGATCCTACAGGCTGAGCCAGGGCCAGGGCTCTCTTCCCACCACTGAACCATCCTCTCTTTCCCTGTCTTGGGTTGTCTCAGGTATCAGCAAATTCCCTCTCTTCTGTTCTCTGCCCCTTCACGTCACTGAAGCTGCCACAGGCAGCCAAGTTGCTCCTCATGCCCTCCACCCAGCTTCAGGCTGCGTCCAAGCCCTGAACAAGCATAAGCTCTGAGCAAAGCCCTGTTCAATGTCCAACTCCATGGTGTGGCCAGGGCTGCCAGCCCAGCATGTGAGACACCCTGAGAGGAGTGAGAGCCCAGGGGCAGGCTGAGGTGGAATCACTGCAGCTTGGCAAGAGAAAACCTCCCAGAGATGTCAGGACCCTGCATGCCCTGGCTGATGTAAGGAAGCATAAATTATGTCCCTCTGCAGCTGCCTCTCCCCAGCCTGCTGCCTGCCTTGTGCTCATGGATGCCCAGCAGTCAGTGCTGAGTCCTGGGGAGCTTGCGGCGAGTCCAGATGATCCAACTGGAGTTTGTCAGTCTCTGGGTAGGCTGCCCACCCAGGGGGACGGCTCCATTCCTGAGGCAGGATGCAGAGTCTACAACTTCCTAAAGGGAGGTTGTAGTGAGGCTGGGGTTGGTCTCTTCTCCGGATTTGCTGATGACAGGATGAGAGGAAATGGCCTCAAGTTCCATCAGGGGAAGTTTAGGTTGGAGATTAGGAAGCAGTTCTTTACTGAGAGGGTGGTTGGGCACTGGAATGGGCTGCCCAGGGAGGTGGTGGAGTCCCCGTCCCTGGGGGTGTTAAAAATGGGTTGATGAGGCACTTGAGGCCATGGTCTAATGGTCTAATGGTTAGGAATATGATGGGATAAAGGTTGGACTTGATGCCCCTGGCGGTCCCTTCCAACCATAATGATTCTATGATTCTATGATTCTATGATGCTCTGAAGACAACAGCATTATGCAGGGTGCTGGGGCTGGCAGGAGCCCCTAGAAGAGGTGGACCTAGCTTAAAGAAGGAAGGTGACTCCTCTGAACCATGAATCAGATTTGGCTGTCAGGACAAACGATAAGCTCAGTGTAATTGTGTGAACAAAGTTATGGGTAGGACCTTTATATGCATCTGAGCTCGAAGTAGGGAGGAGTAGAAAGGAAATTATGCAGTCATCCTATGCATCAATGCCTCATGCCAGGGCATTAAATGGACATCAGAAATTCTCATTTCCAAAAATAAATTTGACCTCCTGCATAATACTGAGACACACTGACACAGACCTGAATCACAAAACACCCGAGTCACCCAGGGCTGGCAGGACAGAGAGGTGGAGATGAGACCCTCACAGGAATACAAGAGCCAAGAGGTGTTGGGTACTTGAAGAAAGCCATGCTCAGCCTGTCACATCCCACATCTGGCTGATGGAGACCACACTGGAGATCCTGATGAGCCGAGGAAGTGTCCCTGTGCAGGGCTGGCTGGAGACGTGGCAGAGCTTTGCCTCCCTGGGCCAGCACTCAGGTGAAGCAGCACCTGAGGGGTTAATGCAGAGAGCAGTGGTGGAGCTGTGGGCACCCCTAGAAATTGCTTTCCACTGGGTAAAGGGAATGGATTTGCTAACAGAGCTTGATAACCCATAGCCTTTTCACTCCCAAATGGCCAGCCTTCCCTGGGACACTGTCCACACGCTTGTCCCAGTATCCAGCCAAGGGCTGCTCTTCCATTTGGGTCCAAGCTGAGCTGTCCCAGCACATCGAACAGGGGTTGGACAGACTGCCGAATCGAACCAGGGGATGGACAAACAGCTCCCCTGAATAGCTTCACAATGATGTGAGAGAAAATCCACGCTCACAGAACAGCTTTTCAGCCTCGGGGATGGATGCTGAAGGACTCATGCTGCTGCCAATAACACAGCCCTAGGGTTTCTAAAAATTTCTAAAAATGACGGATGATAATTTTCTGTTACCCAAAGTAATGCAGTGAATTTGGTGCAATTCTGTATCAGGCCTCAAACCAACAGATAAGGGTGAATTGATTACTGAACTCAGAATTAATGGTCGCTTAAACAACCTAATTGCATTTGTTACGAGCAGAATGTAATCTTAAACTGATAATACATATGCAATCACTTTGAGTGGGAAATTTTCATAAATTGAGAGCAATTACAAGCAATAAATGATTGGAGGGAAAACTGAGACAAAATAGTGTGTATTATAAATGAGGATTGCTTAAGAAAACTTTGATAGATGCTGTCTCTTCCACAGCATGCACAGAACTTTGCAGTGATCAAAGATATTCTTAGCTAGGAATATATCACTGTTAAGGAAGAGAAAAGCAGAAATAATAACAGTAGTAAAAAACCCAACTAGAAAAATAAGGGATTTGGTAACAGAAGCTATGAATTAACTGTAATTTGAAAGAGCAATCAATGAAAATTTTGTTTACTAGCATTAAGGACTATAAGAGAGTGTGCAAGTAAGTTATTTATATGCATATATGTCAGGAAGAAAATGCTGCGTGTTGGTTTTAGATGGAGGTGGTGAAAGTCTGCTCTGATACTGCAGAAAAAGAAATGTTCAGCCAAAGATTTACAGCTCTGGAGAAAAGCAATCTGATGGGTTCATACCTTACAGAGAGAATGGAAAGCTTCTTGCTCCACTAGTAACTAGGCAGCATATTAAGTGGCAAATGGCAAATTGAAGTTGTATTGAACATATCTAGGACTAGAAAAAATAAATTGGACAGTTCCATAAGATGTGGCTGAGAAAGCCTTGTAGGGTGTTGATACTTCATGTATGTTGGTACCTGAAGTGTTGGGATGCATCTGCACCTCAAATCAGTTAGACAAAATAGGATGATGTTGTTTGGGTGAAATGATGAATGAGGGAGACTCATTGCACTGGAATATAATAAAACATGGAAGAGATGCTGCAGGCCCCTTACAGCCAGAACAGCAGACTCCCTGCTGGATCTCCCAGAGTTTGCTCAGATCACCCACCGAGGAGACAGTTTTCATACACTAAAAGTCAGTGAAATTAGGACGAGTCAGATGCTGAGAGCGGTTGGTTCTGCTTGGGGAGCTGATTTCATGTCAGGGATGGGCTCTCAGGAAGACAAATGCAAATTCATAGAGTCAGGAACCCCCATGAACAGAGGAAAGATGGTGTTTTGGAGGACAGTGGCTCATCTGAAAGTTGACATGCAGGAAGATAGAGAGTGAACAGAGTTATCATCTAGCAGCATCGATCTTGCCTTCTGCCAAACCCTGAAATGCCAGGAATTATGTCTCCCATATTCCAGGCTGGGATTTCCCAGGCAGAAATGCCTACACTGGGCAGGGGATCAAAAACCTGCAGAGCACATCAAGATTTCTTCTGCATGTGTGAGAGAGGTGACTAATCCTCGTGCAGGAGATTCATGCTGGGCACAGTGTGGCCTCAGGACTTCCTGAGGACACTGGGGATGGTGGTGGCTGTGCTGGGCACTGGCCAGGCTGGCACTCAAGTCTGAGTCCTGGCCCAGCACCCAGAAAGTTATTTGAGGAGCTCAGAGAATGAACAGTCTGTAAAAAACAGACTCCTGGTGAGACACTAAGAAAGTTCCACTTGAATGTACATCCAGGAGGACGTTGTAAGGGGTATTGGTCACAGCCTATGTGGAAAAAAAAATCCTAGAGGAAAATGCTTGCAATAGCTGGGCTTTGTCAATTGAGAAGAGCCAGTGGTTGCAGGGTGACACCCACCTACAGGCTGGGAGTCTTTCTCCTGGGGTGAAGGTGCTTTTTTCCTGTACATAAGCAGCAGTTTCTGTACTGGAGGACACATTTCATCTGGGCTTTCCAAACCTCTCAGGCCAAAGAGTTTTCAGTTGGCTGTTAAAGCGAAGGCTCCTGACAATATAGTTCCAACCTGGATATGGTTGGCATCTTCCGCCTACACCATCTCCAGACCCATTGTGACACTGTGGTGTCCCAGTGGTTCTGTGATCCCCCACCAAGCATGAGCCAGCCCAGAACAAGCCGTTGCAGAACAGGAACCGATGTGACTGAGGAAGAGGAGCCAGCTGTGGTTCTCATGTTTAGTGTCCAAGGCTTCAGCCCCATCCAGCAGAGCATTGCACTCCAGGGGGTCTCTCCAGGTGCTTGCACTCCCGTGCTCTGATGTACACACACGAAGGTATGGGCTTTCCTTGGACCTTCTGAGAAGCTCTGCTATTCCCTCTCCCCTTTCCATCTTCCCAGACTTACAAACCTGTTCGCAGCCCTTCTGCCTCAGGGCTCTAAAGGAGCTCTTTGCATGCAGCCCTTTGCTCCTGATTAGTTTTAAAGCATCATTTCTGCCTCTCATCCAGCCACCCAGTGTGAGACTAACAAACCTCAGGTCTCCCAGCCCCCCAGAACAGACCATGAGGAGGTGTCTGCCCACCAGCTCTGGTGTCCCAGCTGTGAACCACCATTTCCCCATCTCAGCAGCCTGCTCAAACAGCTCCAGGGCAGATGTCAGGACAGCTGTTATCCAGAGCAAAGAGCTGATTTGAAGTGTCAGGAGAAATGCAGACAAAGGCTCACAAGGACTGACCCTTCTTCAGAGGCTGTTATGCCCCTCCACATCCCCCTACCTACACCACCTGCCAAGTGTTTGCAGCAAGGTGCTCTCAGGGCTTTCTCCTAGTTCTGGCTTCAATCAAAGTGACTTCACAGAATCACAGAATCACAGAACAGCTTGAGTTGGAAGGGACCTTAAAGGTCATCCAGTCCAACTCCCCTGCCATGGGCAGGGACATCCCCCACTAGACCAGATTGCTCAGGGCCCCATCCCTTGAATGTCTCCAGGGATGGGGAATCCACCAACCTCTCTGGGCAACCTGGGCCACTGTTTCATCACCCTCATGGTGAAAAATTTCTTCCTTATATCTAACCTAAACCTCCCCTCCTTCAGTTTAAAACCATTACCCCTCATCCTATCACAACAGACTGCTAAAAAGCCTGTCCCCATCCCTCTTGGAGGCCCCCTTTAGGTAATGAAAGAAGCCATGAGGTCACCTCGGAGCCTTCTCTTCTCCAGGCTGAACAGCCCCAACTCTCTCAGCCTCTCCTCGCAGCACAGGTGTCCCAGGCCTCTGATCATTTTGGTGGCCCTTCCCTGGACTCATTCCAACAGGTCCTTGTCCTCCCTGTGCTGAGGGCTCTGGAGCTGGACGCAGAGCTCCAGGAGGGGTCTGACCAGAGCAGAACAGAAGGGCAGAATCACCTCCCTTGTCCTGCTGGTCACAGTTCTGGTGCAGCCCAGGACACAGTTGGCCTTCTGGTCTGTGAGGGCACATTGCCAGCTCATGTCCAGCCTTTCACCTGCCAGTACCCACAAGTCCAAGACTTGTGTGGAAAGTCAGTGAGTCCCAGCTTGGGAGATCATAGAGTAGAGAATCACAGAATGGTTTGTGTTGGAAGGGACCTTAGAGCTCATCCAGTGCCACCCCCTGCCATGGGCAGGGACACCTCCCACCACACCAGGGTGCTCCAAGCCCCAGCCAACATGGCCTTCAACACTGCCAGGGAGGGGCAGCCACAGCTTCTCTGGGCACCCTGGGCCAGGGTCTCCCTACCCTCACACCAAAGAATTTCTCCCTCACATCCAGTCTCAATGTCCTCTCTTTCAGTTTAAAACCATTTCCCCTTGTCCTATCTCTACATCTGAGGGATTTCCTGAGGAAAACACCTCTGGGAGGACATGGAAGCAAAATCATTCCAGGGTGCATGCAAACGCTTGCAACGTTTTCAAAGAAAAAAGGAGGAGAAGGCTGAGTAGCACCCAGGAGTGTCCTTGTATGCCATGCTAAGTACCATGAGCAGAGCATGGTTGGAAACCTACTTGTAACAGGGGTGCAGCATTTCAAACCTGAGCACTGAGCTGGAGTTAAGGCACTTCTTAAATTGCCAGGTGAAGTCAATAGACCCAGTGGGGTTGTAGGGCAAGTGGTCCTGGCTTCTCTGCTCAGAGCAAAGGGGGAGCAGAGCTGGGGCTGCAGAGCAGTCAGCCTTAAGCAGCCTTGGGGCTCAGGTTCACTGAATCCCATGGAGAATGTGACAATGAGCAATCTCAGGTTCTCGAGCTCCCAACTTTTTCCAGATGTTTGCCTTGCCCATCAGCCCAGCTGGAGTGTTTCCATGGTCTGTAGAATGTTGCTGGTTCACTTCTGTGCCTCTTGTGTGATCTGTGCTGTTTAGTCCTGGTGCCTGCAGTTCCCTGCTACCTGGAAGGCTCCCAGATGTTTCTTTCATTTGGCTTGAGGGGTGGCTCCTCTGGTGTCAGTGTGGAAGGAAGTTGGCCTCTCCCTAGGTTGCTACTGCTTCCCCTGGGAACTTGTGTCATACGTGGACATCCAGGCAGTTAAACGGCATGTCCACAATTGCTATGGTTTAGAAATTTTCTTAATTCCAAAAAAATGTTGTGGCATATGCAAGGCATCTAACACAGCTCTACCAGCAACCCAGGGGAGATCAGTGCTCTGGTACTGTTAGGAGTGTCTCATAAATGGGAAGGACAAGCACATCACTCTGCTGGAGGGATGAGAGGAGGCCTCTCCCTGAATCCAGCTGTTGATTTGTTCATTCCCAGAAGCAGAGTGATTGATAACCCAGTTATTTGGAGCCCCACTCGTGGATGTATTCTTAGAAACGGGAACCTCATTTTCTCATGCTGCAAAATGTCACTTCCTAGGACTGGCTGCACAGAAATTGGATTGTGTTGCTTGCCCTCAGACCTGAACAGTACAACAGATTGATGAATATTGATTGTGCTTTTTTTAAAAAAAATATTTTTTTTTGGTTAAAGCACCCTAACCTGATAATTGGTTGATTACAAATACATTAGGATTGATCAGATTGAGGAGCAGGACAGGCTTCTGTAATGGTGTAAGACAAATCGTGTCTCTTGGATGAAGGAACCCCAAGGGAGGTTCCCAGTCCCACACCTGGATTTGTCCATCCGCTCTCTGCCCTCGTCCATGACCACGAGATCTGTTTGGCGTGTCTCTCCAGCACAGTAACCTTCATTCACAGTTGCATTTGTTGGATGACTCCTGAGTGTAGCTGCAGGGTGGCTCATTACATGGTTCATTACCGATACTATCCCTGGCAAACAAGCCCGTGTGCTCTGCTGTGCTCTGGGGTGTCCCTTCTGGAAGAATATATGGCCGTGTTCTGCTGAGCTGCTCCAGGACATTATTTCATCTAATGGCTGTGCTTTGGTGTTTGGAAGTATGGCTGTACATTGTAATGGTGTTTTTAATTTGGGATGCTGGGGATTTGTCCACTCATTCAGTGTTGTGCATCCTCTGGGACAAGCTTCCCAGGATGCACGGAGGTCTAGGGAGAGGTTTTCTCCAGGGAATCAGAAAGCCATTGGCTGTCTTGGAACACGCATCTGAGGCAGACACCAAACCCTTCTTCCTTGGCCTCAAGGTCCAGCCGGGGACTGCTCTCTCTGCATGTTGCTGTGGGGACCCTCAGTCCCCTGGGAGCTGCTAGAAGGCAGGACAGTGCATGGTGTGGTGCCGTGGGCACCTGAGGGTGGGCAGCCATCACACACCCCTGCCAAGCAGTCAGGCAGAAGGGTGAGCATCCTGGGTTGCCATGACACGGGTGATCCCAGTGCCAAGGTGTGTGCCAGCTCCAGGTGAAGGATCCTGGGATCTGGCCACTGCTCCAGCTGGCTCAGGCTGAGGGATCACAGGCTTGTGCTCCAGCTGGGGGACTTCAACTAGAGAGCACTCCCCACCTCTCACCTCTACGTCCATGGAGACCCCTGTTGCATTACAGGGCAAAAGGCAGCGTGTTCCCTACAGCACTGGGTCTGCAGGTAAAGTCAGGGGGCACCTAAAGCAGGAAAAGGGTCATGTCCCCATGCCTCTCCACCCCACACTGCGTCCCCAGACGTCTCGGTGGGCCAGATGCCAGTGTAAGGGCTGTCAGGATGGAGATGTATCAGCCTTGTCAGAGAATGTCCCAGTGATGGAGACTGGAGAAGAGGAGACTGAGAGGAGACCTTATTGCCCTCTACAAGTACCTAAAAGGAGGTTGTAGTGAGGCTGGTGTTGGTCTCTTCTCCCGAATTGCTGATGACAGGACGAGAGGAAATGGCCTCAAGTTCCATCAGGGGAAGTTTAGGTTGGAGATTAGGAAGAAGTTCTTTACTGGGAGGGTGGTTGGGCACTGGAATGGGCTGCCCAGGGAGGTGGTGGAGTCACCGTCCCTGGGGGTGTTCAAAAAACGGGTTGATGAGGCACTTGAGGCCATGGTCTGATGGTCTGATGGTTAGGAATGTGATGGGATAAAGGTTGGACTTGATGACCCTGGAGGTCCCTTCCAACCATAATGATTCTATGATTCTATGACTGGGCGTGTGGTGGGTATGGCTCTGGAGCAGGCTTGGCAGGCACACGGGCAGCACCGCTGCTGGAGCTAAGCAGAGCACTGCAGCATGGGGTGGGGTAGGGTGGGATGCGGTGGGATGGGGTGCAATGGGATGGGATGCAATGGGATGTGATAGGATGGAATGAGGCTGCAGCAGGTGGAGATGCCCAGAGGTGTGGAACAAGCTGGCCTGCAGTGCTGAGGTGTGCACTGGGGTGGGTCCTGGAGGTGTTCCCAGTGCTGTGTGTCCGTGCATGGAAGTGGATCAGTTGCTAAAGACAGTGTGAGTATTCGGCGGGGTTTCAACCCGAAACTTCAAGCCAGTCTCAGCTGGAGGGGTGGTGATTTGCTGGCAGGAGGCAGACCTGTCCCCCAGTGCTTTGGGGGCACGTGTGGGGGGACAAGCCCCAGGTCCCCCGGGGGTATCATGAGCGGAGCCTCCCAGCCCAGCCGCAGGTCTGTGCTCCTCCGGGGGCTCCGCCAGCAAGGGCTTTATTCCATCCTTTCCCTGGGTCCATTCACCAGCCCTCCCTGCCTCCTCCCCCTCTCCCCGTCCCTCCCACCTTGCCTGCTGGATCCCCAGCAGTCTCTTGACACCTTGGGGGAAGGCTGGGAGGTGCGACCATCGCCAATGAGCGAGAGGGAGAGCGGGAGGGAAGGGAGAAGGAAGCCAATAACGGGGAGGTCTGGGAGGGTGGTGGAGGGGGAGGGACGGGGCCACTCCTCCGTCGGTGGGACTGCAGATTATTTTGCATGGACTGTCGAAGAGAAAAGGGATCTGCATTTGTGGAGGCACCAACAACCACACAGCTTGTTGCTGGGGTAAGTGCAGATGCGAGCTCCCCTGCTCTCATTCTCTGGCGGGCGGTGCATTGATCCTCCATCCCGTTTTGCTTAGTTTTGATTCTTGCCGGGGTTATTTGATGCATCAGCTTCATGCCTGAGTTGCCAGAGCCTGGATCTCCGTGATCCGTGTGTGTGTGTGTGCATGCATTCATGTGCGTGCCGGTGGGAAGATGCCCGCTCCCTGGATATACATCGGCACAATTTTCCAGCTCTCGGGGTGGCATCTCGTCTCAGATGTGACACTACAGCGTGCCATACACACACACACAAATGGTGTTTGCTCTCACTGGTTTTAAATCCACTCATCCACACAATTATTGGGATAGTGAGGCTGTTGGGCAGCTGAATATTAACGGGTGGCTCTGAAATCGCAGCCCTCATGGATGGGGAGCTGCTTCCCTTTATCCCGAGCCTGACATGTTCAGGATTATGTTTTATAACAAAGCTACATTTAAAGATCAATTCGGCTGTGGTTATTGCATCCAAATTACATGGTTGTCATGGAGATGGTACAGAGAAGCTGAAGTGATATGACTGCATCTGGACTGGAGTGGGGCTTCAGTGCCGAGTGAGCTCCTGCCTTGCTGCCAGTGTCTTTTTGTCTCTGCTGGGTTATGATTTCTTTTCATCCTGAATGAAGCACCGCCGTGTTAGAGGATTTAGAGGTTGAGCTGCTGTGGAGGGGCTGTGTGTGGCCCCTGCTCAGAGCTGTGTTATTATCGTAATTGTTCCATTAGCATCTGTGTCTCCCTGAATTCCTTCCACGAGTCTGGGGAGGAGGAAGGCGTGAGAAGGACGCAGAGTTTTCAGAGCACAGCTAGGGCAGGGAGTACTTTCCAAAAAGGCACCTGTGCCGTGCCCACACCCCCCTGCTGGCTCCCACAGCCTGGGGGACAAAAGGGAAAGGATTCCCTGATTTTAGCCATGCTTATCTTCCATTTTCCTGCCTCAACTTGGAGGATGCAAGGAGCCAGTCACCTGCTCGTCACTGTACCAGGGAAATGGCATTTGGGTTTTGTTATTATATTTTTTTCCTTTGCAACTGGTAACATGAATGTGTTGGCAGGGGGGAGAGAAAATCCATAATCTACAAGAATGAAATTTTGCTGCCTAAGGCTAGCTAGAATACAAAGAGTGTATCTGTGGGAAGGGCATGTTATATATTACAGATGTGTATTTCTGTAGTGGCTGGGAGTAAATCACACTATTGTGCTCATCTTCATTATTTTGGGTGTTAGGCTGGCTTTAGTCAATATTTAATCTGAGCTCATTATGTGCTTGCACAATAAACGTGCAATTTGGAGGCCGACTTTACATCCATAAAATGCTTTGGGAATGCATGTGGCATTGTCTCCACAAATGCAATTTCACCCTTTTCTGTAAGACCAAGCCTATTGTGGGGATATAAATATAGTAGAAGGCATTGGTGGAAACGAGCCCATCAGAATGGCAGTGTTTCTCTAATTGTATCACTAAACATAAGAGAGAATTAATTACCAGGATAAACAGAGCTTTGTAGCTGTTGGATCAGGGTAACACTTGCGTGGAGTTCCAGGCCTGCATTCTAGTAGCATTATGGCTCCAGTCCCCCCCCTGCCAGCAGGTAATGTTTTTAGCCAGGAGTGTCGCATATTATCTTTAGATTTTTTGTATTAAAATCCCCATGTCCTTGTCAAATTGGCCATCGCAGCCATTCCAAAGTGTGTGATTCAGCCAGGATCTCCTTTAACATGATTTTGCCTGTACAAGTCCAAGCAAAAAATGGATAAAGTCTGAAAGTGGGCGGTTGAGCCCAGAGGGGAAGTTGGAGAGATGGCTGATTCACAAAATGGATGGTTCTCATTTTGTCTCTTCTCTCCCCCTAAAAGTTAGACACAAGTGGAGTTGAAGTGGGAGGTTTTCCCTGGAGATCCCCTTGGATCCACGAGGCTAGAAACCGAGTAGTTCAAAATGAATACTGAGTTTCCTCCTGTCTCAGCATGTTCATTGCTCTTCAGTCCACCCTAGGACATGGCTGTGTTATGCTCTGGGGAAACTGAGGCTCAGCGTGGTCAAGTGACTTTGCCAAGATGATGGTGGCAGCGCTGGGCCAAGGGTGCAGGAGCTCTGCCAGAAAACCTCTCTCTCTGACCACCAGGCCAGTTCCATATCCACATGGTGCGGTCCCACTTGTCGTTGCAGTGGAAGGGTGGTGGTGATGGGAAGCAGTACTGGTGCATGGAGACCCGGTGGATGGAGTAAGGGTGCTCTTTGCTGAGGCCACTCATTAGAGCTGATCAGTGGGTGGCAAGAGGGAGTCAAATAGTTTTACACCAGCTTCTGTGGTGTCCAAGATGAGGACACACTTTTCTGACCCTACCTGTAGGGTAACTGAAATGAAGCACCCTCTGGTGTCCTCATTATTTGACTCATCACATAGCTCTTCACATGGAGCTGAACACTCAGTGCTTGGCAGGAGGTATCTGCCTGATTTCTCTTATGGTTGCATCCAGCTCTGAGTGTGAAGCCACTTCACACTCACTTTCCACTCTCCCCTCAGTGCTGCTCACAGCTCATCTCTCCTAGATGCTGTATTGCTCTTCTTGACTTCAACCTATGGCTCCATCCATTCTCTACCCTCCAGCCCATCATCTGACACTTTTTTGCCACCTTCCTCCATGAGTTTTCCCACTGATGAAGATTCCTCCATGTGGTGTTGCCACAAGCTTCAGCCCATGCCATGATTTGTAGGTGTTATGCCCACCACGAGGCACACAGTGCTGAGTATGACAGGCCACCACATCACAGGGCTCGAGCTGCAAAGTCTCCTTTGAAGTCTGGAGTTGCCTCCATGTGGTCTTAGTGGTTCTGCCCAAAGTTGGAGTTGGTGCTTCTTGCCAAAAGGAGCTAGGAAGACCTGCTCTGCTCAGACATCCCTGTGGCCCTGCTGACTTGCAGAGGTTGATGGTGTTGCCAGAAGGATGCTCTCTGGGCTGGAATAGAGCTGTTGCTATTGCCACCAAAGTGCTGGCCATGGACAGAGTGACTCCTGCTGAGGGAAAAGCCTGCTTGGAGGTTGCACGTGTGCAGTCACTAGAGTGGGTGATCTGCTTCTGTACATGGCCACATCTCTTAAGGCTGATTCTTGCTCTGCTGGTTGTTAAGGTCCCTGTCGTGGAGACATCTCCTTCCTAGGTATGCTGAGGATGAGAACATCCTCCTCACCCTTTCAGCAGGGAAGTGCCTTTCCCAGGGATGTGCTGGGACAGGGTCCATGTGAGGCTCAGCGCATCCAGGGTCTGGCTGGTGGCTGTGTAGGAGGCAGGACTGGCAGGTGGCTCAGGCTATCTGCTGTCCCTTGTTTGAAGGGACAGCTTATCCCCACATCCTGGACAAAAGTCATGTTGGCACCAGGGCCCAGAAAAGGACACCACACCTGAAGGCTTCCTCCCAGTTCCACTCTGAGGGGTCCCATGCAAACTGGTCAGAGTGTCACCTTTGTGGTACCACCAGTTCAAGAACACCTTGTATCATCTCCTCTGTCCTCTGCTTCTCTGAGGCACCCTGAACCACTCCCAGTGAAGGCAGTGTTAGTGGCAGGCCCTGTCATTGCTGGCTGCTTTGGGACATCTCATCATGGCTCAGGGAAGGGGCAAGGGTTCCTTTCAAGCAGGATGGGCACAGGATTCATCCCAGCATCTTCTGCCTTCCTTTACAGCACAGGACATGGTTTTGTTCCTAGGATCATCTCCAAAAGCCACCAATACTGCAAAGTCCTGGTCCACTGGTTTTGTATCTC
This sequence comes from Aegotheles bennettii, assembly GCA_013398125.1. NCBI lineage: Eukaryota > Metazoa > Chordata > Aves > Caprimulgiformes > Aegothelidae > Aegotheles > Aegotheles bennettii. Next base: position 74,228 of record VZRW01010724.1, read on the forward strand.
CTGCTCTCCAGCTGGGACACCTGAGCATCACAAGGTCCCGGGTGTCTCCTGGAGTTCTAAGCATGTTCTGAGTGTGGCAGGAAGCGTGCTGGGACCAGGACCACCTTGTCATCTTCTGGATGAAGGGTTTTCTGGACTGAGCTGGATCACAGCTGGATTTGGTGGCTCATGCGGTCACTTCCCATCCTGTGTCTCCTTTCCAGGGGGTGCAGCCGAACTCCTCATCTCTCTGTGGCCTTTTTGTGGCTCTGTGATGGAGAACTGAACTCCCCCTCAGGAGACAAAGCCTGCAGGTCTGCATTAGGAGAGTCAATCCCAGTGCTGCCCCCTTTTCGGGGGTTGAAGCGTGGGGCCTCTGAGCTCTCTGGAGCAGCATCAAACTGGAGAACTTGCATCAGGCCCAGGTGACCGATGTGCTCAGTGTTCACCAGCCCAGAGAAATGATGTGAGCTCAGCCACCTCCCGAGCTTCTCCCTCCTCCCCTGTGTGACAGCTGTCTCTCTATTATCTTTTTGATATGAAAAGACAAATTTGACTCAAATATTGTTTTCTTTTAAATCCTAAAAAAATGGTAAGATTGTGGGGAAATGCTGTGATACCAAACTAAACCGAAGGGTTTCAATTTTAATTTGGGATGTTGGTTGATGAGAAGTTCACCATGAGCCAGCAGTGTGTGCTTGTAGCCCAGAAAGCCACCGGGATCCTGGGCTGCATCAAAAGCAGCGTGAGCAGCAGGGTGAGGGAGGGGATGATGATTCTTCTCCTCTACTCCGCTCTGTGAGACCCCACCTGGAGTACTGTGTCCAGTTCTGGGGTTCCCAACACAAGAAGGACACGAAGCTGTTGAAGCAAGTCCAGAGGAGGCCACGAAGATGCTGCAAGTGCTGGAGCAGCTCTGCTCTGGGGACAGGCTGAGAGAGTTGGGGGTGTTCAGCCTGGAGAAGGCTCCAGGAGACCTCAGAGCACCTTCCAGTGCCTGAAGGGGCTCCAGGAAAGCTGGAGAGGGACTGGTGCCAAGGGCAGGGAGTGATGGGACGAGGGGGAACGGGTTCCAACTGCCAGAGGGGAGATGGAGATGGGATGTGAGGGAGAAATTGTTTGGTGTGAGGGTGGTGAGAGCCTGGCCCAGGGTGCCCAGAGAAGCTGTGGCTGCCCCTCCCTGGCAGTGTTGAAGGCCAGGTTGGATGGGAGTTGGAGCAACCTGGTGTGGTGGGAGGTGTCCCTGCCCACGGCAGGGGGTGGCACTGGGTGAGCTTTACGTTCTCTCCCATCCCAAACCCAAATTCTATGATTCTATGATTCTATGTTGAACACAGATGTGGGACACATACTGAAGGAGAGAATGGCACCTTCTCCAGTTCAACCACAGCCTCTCCCTGTTGCATGTCCTGTAGCAGCGTTGTTTCCCCATGGCAGATCCCAGCAGATGGATCTTGCAGACTTGGATGAGATCCGCACTCGGCATGGCTCAAGGCACTGCCTCCAACACAGAGCAGAGCTTACCTGAAGTGGGGCTCTACTCCTGCCAGGCTCCACATGTTGGCTCCTCAGGAGGGCACTGGGTTCCCAGACAGTGGGAGGGGATGGAGGTAGACTGGGACTCCGGGATTTTGGGCACTTTCTAGGAATGAAAGAAACCAGGCTATGGACACAGCCTGTGCAAGCAGGACTCAGGTGTGGGGGGAACAGGGGTGGTTTCTGGCCAGAAGGGGATACACAATGCAGGGGGATTCTGCCAAATTAAAAATATCTATTTGTCTTTGCTGGTACAACAGAAGCTACGGGAGCAGGAGAGGGGAAAGTGAGGAAGATTTATTTAATTAGATTATGAGGCCCCAAAGGCTTCAGACTCATAAAAAAAATGAAATGATTTTTGTAATTGAGGATGGGGTTTCTGCCAAGTGCTGCCTTAATGAGTGTTTAGGTTTTATCTCCTAAGTTAGCAACACCAGGCAAGGGCAGCCACTTGAGCACCCCTCACCAGGGGCTTGCCCTGGCTGAAGCAGGAGCTGGTGGCCTGCAGCCCAGTGTGTTAACCTGCCTGTGGAGGAAGGGCATCCTTTGTCATCTCCAGGCTGTTTGTCCAGGTCTCTTTCTATTCTCTCACCATTAAAGCTATCTTCGTTCCCCAGGTCCCAGGAGACAGATTTCGTTACACAGGTGGGGAAACTGAGGCAGCAGAAAATCATAGGGGTGTTTTTCTTCCCAGCAGTAACAAGAATTAATTTGCTGCAGCAGCTGGGGTATCCTTTGATGGCTCCTTCCCAGGGCTGGTGGGACAAGGGTGTGACACTGCTGCTCCGTGGCCTTGTTGTGGCCAGGCAGTGGCCTTGGCCATGTGGTGGGACAGCCTGGGCTGGCTCTGTGCTGCCCCAAGCCCAGCTCAGCTCTGCAGGCTGTCTTCACCCTGGGCAGCCACCACCAGACAGTGACCTGGTGACAGGCATGGCAGTAGAAACAGGGTGTCCATCCCATGTCTGGCCTGATTCCCTGAACCAGGTTGGGGTGGGAGGGCTGCTGGGCTGAGAGACCCTCAGCCAGACCTTGTGCTGGGCTGTGCTGGGATGGGCTGGGCTATGCTGGGCTGTACCAGGCGCAGCCGTGAGCCCTGGGCTGGGTACTGGTGGAGCTGGGGATGGTGGGGCTCATGTCACCTGCAGAAGAGCCGTTGCTATGGAGAGACTCTTTCCACAGCCCCCCATGTCATGGTGCCCTGCCACTCTGCTCCTTCCCACCCTGAGAAATGAATCCTCCTCTCTCCCAGACCTGCTGCCCCTGCTCATCTCGTCATTAACCTTGCAGTGTCCCTGTGCCCACTGGCCGAGGAGCCTGGCAGGAGCTGGGGCACTCGGCTGCTCTCATCTGGGACATCTTGAGCCCAGCAGTGGAGGAGCCCAGCGGTGGAGGAGAGAAGAGCTCACAACTTTCAAAACAGAAAAACATCCCATTTGCCTGTCAGCCCAGTCCTTGGTGTTAAGTTCTGTCTAATTAGAAGTTGTTTAGAAAGGATTAAAGCAGGTAATGAGCAGTTTTAATATGCAGCTCATCCCATGTTACAGGCAGTGCTTCTGAGGTGCTCAGAAGCTCCTGTCTGCAAGGCCCTGAAAGCCTCTGCTAATCATTAATTAACCCTTTATAAGCTATTTACAAGTATGCTTTGTAATAAAGTGTGACCTTTTCATTCCTCCTCCCCTGTTAGGTGAACTTTGCTGTTGGCTGCCCCTCAGGGGCAGCTGCCAGCTCCCCACAGCACCCGTGTCCACAGTGGACATGGAGCCCATCTGGGACCTGCTCCTGCAGGTGCTTTCCAGTGTCCACCCCATCCACAGCACCAGGGCACTGTGTTTGAGCAGGACCTGCCTCTGGCACAGCACCTGGCAGTGTGAGGCATGGGACACCAGGGTGGGCATTATCTCTCAGCCCCAGATCAAGAGGTTTTTGCCCCAAGCTCTCTGACCTGCCTCTCTTTGTCACTTTGAGCTCTGGTGTTCTCCAGGCTCCCTCTGCAGCCTTTTCATTTTTGCATGCAGGAAGGGGGACAGTTGGGTGTTCAGGTGTGGCTCCAGCAATCTTGGATGTCCCACATGCACCCAGTGTGAGACCTGTGAAAACATCAAGAGGAGGCAACTCTGTGTTGCCTGGTGGGGATGTTGGACCAGAGGTGCCTGGGTTCCAGGAGCAGAGTGAAGTGCTAGAGACTTGGGTGTGCAGCATCACAGCAGAATCACAGCGTGATGGCAACTCCTCAGGTGCAGATGTGTTACTGTCACTGCCATCAGACCAAGAGAGGAGGGAAGTGGGCACAAAATTATAGCAGCTCCTGGTAGATGTAGCAGAAACCTGTGCTTTAATGACTTAGGTGGTTTTTGTAAGCTCGAGCAGAATGGTGGTGAATCCACTGCTCTCCAGGTATCAGCAAACTGTAAGGAGAGCTCCTGGGTGACACTGTCCCTTTAATTTTGCACACTATAAAAATCAGAGATTCCCAGTCTCAGAGCAGCACTGTGCAGCTTGCTCAGTGGTCTCAGGCTGCACGCTCCCCCCACAAGCTGGACTGCTACTGTGTCACTGGGGCATACCATGGACTAGGTTGAATGTCATTCATCTCCTTCATCTCCTGAACCTTTATTTCATCTTTACGACACACTTATTTCTGGCCAGCCCCACCGTGGAGCAGTGGACACTCACACCATGATGTAATTTATCAGTTCCCAAAGTCGTTGCCTGGTGCCTAAATGGAATGATTGATGTCTGAGGAGCAGGAGGAAAGCCCTGAGGACTCCGCACTTAAAAAAAGCCCACTGAGAGGCAGAATGACCTACTGCAGCCTGGGGTAGCAACCCTCCTGTGGACTTGTCACAAGATCTGGTGCAGGGTGTCCTGCACATCGGGGAATTAGGAGAGCCTCTGAATCCAAGAGCAGGTGTAGATAAACCAGTGCACTGTCCTGATGCAATTATGTCAGCCTAATGGAGCTTTCTGCTCTTATAATTCCCTGGTGGAGAAGAAATGGCCCTGTCTCTGTAAAGCACCTTTACATTAGTGCAGGAGCATGGCTGTTAGAGCCTTACTCCTTCATTGGAAAAATCACACTCCTATTGGCATGATTACCCAGCACAACCATTAAGGGCAGGTCAAGCCTCTGCACGGGAGCTGCAAAATGGCTACACCAGATTTCCAGTGGATTCTCTGGGAAATGTGCTCGTTTTTCAAAGCAACTCAGCTTCAACATTTCGAGCTGCCCAAGGCATACGTAATTTGGGAAGCCAGTTTTAGAATCAGAGAATCATTTCAGTTGGAAAAGAATTTTAAGGTGGAGTCCAACCATTCTGGTCATGTCAGGAATCAACGTTCCTGGGGGCTGTTGGGGTCCTTGTGGCAGGAGCTGTTCCAAAATGGACAAACTTCCTCAGGAAATCCCACCAATTCTCTCTGAAGCCCCATTTTCTGAAAATGAAAGCGCGGCAATGCAAACTGCATCTGCTTTCAGCTGACTGTGGGAAGGAAAAGAAAAGACTTTCGGGTTTGAGGGAAGTGTGTCCCTCACTCTCTGTCTGGGCTGGGAGGGCAGGAGCGTGGCTGCGGGGAGCTGTGTCCAGGGGAAGGCTCTGCAGCCCCAGCGTGGTGGCCGTGCTGGGCAGGGGGCTGGCTTTCTCCAAGTAGGTGTCTGCCACGGAAACATCAGAGACTGGGATTGCTGTCCTGGGCTGCCGGGGTCTGGCCACGGAACACCAGAGTGTGATTTTCTCACTGTAGCACAGGTTTCTGATACAGATCAGGTGCAGCCTTTCTGCTGGGGGTGATCTGGGCTGGAGATGTCTGCGTTTGGGTGAGATGAACCCCACTCAAGGTGCTTTACATGTTTTCAAGCAAGTTCTGGTATTCCCAAGTGCTGACCAGCATCTCCTGTGCCGTGTTAAAGATAACAATAACTCACCACGTCCTAACGGGGCAATGAAATCCTGCTTTTTCTTAGTGCCTTCGTCCCAGTCTGTCATTTCTGGAAACAAAGATGCAATTACCTTTTCAGTCATTTCATTGACTCTCTGCATCCTGCAGACTGCAGTCGGAGGGACTGAGCTAGACAGACAGCACATTACTACACAGCTGTGAGGGACCGACCAAAAATGTAGGTGGGCGCCAGATCTTTCTTCTTGGGTGAAAGATCCTGGGAGAGGGGAGGCAAGGTGGTCATGCCACCTGCAGAACGTACATCTTTGCCAGCTAACAGTATGGAAGAACGATGAACTGCCAGTTCATCACACCTTCTTGGTGCTCTACATCCAGTAGACAGTTTTCAGAAGTTCAGTGATCATCTGTTTTCCTTTGGAAAAGGAGGATTTACTTAACCCACATTTCCTTTGTAGGAATGTTTCCCGCTGTTTTAAAAGGGAATTTTTGGTCTAAACCAAAGGGGAAATGGCAAACTGCAGAACTAGTGAACTTATAGGGAGAGTATTTGTTGGGAAGAGACTGATGTTCACCCCTAGTCTGAGAGGAGATGATTCTCCTAGAGCACTGCCCTGTCTGCTCTGCTGTAATAGCTTTCAGTCTCCCCTTCGCCTCCCAAATGTCTTGGTTCATGTTCCTGATGGTGTATTAAAGTCCCTTCATATGAGATCTTATTTTCTCAGGCTGTTCCTTGCAGGTCCTCTGGGCAAACAGTTTTATGCCCAAGCAGAGATGCTGATTTCAGTGGAAATGCTGCATTTCGTGCCCTGACACCCTGTAGTATCAGGCAGTGAAGTTCCAGCCCTGTTGCCTGCCAGCAAATCTGAGTCTGTGTTCTCCAGCCAAATAAGTGCATCTCTGTCTGACTGGGGTGAGAGGAGTGAGGAAAGCTGTTCTTCCTTCCCTTCACAGGGATGAAATAGAAAATGCCCACTGGTGTGAGAGTTACCCAACTGCTTCCCTCCAGATGGGCTTGGTTGTCTCATCTTATGTCCAAAGTGGACACTGGTTGATCCCATCGTAGGTTTTGCTTGCTGAAGTCAGTTAGAGGACTTAGTGCTATCTGGACAAACTCTTGGCCTCCTCCAACAGTCTTTCTAGACTTTATGGCTTTTGGGCCTGAACGTCTTCAGAGTCAAGATACATGCTACCTAGTCATGGATACCTTGGTACCAGTGCCCTTGATTTGGAGGCCAGCTGGAAATGCAAGTTCGACAGGATGACACTCAGTAGTGTCCTTGAGTCTTGAACAAGTCATCTGTCTCTGTGGATATTCAAGGACATGGGGACCAAAGTGGTGTGTGCTGCTGTGGGCTGGAAAGTGCAGTGGAGTGTTGAAAGAGGAAAACATGTCTGGTTGATTGATGGAGCAAGGATAGCCCTTTAGAGGCCAGCACTGAGTCTCTGCTGGGTGAAACAAGGACTGTTCCTCTCTGCCAAGGGCGCCTAGTTCCCCTCCTCACAAAGGAGAGGCTGAAGATTATTCCTTTTTCTCTGCAGATGGCCCAAGATGGAAAGGCAGACCTTCTGAGATATCTGTAAATGAATATAATGACATCCCCAATGCTTGTTGTTTTCATCCTTAAAAGAGGATCCTTTCCCTTGTCCTCCAGCTTCCAGAGTGTCTGTCACATTCACATTAATGCCATCAGGTTGTTCCTGGTGGTTCCCTATGGGTGAAGGACTTGCCAGTCTGCCTGCATGAACATAGACCTTGCCCTTCACAGAGGAGCTCTTTGTGGAGAGAAGGGAGATTTCATGCTCTCCTCAACAAGTGAGGAGTTACCTGGTGCTGCAGGGTGCCGCAGGTCAGCTTTGGGCACCAGCAACTGGGTTTGAAACAGCCCTCTCTGATGTCAGTGTCCAGAAAAGTCTGATGGCTCTCTTCCAGCTTTCTCCACAGGTTTGGGAGATGCTTGGGAAGACCTTGTTCCCTGGATCACATTGAGCTCCCAAGAAGCCCAAAGCCAGTGCCCAGCCATCTCTGCACGTTTCTGTGCATCTGGACTCCTGGTGCTGCTGGACTCTGTCCCTTGGGCTGTAGTCTCTTTGTCTTTCCAAGAGCTTGTCTACCAACTTCTTTGGACAAAGCATCTCTGTAAAGATCTAGTGTGTTACTAGTCCTCTATCAGGAAAGGATTTCTCCTGTGTGAGTGTTGTACTGATGTGTTGGGTTGTGAAGGGAAGTTCACTTCTCTCTCAAAAATCCAGTTCATTCTGCAATACTGGTCTCCATCAGGCCAGATGTTTCTCCTGGTGGGCAAGCAGGACGGGCTCACCTGCTCCCTCCTGAAACCTTGCTAAGGTCTTGCAGCAAGGCATTGCATAGATTTAGAGTAGACGGCATGACAGGAATTTCCTTTTCTGGGGTCTGAGTCAGCTGCCAGTCCTGTCTGGTTATTTTGGATACAGGGAGAATGTGCGGAGGGAGGATCAAAGCAAAGGGAGGAAGAAATTGAGGAAGAAGGCTGCTCCCGTTATGGGTTATGGGAAGCAGATACAGCCCTTGTGGACTCTTATAGAAGATAACCCAGGCTGTGGGAAAAGCTGGGTTTTAATGAATTCAATTACAATGCTGCATGGAAAAACCCAATAAACAGCCCAGTTTTATAGTACAACCTCCAGAGAACCAGGACAGAGACCCAGTTTACAGCCACCTGAACTATAAAGCTCCCCCTCAAGAGAACATGAGCACCAGAGCAAATAGGCAGAGGGGAGGATGGAGCCAGCTCTGAGCTAAATGAAGAAATCCTGCTGTTCACAGCCAGAGAGGGATAAGGTTTGCCTGGGAGTACCCTTTGAAAACTCCTTTCTTGACCAACACAGGCTGATCACGAGCTGTTTGTTCTGCACTGGTGCAGGGTCTGAGACACTGGGACCCACCTTCTGCCCAGGTAGGCACCCTGCTCTCAGGCTGGAGCTGCTTGAACATGGGGTGCCAGGACACAGAAAGCCTCTGCCCCTTTCCCCTGCCTTTGCTCCCATGCCAGGGAAGGGGTGATGGGGATCCTTGCAGATGCAGGAGTCTTTTGGTGTCCCTGTGGCTTGCCTTTATAGCTACAGGTTTTCCATCTGCTGGATGCTCAAGGCTTGTGGCCTTGAGACCCTGCAGCAAACAACCACCTTGGCCAGATCATAGAATCATAGAATCATAGAATCATGGAATGAGCTGAGTTGGAAGGCACCCATCAGGAGCATCTCCAGTCCAACCCCTGTCCCTGTGCAGGACACCCCAAGTCACCCCATGTGCCTGAGAGCATCACCCAGACGCTGCTTGGGCTCAGGCAGGGTTGGTGCTGTGACCACTGCTCTGGGGAGCTGTGCCAGTGCTCCACCACCCTCTGGGGGAAAAACCTTTTCCCAGCATCAAACTTGAACCTCCCCTGATTCACCTCCTGCTGTCACCCCCTGTCCTGTCACTGTCACAGGAGTGCAGAGATCGGTCCCTGCCCCTTCTCTTCCCCTCGGGAGGAAGCCACAGACTGCAATGAGGTCACCCCTCAGCCTCCTCTTCTTCAGGCTGGACAATCCAAGTGACCTCAGCCGTTCCTCATAAGGCATCCCCTCCAGACCCTTCACCATCCTTGTGGCCCTAAGATCCACTTAGTGGGCAGCATCATCTTGGGGAGGCAGGAATGACAGCCCTATGGAAGCTGCCCTTCTCCTCCTCCTCCCAGAGTGCAGTAAAACATTGCCCTTCTTTGCTATTACCTCTCTGGAGGCTCCTGCTTCTCCCTGAGCCATGGAAGGGTTCCAGTGAATCACAGGGGTTTTCTGCAGGTGGAGCCTGTGGGGATCCCCACAAGGTCTCCGAGGGGGTCAAGGCTTTATTCTGCAGGAGTGGGGATCTAAGGGTCAGACAGACCCCACTGTCTGCTGTGTTACTGGTGGGACCTTCATCTTCCCATAGTCAAACCTGGAAAACTTGAGTGGAGTTTTAAAAGAGCCTATTCCAGGAAGATTACAGACCCAACATACTGTCTAGAACAGAAGGGTGCTCAGGTCCATGTTCATCAGTCTCCTGGACCTTCCCTCTCAAGCTCACACTTCTACTGGGGAACACATAAGCTCACTGTCCCTGTGCTTTGGCCCATTTTTAAGTGGAAATTTAAGCAGCTCCTCCCACCTCACCAAGTGATGGTGCAGTCCAGGCTTTCACCTCCGTAAGCCTGAGACCGTGACTCTGTTTCTCCCATGAAGAGAGAAGTCAGGTTTGCATGATGCATGCACAGGGCTGGAGGAGCTCAGTGACAGTGCTGTGTAGCCAAGGTGTCAGTACAAGGAGAGGAATACATGAAAAATGCTAAGTATAATGTTTTATCTTCCCCCTTTGAGTGACTGCAAAAGAGTGCAAGCAGGAAAGCTGTTAAGGATTTTAAGACTCATTTTTATTGTTTTCTATAAGTGAAAAACTGCCATTGTTTCCCCAGGATGAAGTTTTGCAGGAGTCATTTGGATCTGAATGTGTACTAATTGCTCTGGGGACTCTAATAAAAATTCAAAATAAGGATTTGGCTTCAAGAAGAAGTATGTTCCATGCACAGTGATTCCTGATTATCTAAAGGCTCTTTTTTTAGCAGGTTTATTTTAGTCTGTGGGGTATGTTTTATCCATGGCCTCTTTTCTACATTAGAAGTGGAGGATATAGGACCTGCAGTTTAAACTCTCTATGGTGGATGGAAACCCCTGGGACAGTATATTGCTCACGAGCAATGACCATCAGTACCCCAGGGGCTCTATAAAGCATAACTCTGGCAGCAGTGAGGGCTCATATTGCCTTGTTGAGATGTTCCCTTTCAGCCCAGGTGAGTGCTGTCATGCAACAGCACCCAACCAGGAGAACTGGCATGGCCAGGCTGGCCCTGGTGACTCTCACAGGTGGCTCCCTGGACCCTGGATTGGGGCTCCCACATCACTGAACTGGCCCTTGTCCACCCCATGTCCCTCTCAGACAGCACGGCTTGGGGATGTGGGTTTGAGTGGAGAGTACACAGACCTGACTCCCATGGTGGGTGTTCAGTCCCATTTCTTACTCCTTCCAGCTCTCCCCTCCCTGGGCACAGATCAGAGCTCTTCTACCAGGTTTCCAGCAGCAAGAGACCTACAAGGCTGCTGAGTGATGTGGTTTAGTGGTGATGTAGGTATGTGGTTGGACTGGATGATCTTGAAGGTCTCTTCCAACCTCGATGATTCTATGATTTGCCTTGTCTTGGAAAAGCTGTTGCAAAGCATGGAACTGAAGGATGGATGGGTTTCTCAAGTCAAAAGCTGAGACTGTAACCAAAATTGCCAGGATCCCTCTTAGACCACCCCAGGCAGATGGGTCCCATCTGGATCTTCAGAGAGAAGGGCATCTCCAAGGACCCATGGGCACTGGAAGGACCCACCTTCAGCCCCACCTGAACCAGGACACTGTGGGATATGAGCAGTTGCACACATCAACTTAGTTGTTACACAGGATGGATGATGTGGTCATAGATGCCCTCCTCTGGATGGTGGAGGACCTCTTCTTCTGGGTCCAGCGGGTGCTGGAAGCACAGGGAAGGGCTTTACAGAGTAATGTCAAAGGTGGTATGGTCAGAGAAACAGTAAGACAAGAACAGATAACAGGGAAGTAGTGTGTCCCTCAAGCTCTGCCCACTTTCCTCTTTATCCTGCCTTGGAGTAGCACCTTTGAAGTAACCCACGTCTGGCTGAGACCCCAGCCCAGCCCTGCCCCTGAGACCCGAGTCTCCAGCAGAGATGTTGCAGGTGAGCTAGAGCCTGGTGTCATCAGGGAGGGAATCATGTACAGCTCAGAGGGCATCAGTTTGGTGCTGTATAAATCTTTGGTGTGCCCACATCTTGAGTTCACCATGCAGTGCTGCTTTCCCCACCTCCAGACTTAATAGAGTAATAGAATCATAGAATCATAGAATCATTATGGTTGGAAGGGACCGCCAGGGTCATCAAGTCCAACCTTTATCCCATCATATTCCTCACCATTAGACCATCAGACCATGGCCTCAAGTGCCTCATCAACCCGTTTTTTGAACACCCCCAGGGACGGTGACTCCACCACCTCCCTGGGCAGCCCATTCCAGTGCCCAACCACCCTCTCAGTAAAGAACTTCTTCCTAATCTCCAACCTAAACTTCCCCTGATGGAACTTGAGGCCATTTCCTCTCGTCCAAGAAGTAATAGAGTTAGAGAAAATCCAGAGTCAAAATGCTTAGGGGGGTGGAGAAGCTGTCTCATGAGAACAGATAAAGAAGATAGGTACTGCAATCTGGAGAGGAGATGCTGAGAGGTGATATGATTGAGGTCTGCAAAATCATATAAAAACATATAAAAACAAGCCTCCAGCCCATGGGAGAAGTAAGTGAGGATTTTCACAGCAATGGTAAAAGGTTTTTACTTTCAGCCCTGTTGAAAGCTCAGAGGTCAAAACAGAGATGTAAGAGAGAGGAGCTGTACTTCAAAAGGGAGAGCCATGGCTATGACCTCTCTATGGGTTTGCCTCCTGAGAGAAAGCTCATGGTGCTCTGCACACACCTGCACCCAGCACAATGTTCTGTAAATGCATTGGTGAGCTGGTTGTAAAAGCACATCCATTGCCACTCAGCAGCCACATCACGGAAGGGATTGATGGCACATAGGTCAAATAGCCACAGGGCAGGTTCCACTCCTGCTCAGAGGGGATGGAAACCCAGGACTCGTGGTTCATCACAGCAGAGGCTGTTGCTGTAGCTGCTTTGTCCCAAGGAGCTCAAGGGCTCTCTTCAACAGAGCGACCAAGGGAATTTTTAAACTCAAATCACCCAGCCCAGATGCCCAGAAAACATGCTTGGCTCATTGGTGTTCCCCTCTCTAAGAAAAGTGACAGAGCACTGGAACAGGCTGCCCAGAGAGGTTGTGGAGTCTCCTTGGCTGGAGACATTCAAACCCCGCCTGGATGCGTTCCTGTGTGATGGACTCTAGGTGACCCTGCTCTGGCAGGGGGGTTGGACTGGATGAGCTTTCGAGGTCCCTTCCAACCCCTAGGATTCTGTGATTCTGTGATTCTGTGATTCTTTCATGGGGCAGGGGCAATGGTGGCAGGCTGGCTGTAAGGCAGATGGGGGGAGGTCCAGCTGCAGCTGTGTGTCAGTGGTAGCTGCTTGGCACGGTTTGCACCAAGGTTCGAGCAGGAAACATCTGCCCACTGGGTCTTTCTGGATTCTGCTGAGGAGCTCTGCCCACTGTGAAAGCTGACACCTGAGATTGCTTTTCATTCTTGCAAAAAAGAGGATAGAATGTGTCCTTCAGAAACCAACATCATAAGAAACCTGTGGCTGCAAGGGCCTGGAAAAGGGTCCTGGAGCACGGAGAGTGCTGCAGAGGTCTGCACTTCATGGTGGTCAGCACATGTGGTGTGAGAGGGGTGCCCTGAGGACAAAAATAACTTAGAAAGAGCAGGACTAATGGTTTCTGACTTGGTTGTCTGAGTGCATAGGACTGTGGGCCACTCAGAGGATGGAGATTCTGAGGTGCTCCTTGTTGGGTATGTGTGTGCTGTATTCACATTGCACTGAGTGAATCCCATCCTGTGGCACTTTCTCAGGTTGCAGGAGCCACCCCCCAGCTTCTGTCTGCAGCACCGTGAGGCAGAACTGGTCTGGAGTAACCCCAAGCATTGGTATGGGCTGGGGACTGGCTGCTGCCATAGCTGCTCACCATGGCAGTGATGGTCAGTGCAGGTCAGGCAGGGATGGGGCTCTGTTAGCAAGGGCACAGCCAGCAGCTCATGACAAGAGAGTGCCCCCGCTCTGTGCAGATCTTGTGAGACCACATCTGGACATCATGTCTGGTATTGGACTTCCAACTACAAGAAATTTGTGGAAGGAAGCTGGTCGTGGGATTGCACATGCCTCCAGGTGAGAGGTCTGGCAAACAAACCTTATGGAGACTGGCTGAGGGAACTGGGGTTATTGAGCCTGGAGAAGAGGAGACTGAGAGGAGACCTTATTGCCCTCTACAGCTACCAAAAAGGAGGTTGTAGTGAGGCTGGTGTTGGTCTCTTCTCCCGAATTGCTGATGACAGGATGAGAGGAAATGGCCTCAAGTTCCATCAGGGGAAGTTTAGGTTGGAGATTAGGAAGAAGTTCTTTACTGAGAGGGTGGTTGGGCACTGGAATGGGCTGCCCAGGGAGGTGGTGGAGTCACCGTCCCTGGGGGTGTTCAAAAAACGGGTTGATGAGGCACTTGAGGCCATGGTCTGATGGTCTAATGGTGAGGAATATGATGGGATAAAGGTTGGACTTGATGACCCTGGCGGTCCCTTCCAACCATAATGATTCTATGATTCTGTGATTCTATGGACCAAAGGGCTGTGACATCCAAGTGGCAGCACAGACATCTTCCAGCCTTCCCTTCATGACAGCCTTCACCTCTGTGCACCAGTGGCCAAGCTGCCTCTGTGTCCCCCAGCCTGCTTGGAGCACATTCATAGGAACTGACTCATCCCAGTTAGCACCAGGACCTCCCAACACCCCTTCCTGGCACTGGTGGAGCACAGTGATGTTCTGGGTGAGGCCTTCTACAGTTTTGCTGACTGACCCAGAAGGATCTGTCGTGCATCCTCCAGACTTACAGACTGCACAGCAAGCAGGTGCAAGGTCCTGGTGCACTCCTTCCCATGGGGTCTGCACCCAGCATCTCTCAGAGCAGGGCAGCCTGCATTGCCATCCCTCCCCCTTCCTGACACCCCCTTGCTCTTCCTGGTTTGGACTCTGAGGTTGTCAGATGAGTGTGGGATCTGCTCACCTTCTCCTTCCCCTTGAGCAGTATGGGTGCCACATCAGAACATGCCCTTCTCCTCTGCGGGGTCCCTGTTCCTCCTGCTCAGCCCCTGGACATCCTCGCAGTGCTGGGGAGGAGGACAGAGCCCTCACAAAGGAGCTGCTGCCCCATCTCCCCCAAGCCTGAGGAACAGGGTGCAGGGCAGTGAGGCAAAGCAAGGCTGCAGCACAAAGCAGCTCAGCTCCATGTGAGCTTGAGGAAAAGCTCATGCTCGACTGAGCAGCAGGATTCTACTCCAAGCCTTCCTGTGTCACAGCAGCCAAGTGGTTACACAAAACTGAAGTGGGAGCCTTTCCAGTTCCTAATGCAGGGAAGAAAATTAAAAATAAATCATTTTCCACCAGCCATTCAGCTTCAACAAAAGCTGGGAGCCTTCCAGAGCTGGTCCCTGAAAGAACTGCTGTGTGGTTTCCAACGCCTCACACAACCAGGGCAAGCTCTGCTGCATCTCAGGCTCTTCAGGACTGGTCCTTCCTGCAGTGGGTGCCAGCCCAGCTTCACTGGCCCCACTGCAAACCCAGCCATCATCCCAAAGGAGGTGATGGGGCATTTCTGCTCTCCTTCCCTGCCCTAACCAGCCCTGCCCTGTCTCCTCCAGGTCCAGGGGCTGTGCAGGACCCTGGGTGAAGAGCAGGGCTGGAGCAGGTGAGTTGGTGCTGTCCTGCATCACTGTCCTGTGGCACTGGGCACATGGCACGTGGTGGGATGATATGGACGAATGATGCTAATAGCAGTTGGCTTGCTTACATCTGGCCTGCAAGAAGGGGTAGCATCAGAGGGTCACAGAGGATGGGATCCCTTCTGCATCTTTCCCACCTTGCGGTGGAAGCACCAAGCCCTAGCACTGGGGAGGAGATGGATGGTTATGGTTAGCACTGGATCATAGAATCATAGAATAGAATCCCAGACTGGTTTGGTTTGGGTTGGAAGGGACCTTAAAGCTCATCCAGTTCCAACACCCTGCCATGGGCAGGGACACCTCCCACCACACCAGGTTGCTCCAACTCCCATCCAACCTAGCCTTCAACACTGCCAGGGAGGGGCAGCCCCAGCTTCTCTGGGCATGCTGGTCCAGTGTCTCACCACCTGCACAGTAAAGGATTTCTTCCTAATATCCAGTCTAATCTAATATCATGGGTGCCTTGCCTTCCCTTGGTCTTTCCTACAGCAGTAATAGCTCTTTCCAGCATGAATCCATGTTCTTCTGCTTATGTGGGCCTTACAGATCTGGTCTGGTCCAAATCACAGAACTGCAGCTTAACAACTGTCTGCAACTGCACAAGGCAGCAGCAGCCATCGATGTGAAGTCTTGGCTGGGACATATCCCAGGTTATTCCCTTTTCTTGCCTTTTCTTTGTATGCTAATCCATGTTACATTTGCTGGAGGCTGGAAGCAGTGGGATGTGCATGGGATGCCCACGGGATGCCCACTCTGCCCACAGGACCTAGGGAAGCAGCAGTCACTTGAGAGGATGCCTGAGCCTGCAGAAAGGGCAGGACTTATGGTCATGGGGAAATCCACTGGTGGGACCCCAGATATCACCTTCCAGCCCTTGGCTGTGCCAGAGGGTGCTTTGCAAAGCAGAAACATAAAGAAACAAGCAAGGACATGGGGAGTATCAGGCTGTGGTCCAACTCAGCCTTCTGTCTGCCGGGCTTTACTGCTCTGGGGCAATGGAAACGAGCCCCAGAGGGGGACATCTGAATACCAGCCCCATGCTACCCTTTCCCCCTTCCTTTTCCAAACAGCCAGGTTGAAGCCATGGCTGCTTTGGGCCAGAGGCTGAGCTGCACTTTGGTGCTTTCTCAGGGCTAGCAGGAGGGTGTCAAGGTCTGTCTCTGGACTCTGTTCAGCACTGGTAACCTTCCAACTATTTGCTGGAGTCAGATGTGGACAGTTGCAACCAGCTGCTCAACCCTAAGTTGTCTTCTTTTGATTCCAAGTTGTGGCATCACAGTCTGTGTGCTCATGTACCTGCCCCACACAGCCAGGGTAGGTGGCAGTTCACAGATGACCCCACCACTTATGCTGTCTCATGTGGTTGTAGACTAGGAGAGACCCTCTGCAGCAGATGTGGGACCTGCTGGCCAGGCTGCCTGGTTGAGTGTGGCAGGAGTCAGTTGCATGACTTCAGTACAAGGTCATGGTGATCTCGAAGCAGCCGGGAACAGAGCCAGAGTCCACTATAACCCAACCTCCCAGTTCCTCTGGAGCTTCTGGGAGTCCTCAGCCATTCATAACCTGAGTGTGCTTCACGTGATTGTCACCTTGAGCATGAACCAAGTAAACAGTGACTTACTGGGTGATTTGTCTTGGTATACACTCAATTTCTCTGCAGACTTCAGGTGCACTTGACAGCCTCCATCCACGTGTGTCCAGGAGTATGGATACAGCAGGAGACATACGAATCTCAGAGGTCTCTGGAGGTTTGGATCTCCCTTCCTGGCTCTGCTCAGACCAGTACATTGGAAGCTGGGAACTGGTGGTCTTCCTGGCTCAGCAATAGTCTGTGCATGCATCTCCCAGGGTTCCCCAGCACCTTTTCTCCAGCAGGAGCCTAGGCCAGGGAAGAGAATGCCTAAAAGTTTAGCTATTGACTCCTCAGCCTTTCTTCCAGACCATAACCATCCTGGTCAGACTTCACAGAGTAGGCATAATGCAGGAGTTTTTATGTAATAACAGAAATGCCATTTTTTTAACATTAATAATAAAATTTGATTAAAGTTAGAAGGGATGGACGGGACATCACACTAAGGTTTGCCAACTTTTCTTACTCAGGCCTGTCTCCTAACTGCATCTAGCTTCCTGTTTTCTGGTTGCATGTAACTGTGCCAAGCTTTAGCTGTTTGACTGGAATTTAGCTTGGGTGGTGTCTGGTTCCTACTGGAGTGTTTTTGAGTGGACAGCAGGGAGATGGGGAATTTCAGCCCAAACTCTTTGGCTGGTTTTAAAAAATTGGACTCAAAAAAGTCACATTATTCATCTCACATTAAGAAAAAGGCCAGCAAAAGTTTGCTGGAAAGGTTCCTCCAAAGATTTGAGCACTGGCTTTTGGTGGCATGTCTGTATTGTGCCTTCACTATGGGAAAGCCCAAATTTGGCCCATGTTAGGTTTTCAGTCTTACTCAAGATCACAGTGTGATCATGCTTAGGAGAGTCTTGGACTCAGGAGAGTCCCGTTTTGAAGGAAAATTCCTTGCAGATGTTGCGTTGGCTTGATCCTGGTGTTGGTACAAGGGAAGACCAAGTGCCTTCTTCTGTCCTGGATTTGGTGGGGAGGAGACTTGCAGGTATCTTCATTTGGGATGGCAGAAGAATAAGCAAGAGGAGGCTTGGCCCACATGTGTGAACCTGAGGATTGTCCCAGGAGCTTGTTTTGACCTCCCTTGGGGTGGCTTAGCTCCTGCAGGTGGGATGCTGGGCCACAGGCCACTGATGCGCTGGTGTCCCTGAAAGTCTAGTCTGGCCTTTCTCTTGTCAGGGAAAGGCAGGCTGGTGCAGAGAGAGGCTGAAAGCCTGTGAGGGCAACCCCAAGAGAAGGTCTGAACAGATCCTTCCACTGGGACTTGACACAGGTATCTGCTGCCATCCTCCTCCATGGGCTCTTTCCAGCCCTTGGAAAACAAGTGGCACATCTAGGGCCTGATCCACCCAGCCTGAGGTAGACCTCTAACTGTACAGGCAATGGCAATGATGCCCTCTCTGTTTTCATCAACTCCATACCAAGCCTGGCCTGCTAGCTCAGGCAGTTGTCAGTAGATGACATACCATCTGTGGTGACCAAATGTGCTCCTCCAGCCTGGAGCCACCTCATGGAGAGGCTTCACTGTTCCCTTGCCAGTCTGCATTGTACAATACACCCTGTAAGGGCGATGTCCCTGCATCAGTGATTTTGGTAGTTTAGATTGCTTACAATTAGCTCAAAGACCTCTAACCTGGCTTTGGGTTTGTTGGGGGAGGCTGGGGAGGACTCTGGGGATCCATCTGCAACACAGATGTCTCCCTCTATGGACCTGGTGGGTGAAATTGGTCATTCAGTGGGCTCATCATCAAGTTACTCCTGTAACCTGCAACCACACGGTCCCTTTGCTCTGCTTTAATTGGTCTAGGGGGACTTCATTAAAGAAAGAAATCAGGAGTCATTTCTAAAGATTGCTCCTACACTCAGCTGTTGCCCTGCCATGGCTGAAAACCAGTGAGGACCTGGGTGTGCAGAGGGAAGACCCCCTGCAGTGCTCTGCAAAGAGTGAGCCATGGGGCGGGCCTGGAAACAGCCTGATATGGAGCAGCAGCAGCAGCAGGGGGGCAGGAGGTCGCTGGGGTTCTCCTCTCTGGCTTGGGTCTCACTTTCTCTGCTCTCCTGTTGCAGGCAGGGACCGTGTGTCTGTCGGAAGCCCCTGGCTGTGCCTGGTGCCGTAGGTGTGGGGATGCTGCGCGCACCGTGACAGCGGGGACACACACAGATGCACCTGGAGAAGAGGTAAAACTGCCAGCATGGCCTCCAGGAGGGACCTGCCCCATCACAGAATCACAGAATCACAGAATCCTAGGGGTTGGAAGGGACCTCGAAAGCCCACCCAGTCCAACCCCCCTGCCAGAGCAGGGTCACCTAGAGTCCATCACACAGGAACGCATCCAGGCGGGGTTTGAATGTCTCCAGCCAAGGAGACTCCACAGCCTCTCTGGGCAGCCTGGTCCAGTGCTCTGGCACTCTCACAGGAAAGAAGTTCTTCCTGATATTCACATGGAACCTCCTGTGCTCCAGTTTGCATCCATTGCCCCTTGTCCTATCATTGGTCATCACTGAAAAAAGCTTGGCTCCATCGTCCTGACCCTCACCCTTTACATATTTGTAACCATGGATGAGGTCACCCCTCAGTCTCCTTTTCTCCAAGCTAAAGACCCCAGCTCCCTCAGCCTTTCCTCATTAGTCACGACCGTGACACGTCCAACCCTTGAGGAGCATTTCTCCCCAGACCTGTCCCACGTGGGGCTCTGAACTCCCCAGTCCAACCTGCCCCCAGCTGTGGGGAGCAGGACAAGGAGGACATGGGCCAGGTTCTGGGTCCCAGATTGCCTGGGCTGTGGGACTGGAGCAATGTCAGCCTGGAATTTGGGGGTCCCCTCAGGATCTGTCCTGCTCAGCTGGCAGCTCAGCATGTACCCATGTGGATCTGTCCATACCCAGGCCATGGAGGGTGTTTGAGGCCAAATCCCACCTTTCCCTTGCTCCTTGCCCGGGTGCAGAGGAACTGGCAGCAGGGGGGAGGCTGCTGACATCTCCAGGACCACCACGAGGTGAGGGGTTGTAAGAGCAGATGCAGCTGCAGCTCAGCTCCTCTTGTTGTCAAGAATCATGGAATCACAGAGTAATTTGTGTTGGGAGGTACCTTGGGCCCTGCACTAGGCAAACAAACAATTATTTCACTGCTACCAAGAGCTGCAGCTCAGCAGATCAGAGCACCCAGAGCCCATTGCTGACATCTGAGCACCCTCACGGCTTCTCAGAGGTGATGTGTGACCCCTGCTTTACAGAGAGAGAAGCTGAGGCAGGGGGTTTAAATGATCTGCTTGAGACATGAGGTGGGAACAGAATTAGGGGAGAACCTAGGGGTCCCATCTGCCTGCCATGCTTCCTGTGCAGGTGAGGACAAATATTGTTTTAAAACAAAATTGGCTGTTCTCATGCCCCAGCCAGAGCCCTGCACAGAAAGTCCCTCACCAATAAGGTGCCTTTTTATCAAAAAGCCACTCATGGCATTTGGTGCAACACAGTGTCCTTTGCTCACCCTAACGAGAGGCCATCTCAGGCTGGATTCAATAAAGATTTTTGCCAGAGTCTCAGCTGGCAGCTCATGGCACCCTTCAGCTGTACTTGTGTGCTGGGAAAAGGAAAGTGCTACTCTGGCAGACAAGAAGCTCTGCAGGAGTGCGAAGTCAGCAGGAGGAATCACACAGGTTGGCACATCACAGCTGCTTAGAAGCATTTAAAAAAGTTCACACATATTTCCTCTAATTCTCCTATTTCTGGCAGGCAGGGAGTACATTGGAGTAGCACCCCAGTAGCCAGTCTGGGAAAAGCAGCCGTGCCACTTTCCTGTCCCCAGCCCTGTGCCTGCCACAGCTGGGGCACCAACAGCCTGCGTGGTGCTGGATCCCTGTGCTTCAGGCTGGGGCTGTCTGGGGGTTATGGGAGGAGCAGGAGAAGGTGGTTTCTCAGGACCACAACAGTGCATTGTCCTCTCCAGATCTCACTGTGCTGGGTAATGAGCGCTACCCTCTGCAAAAGCAGCAAACCCCAGGATGGTCACAGAAGCACAGAATCCCAGAATCCTAGGGGTTGGAAGGGACCTCGAAAGCTCATCCAGTCCAACCCCCCTGCCAGAGCAGGGTCACCTAGAGTCCATCACACAGGAACGCATCCAGGGGGGTTTGAATGTCTCCAGCCAAGGAGACTCCACAACCTCTCTGGGCAGCCTGGTCCAGTGCTCTGGCACTCTCACA
Organism: Aegotheles bennettii; assembly: GCA_013398125.1. Classification (NCBI taxonomy): domain Eukaryota; kingdom Metazoa; phylum Chordata; class Aves; order Caprimulgiformes; family Aegothelidae; genus Aegotheles; species Aegotheles bennettii. The sequence continues at coordinate 95,004 of VZRW01010724.1, forward strand.
GGAAAGAAGTTCTTCCTGATATTCACATGGAACCTCCTATGCTCCAGTTTGCATCCATTGCCCCTTGTCCTATCACTGGTCATCACTGAAAAAAGCTTGGCTCCATGGTCCTGCCCCTCACCCTTTACATATTTGTAACCATGGATGAGGTCACCCCTCAGCCTCCTTTTCTCCAAGCTACAGAGACCCAGCTCCCTCAGCCTTTCCTCATAAGGGAGATGTTCCACTCCCTTAATCGTCTTTGTGGCTCTGCGCTGGACTCTTTCAAGCATGGTCCTTCCTGACTTTTCTATCAAGGGGTCGAGAGGGGTGGTGGGCATTGCCCTGTGCTGCTCTTGAGCTGTTATGGACAAGCTGTGATGTGGTTTCTCCTCCGTTGTAGGTAGCACCAAACCTGAGCCGAGCACGGCGAGGGAGCCCGTGAGCACTGGGAGAACAAGCGGAACATGAGTGAGAACAACCACGTCCCAGGGTCTGCCACAGCCCACCCAGAGCTGCACTCCTCGGGCTCCCAGCTGGCCCTGCTGGCCTGCACCAACCGGGCTGAGCAGCTCCACCAGCCTCCGGAGCCTGCCAGCGGGAGAGCCAGCCCCTGGGACCATGTTCAGCCCTCCCCGGGAGCGGAGGGGGAGCGCAGGGGCCAGGGGGATGAACATCTGGAAGCAGCGACAGAGCTGGGCAAGAGGCACGGAGAGCAGGGGCCAGGGACAGACACTGCCAGTGAGAGTGTCCGTGAGGACGGGCCATCACTGGCCAATGGTGTGGGCGTGGGGCTGGATGTGGGCACAGGACTGGCCATGGGCACAGAGCTGGACATGGGCACAGAGCTGGCGGTGGGTGCAGAGCTGGAGGTGGGTGCAGAGCTGGAGGTGGGCACAGAACCGGCCACGGGCACAGAGCTGGCCATGGGCACAGAGCTGACGGTGGGCACAGGACTGACCATGGACACAGGACTGACCAGTGGCACAGAGCTGGCCGTGGACACAGGACTGACCATGGACACAGAGCTCACCATGGACACAGGACTGACTGTGGGCACAGAGCTCACCATGAGTCAGGAGCAGACATCGCTGCAGCAGCGGGACAGCAATGCATCCAGCAGCACGGATTTAGGGGAGAGGGGCTCCCCCACCCAGGAGATCCCTAGCCAGGCCCTCAGCAAGGAGTGGTGTCACGGTGTCCTGGGCTCCTCAGAAGCTCTGAGTGCCAACGAGCCGGAGGAGCAGCTCGGGTGAGTGCAAAGCTGTTGTAACGCTGGCTCAGTGCTGGTTTGCTGTGTTGTTTCTCAAGCTTTGGTTGGAGTTCCTCTGCTCCCTGTGTATCTCGCCAGCTTAAGAAGCTGCAGCTGCTCTTGTGGCTGTCTGTGGCTTTTCACTCCTTTTCTCTCTGGGCTTCTCATGCTGCTTTTCCACATTCAAAATGCAGAAAAGCTGTGATTGGATCCAGTGTCTGCCCACATGGGAGCAAGGGAGAAGCTTTAGGGGTCTCGGGAGAGCTGGTGCTGGTTGTACCCACTTTTGGGGTGTCCCACTTGGAGATTCAGCCACAGCACTTATGGCATAGTCAGACAGGGTAACTTATGGTAACACAATCGGGAGATGATGAGCAGTGGGGCTTGTCCAGGAGCCTGGCGTGCCCTGGCAGTCCCTGGTGGCATGGCTTGCTCTGGCAGTCCCTGGGCTGGCAGGTTACAGCTTGGCATCCAAGGGACTGCACTGTTAGTAAGAGAGGGGCAAGGCACTGAGCTGTGTTCCCTGCTGCACCCGTGGCGAGTGTCACCAGTGCCTGGGTGGCACAGGCATAGCTAAAGAGACAAGAGACACGAGTGTCATCCTGCTCTTGAGTGCCTGGGACATACCAGCACGTGTGTGCAAAGCCCCCCAGTTTCTGTGCCTCTGTCCTGGCAGCCTGTCCTCACAGGAGAACTCTCCAAGCTGGGAACACTCATACTGGTGCAGTGTCCACAGCTGGTTTTGTGCCTCTGCAAGTGCCTGGGCTCACATCGTGCTCTGCAGGTTGGAAGCTGAAGGAAAATGACTGGTCACTGGGATGAGGTTCGTGCCATCCCTGTGGGAGGAGCATGGATACTTCCCTTTGCCACCACCAGACATCATCTCGGGGTCTGTAGTGTAGCCAGCTGGGGTTTGTGGCTGCTGTGAATCTTATGGCCCTGCCTACAAACCTACCCCAGCACAGGAGAGGTGCTGCCAGCAGGAGGGGGCTGGAGAAGAGCAGCAGAAGTTGTCACAGAGAAGCATGACCTTCTCAAGAGGAGGTGTGAAAGGGGCTGGGTGGCCAAGAGGGGCCTGTGAATCACCTCCTAGTGTTAGTCCAGTGCAGGCTTCAGGCTGAGCCATCTGCTGTAGTGTGGTCTGGAGCACAGGCAGGAGTGCCAGCAGAGCTGGGAAGCCACACAGCGTGTAGGCTGGTGACAGGCACCCCGAATTCATTGCATCTCTAGTGTTGAACAGGGCCCCCTGTAAAAAGCTGGTGGTTTGGTTTACCCAAGGCCCCCAGCAAGAAGGACCAGCACTGTTTCCACAAGCACAATTGAAGGTGTTGGAGAGGAAGAGTGTCCAATGCAGGCTGCTGGTGTCTGGGGTGTTGGGGGAGTCCACCCCCAGGCAGGTCTCACGAGCTCTGTAAGCTCTGCAGTCAGGTCTTAGATGCCTGCAGGTCTGTCAGATTGCAAGGTTTTGCTTGGCATGTGGCTCCTGGCAGAGATAGATGAAGCTAAGGGTGAGCAGTGAAGGCTGCTGCAATCACTGGAAGTGTGATTATTTTAAGATACTAGGGCATGAACTGGGAGAAGTGTCAGGCTGAGGATTTAGTTGGAGATGATGCAACCTGACTGGGCTCTGCATGCACAGCCCATGATCTTATGCTCTAAACATACTTGCATAGCAAGTTAAGATTTTTGGGAAGCTGAGTGCACAAGGGACAAGTCACCCCCTATATTCAAAGGCAGAAGGGCAGGCGGAAAAGTTCAGGGACACAGCTGAAATCTGAGGAACCACTTATTGCCGAGGGATTGGGTTAGCTCACTGTGTTTGAGCTCCTCAGTACTTTGACCACCTATCTTTAGGCTAAATGGCAGAAACATGAGGCTGGGCCCAACACAGCATGAAGCTGGTCATTCCTGAGTGGAGCTGGCTGTCTGCCTCTCCTAGATCAGTGTGGGACAGGAGTGATAAAGCTGACAGATGGATCAAAGCATGAGAAGTCAGTGTCATTCTGCATCATCTCGGAGTTTCCCCAGTTCTTTCTATGTTTTACCAATGAGCAGTCAACTATTGGTTCCTGGGGAACAAATCACTTGGCATCATCTGCATGTTGGTGCTTGTATGATGCACTTTGTCTCTGGATCTTAAAGTACTTCACAAGTAGGTGTCGGCTCTTGCTCTTCCCACTGAACCCATGGAGAATTATGGGGGGAAAAGTCATCTAAGATCATTGACTCCATGGTGGAACTGGAGGAACAATCCATGGTTGCCCCCATGAAGGTAGATGAGTGCAGCTGTGCAGGAAATGGTTATTAAAAATATCAAGGAAATAAAGCCAGAGCTTCAGTGCTTGTGCTGCAGTTTGCATTAACCAAATCCCTTTCCCCTGCTTTCTAGTCTATCCCATGGCATCCACTGGCATGCCAATGGCCATTTGTCAAAGCCCCATTTTCTGCTCATCGTGGCTATGTTACCTAGAGGATTTTCACTTTCCCAGAAGCCCCCAGCATTGGCCCTGCTGGTCTCAGGGGGGTCACAGCTCTGCGGTCAAACTGAGAGCTTCACTGGAGAATGATGTTCCCTGCCTTCAGCCCCATGAAATCCTGCAAAACAGTCACACTTTTTAACAGAGGAAGCCCCACCTTTGCCTTGTAGACTCACTTAGGACCTGCAGGTTTGGGACTGCTGCCTTTGCCCACACATTCCCTCCCATGTCAGCACATAGACATTGAGCGATTCCAATTTCATTGAATAAAGTTTCAGCCAAACTTTGCAGACAGTCTGCAGCGCACAGGCAAGAAAGTCCTGATTTCCTGACAGGCCTCCCTGCTCCACCAGCACAGCAAATTAGGTTCTACTTGATTACAGCTAATTAACCAGTGAGAAATGAAATGTAAACCACTCAGTGCATAAAAATCCAGTATGGTTCAGCTGCAACAATAACCGAGAGCATTGCTGTGCATGCTGTGCTGTGGGCAATAAACCAGCACCTTGGCAATGGCTGGGGGAGTGGCACAGCCAATTATGTACAGTGATATTTCAATACCTTGTGATTGCAATGCAAATAAATCCACCACTCCTAATTTAAGCAAAGCAGTTGCCTTCCACGCTGTGTACTAAGAACGTGACACTTCTCTGTGGGGAGGCCATGGCAGGTTCATTCACACCAGCGAGGTCTCTCACTGCTCCCACCTGAACTTGGCTTTGCGTGAATGAGATACAGATGGTGCTCCTGGGCTGGGGTCAGCTCTAGAGAGTCTCTTTGTCCTCTGTCTTCTCTGGGACCATGCAAGGAGAGATGTGATGTGCCTGACATGTTGGTGCCCACTCATGGCTCCTGCCCTGGTCTCTGTGGTCGGTCCCACGCAGCCCTGCTGGGGCATTTGTAGGGTCACAGACCTTCTCACTTTGTTGCCTTCTGTATGAGTTTGGGCTCAAGGGATAAATAAATGGCTGGAAAAGACAAGCTCTATGATGTGAACAGCTGATGGAAGTGACTGTTCAGTGTGGTGAAAGAGCAGGAGCTGACTGCCTTGGGATTATGGCAATGTGGGACCTGCTGAGTAACATCCAAGAGGTACAGGGCTAGATGGCTCTTGATGGGCTGGATAGCCAGGAGCAGCCAGGAGCATACCTGCAGTGCACAAGAGCCTTGGAAACACATGCTGTGCACCAAACCTCATGGGTCTGGGCCAGGGCATGTCCTTCTGCATGGGTGCTCCTGGTGACAGGAGTGAAGCAATGCAGGCCAAAGAGCAATGTGATGGCTCTCTTGGAGGATCTGGGGAAACCACAAAGGCCCAGGGTCCTTCCTTGGTGTGGGGAGGACACAGACCCTCTGTGGGGAAGGGCATGTGGAAGTTCACTGAGGTACTGAGTTCACTATTGCAAGAAATTTGGCAATGGGGCAAGCTGCCAAGGCAGGTCTGGGATTCCCACCACTGAGTGTCATCAAGGCTGTAAAATCCTTCCTATCACCAGGGGATGAAGTTTTTAGAGTTCTTGCTTTGTTGAAAGAGGGGATCTTTTCTGTATACAAGGTTGTGGCCAGGCACTGCAGTTCACCCTGCAGGGATGGATGGATTTGTAAGGACAAGCATTCTGGAGGACGAGGGGTCTTTGGGCTGCAGCAGGAATGCTGTGGAGCTGCTGCTCTCTGCCTTGTTTCCTCTTGTGTCTGGTTTGTGCAGGAGCAGCTCTCACAGACTGGTGTCGTGGTTCAGGCCCAGCTGGCAACTGAGAACCAGGTGGTCACTCACTCCCTGCCTGTGGGATGGGGAGGAGAGAATCTAAGAAAAAGCTGGTGGGTCCAGACAGGGACAAGGAGGGTTCACCCACAGGTTATGGTCACGGGCAAAACAGACTCGACGTAGGGAAAAAACAATTTAATATATCACCACTGTAATCAGAGCAGGACAAAGAGAAAACAAAACTAGATCTTAAGAAATAAACACCTTCCCCCATCCTTCCCTTCTTCCCGGGCCCCCACTTTGCTCCCCATTTCTCTACCTCCTCTCCCCCGACAGAATTCCCTCCCACCAGACGCAGTCCTTTGGGAACAGTCAGCTCCAACGCAGGCTTCCCACAGAGCTACAGCCTTCTCCAGGCACAGCCACCTCCCCTGGTACATGGGCTGCAGGTCCACATCTGCTCCATCATGGTCCTTCACAGGCTGCAAGGCCCATAATTGCTCCACCATGGTCCTCCATGAGCTTGGTGTCTCTGCTCAGTTATTGTTCTCACCTTCCCCTCTCCTCTCCCCTGAAGGTCCTTTTGCAGTTTCCTTTTCTCCTGCTTAAACATGTTAATCACAGTGGTGTTCTCACTGTTGCTGATGAAGGCCCATCAGCCAGGTGTAGGTCTGGATTTTGGAGCTGGGGGAGCTTCCAGCAGCTTCTCACAGGAGCCACCTTTGTGGGGCCTCCCCAGCTCCCAAAGCCCCCACACAGACCCAACACAAACTGGGTGAGAGTTTTCTTAAACCCTGAGCTCCTGGAATGAAGGGATTATGTGGGTCTGCAGATTCATGTAAGCATTGACCCATGTCATTGCAGAGCTAGGTTTGAAAACAGCATCTCTGAGAGCTCCGACATCAGAGAGGACTTTCAAAGAGTGCAAAAACTTGTTTGTCAGGGCCTGTCATGTCTCATGAGCATAGTGTAAACCACACATGGTTGTCTTCCTCCTCACACAGCCCGTCAGGTGGGTCTGTGGTGCCCTCTGCTGTGCCAGGATTCCCTGTTCCTGCTGCAGCTCACCAGCCCCCTGGCCTCACATCCAGCATCAGGAAAATGGAAAGATGGTGTGGCATAGCCACTTCATGGACCCTGACCCTCTTGGGGTCCTCAGACACTTGGGACACTAAGAAATAAGAAACCTGAGAGAACTGATTTGTCCTCGGCTCTTCAATGCTCCTTGCTCTGGCTCATTAGAAGCAAGGACTCTGTGCTCCTCTGTCATTGCAGTCTTCCCTCCTTACACTGGTTCTCTGTTAGTTGTCCACTGTGTCCCCTCTCATGCTATGACTGTCTTTGGTTGTTGTGGATTCTTAGGGTGAGGAGATCGCTGTTGGCAGAGAACCTCCTGTCCTGCAGGCTGGGGTCTTCAGGTGCACTGGCTGTAGCAAACAAGGGTGATAACCTCAAGGATTTCCCTATGTGAAGGGGTGTCAGGTCCCATTTTACTGCCTGGAGTTATGACTCATGTAAATGAGCAAGATGGATGTTCCTGCTGCCCATGCTGATGAGGGTGTTGGAGAACAACCGGTCTGCGAGAGCAGCACTGCTCAGGCAGTGGATCCCATGCTGCCCACGAGAACTGGCTGCTCCACAGAAACAATGAGGATAGTTCCCAGACAAGTGTGTTATCATTAAATCATAGAATCACAGACTGGTTTGGGTTGGAAGGGACCTTAAAGACCACCCCCCCTGCCATGGACAGGGACACCTCCCACCACACCAGGGTGCTCCAAGCCCCATCCAACCTGGCCTTCAACACTGCCATGAAGGGGCAGCCACAGCTTCGCTGGGCACCCTGGGCCAGGGTCTCACCACCCTCACAACAAAGAATTTCTTCCTCAGATCCAATCTCAATCTCCCCTCTTTCAGTTTGAACCCGTTCCCCCTCATCCCATCACTCCATGCCCTTGTCAAAAGTCCTTCTCCAGCTTTCCTGTAGCTACTGGATGATTCCTTCAGAAACTGGAAGGCTGCTAGGAGGTCCCTCCAGCACCTTCTCTTCTCCAGACTGAGCAATCCTGACTCTCTCAGCCTCTCTTCATAGAGGAGTTGCTCCAGATCCCTGATCATCTTTGTGGTCTCCTCTGAACTCAATCCCAGAGTTCTATGTCCTTCTTATGCTGGGGCCTCCAGAACTGGACACAGTACTCCAGATGGGGTCTCATGAGAGATAAGTAGAGGGTGAGAATCATCATCACCTCCCTCAACCTACTGGTCATGCTTCTTTTGATTCAGCCTAGGATACTGGTGGCTTTCCGGGCTACAGGTGCTCCCTGCCAGCTCATGTTGAGCTTCTCATCAACCAACATGCCCAAGTCCTTCTCCTCAGGGCTGTTCTCAATCCATTCTCCACCCAGCCTGGATTTGTGCATGGGATTTCCCCGACCCAGGTGCAGGACCTTGCCCTTGGCCTTGTTGAACTTCATGTACTTTGCATGGGCCCACCACTCAAGCCTGCCAAGGTCCCTCTGGTTGGCAGATCCTCTGTGGCAAGGTCTACATTACCTAGCCCTTGGGGCCACTGTGTCCTGAAATGGCCAGCCATCTTCCACCCTGCCTGAAGTGTTTTGCAGGGCTAGGGTTTCCAGGAATGGATGACACTACATCAGTGTATCTGGGCGAGTAAATTCAGGACCTTATTCACCTGCTCCCTGCTCAGGACGCAGCCTTGCTCCTTGCTCCTTGCTCAGCTGTGCAGTGGGAATACAGGCAAATTCCTCCTGCCTGGAAAGAAGGAAATATGAACCCCCAGACCCTGTAATGGTACAAGAGACCTGGCTTCAAGGCCCCACTGAGCCTCTGTTCAGGCATGGCAGTGATGTTGAGGGGTTCATCTCCACCATGAAACCAGGGAGCCTGTGTCTGTTGGACACAATGGGCTGAATGTCTCCGTACGAGGGGATCTGTCAGCTGCAGATAGCTGGGAGTTGGAAATGTGTGGCTGGCTGTGGAGGTTGTCAGGGGTGGTCACTTTGCCTTCCCTGTTCTCTGCTGTCCGCTGGTGGAGATGAGATACAAGGCTGTATCTCTCAGCCTCTTTACTTTTGCCATGAGCAATTCCATGGAGTGTGGTGTGTGCCTCAGTTTCCCCACCTAAAAAGACTGAGTGCACTGAGAAGTGTCGAGACTCCCAGGAGACACTTCCATGGCTCTGCCATGTTTGGCTCATGAGTGCTTTGCTGCCTCTGTGATGGAGCAGTGGCTCTAGCCTCCCAAGGTCCATTTCCAATCTCTTCTGTGCCAGGTGATGTTGTGCAAGGCTGGGAGTGAGCTGGCACTGGCACCCAGTGGGAAACATTACTAACGGGAGCTGGATCTGGGCATGCACAGGTACTGCATCTCCTTAGCTGGCACAAGAAAATTCTCATCCCTGATCCACCCGCAGAGTTCATCTCAGGGAACCAGAGTCTGCTGCAAAGTGAGGCCACATTTGTAGGGAGAGGCACCAGGCACAGCCATGATGCTGACACAGGGTTCCCAAACTGAGACAGCCGTAAGGAGGTGCTGCGGTGCATTGACTCCAACCAACACCTAAACACCCATCCTTGCACTTGCTCAGCACCCTCCCTGTGGGATGGGAGAGAGAATCAGAAGAGCAAAAGCAAGAAGACTTGTGGGTCAAGATAAAAGCAGTTTGATACATGAAGAAAACATAAAAAAGACCCACAAGGTGATGCAAAAGCATCACTCACCACCTCCCAGCAGCAGGCTGATGCCCACCAGTCTCTGAGCCACAACTGCTGTGAAAGAGCACACTCACTTTTTTATTTCTTTATTTTTGCTGAGAATGATGTTGTATGGCACGGAACATCCCTTTGGTCAGTTCAGGTCAGCTGTCCCAGCTGTGTCCCTTCCCAGCCTCCTGCCTACCCCCAGCCTACTTGCTGGGAAGCGAAAAACAGAGAAAGCCTTGACACTGTGCAGGCACATTCAGCCATAGATAAAACATTGGTGCGTTATCAACACTGCTTCAGCACAAATCCAAACCACAGCACCACGTGTGATGCTGTGAGGAGAGTTAACTCCCTCACAGGCGGAGGAAGAGCAGAGCACTGTTCCCCCAGCTTCCACCTGTGACACAGCACAGAATGCCTGGTGCTGAGACAGCAAATGAGAGCAGTGTCTGCTGGAATGGGGAGGCAGGCTTCACCTGGGAAACCCAGTGTGTTTTCATAGAATCACAGAACCATGGAGGTTGGAAGAGACCTTCAAGCTCATCCAGTCCAACCCCTGTCTCCATCCCCACTCATCCACATCACCCAGCACCACATCCAGACACATCTTGAACACCTCCAGGGACAGTGACTCCACCACCTCCCTGGGCAACCCATTCCCACCCCAATCACCCTCACAGGGAAGAAATTTTAGGCAAGTCCTTGCAACCTGGTCTATTCCAGGAGGGACTGAGCCCTCCCAGCTCTCCAGGGCTCCCAGCACTGCAGGTGTTGCTGGATTTGACTCCGGATGCATTCTCCCAGTGTGGGCTCATGTTGAGATGCGCACTGGAACGAATGGCCCTGCATTCAGAGCCAGAGCTGGGGTTGCTGAGAGCCATCCATGCTTACCTGGAGGCTGGGCTTGTAGGGTCATGCATTTCTCAGCCTCTTGTCGTGCCTGCAGTGCTGTGCCAGGATCCCACAGGTGAGATGTAAAGCAGCAGAGAGCCGCCCCTGCCTGGGTGTGTGTCTGTCTGTCTGTCACCTTTTATAGCCCTCTTGGTGGAGAGAAAACTGTTTGTAGGATGCCTTGCAGTTCTAGGGTGCCTCATCTAAGAAAAAAGTCTTCAATTGCAGCGTATGAATTGCTCCCTAAAAGCTTCTGCTTTTTCTCCACTATTAAAGGGATCAAGGACATTCGCTGCTGACATCCAAAGTCAGATGAAATGGCCTTGATCTCAAGGATTTTTGTGCTTTTCAAGTAGCCATAATTGGAGAACTTGAAGGGAGAGATAACCTGCAGATTAAATCCATTCTGGCAGTGGATCCAGCAGCAGGTGCCAGATGCAAACATCTCCAGTTAAGAGGTCTGACTTTTTTACTGGGACATTACCGAATTAAGGGTGGGTTGGGCCCCTGGGATTACAGAATCACAGAATCAGTTAAGATTGGAAGGGACCACAGTGGTCGTCTGGTCCAACCGCCCTGCCCAGGCAGGGTCATCCTAGAGCTCATGGTACAGGATTGCATCCAGATGGATCTTGAATATCTCCAGTGAGGGAGACTCCACAGCCCTTCTGGGCAACCTGTTCCAGTGTGAGGGAACTCACACAGTAAAGAAGTTCTTCCTCATGTTCAGGTGAAACTTCTTGTGCATCAGCTTCTGCCCATTGCCTCTTGTTCTATTGGTTTGCACCACTGAGAAGAGCCTGGCTCCATCCCCTTGACACCCACCCTTTAGGTGTTTGTACACATTGATGAGCTCCCCTCTCAGTCGCCTCTTCCTGAGGCTGAACAGGCCCAGCTCCCTCAGCCTTTCTTTGTGGGAGAGATTCTCCAGACCAACTTAGTGTCTCTCCATTGGACCTGCTCCAGGAGCTCCATGTCTCTCTTGCACTGTGGTGTCCAGAGCTGCAGACAGGAATACAAATGTGGCCTCACCAGGGCTGAGTAGAAGGGCAGGAGGAGACACTTCCTGAGTTTACTCATCACTGCTCATTGTAAAACTTCTTCAGCTCTAGAAGCTTTTAATAAAATTGTGGACCAAGCAGGTTATACCACAGGAAGGTTCTGAGGGCCTATAATCACCCACCTATTTCTGCCTCTTTTCCTGTTCCCTAGCTCTGAGTGTAACAGTGCAATTACCTTGAGTATTTTCTGTATTTCCCCTTTTGGTCCAGGTTTGCTTCTGGAGATGTGAAGCTGAGCTGCAGTGAAGATGACAAGGAACAATTTCAATTCAGAGACATCAGGGATGGGTTCAGCTCGACCTTTGAGAAGATTGTTGAGTCTGACTTAATGAAGGGTACCTACTACAGCAGCTTGGACTCTTTGGATGTCCTCTCTCTCACAGATGAGACGGACAGCTGTGTCAGTTTTGAGGCCCCACTCACCCCATTGATCCAGCAAAGAATCAAGGAAAGCCCCGAGCTCCTGGAGCAGAAACTGGTAGCGCAGCAGAGAGAAGCCCTTCACCACACGGCTGCTGATAAGCAAGAGCAGGCAGCAGCAAAGCCAGCAGAAGGGGATTTTGGGAGTCCTCTCAGGCACTCAATTACCAGCAGCAAGTCGGAGAACGTGCTGAGCCGGTTGTCCTTGAAGAGTATCCCAAATGGGTTCCACGTGGAAGGGTCAGAGGAAGATGCCACCAAGATCATTAACTCCATCAGGTAAGGCAGGCTGGGAATTCCTTGGGCAAAGGGCTCCTTGTTTTATGGGATCTCAGTCCAGAAGCAAGACTCAGAGGACATAATAGAAACAGAGCTGCATTTTTTCTCTCTGTGCCTCCTCTCATGTGCTGCCATGGCAGAGAGGCCAACCACCAGCAGGAAAACCTTTCCTACCAGTAGGCTAGGACTGCAGCTGGGGACCAAGATCTCATGGCATTAAACCAGCCAGTCCCCAGTGGGCCTCTGTCCGAGTCCCCCCTATTCTCAAACCCAGGACCCCAGACTGCAGGTGAGCTGCAGGGTCCTGCAGGAGCTCTGCAAGCCCAAGAAAAGCCAAGGCTCAGCACTTTGTGTTAATGTTTGCTCTTGGGTGACCATCATTCACCTGTCTGCTCATAAATCCCATCTGGTCTTACAGCAGGCAAAGCCAGGCTCCTCTGGACAGACTGCAGCCTCGTCTGCCTGCCATCTGCAAAGCCCTGCCCGGTTGGAGGCAGTCAGGCACGTGCCCAAGTGTGCTCTGAAGTGCAGGGAAACCTCAAGGTTTCACTTAGGACTGGGTGCCCCTGTAGAGGCTTCCCCAAAGGTTCTTCTGCAGGTAGTGAGGAGATCAACAGAGACTTCATCCTCTGGGGCAGCTCAGACCCAAAGCATCACCCCTAGGATGCAGCCACTCATCTGCAGGTCAGTCCCTTGCATGAGGAAGCCAGGTGATGAGCATCCAGGCCATGTATCCAGGTAGCTATCAGGCCTTCAATGAGTCACACTGCCCAAAAATGTGCAGATAGGTGTCATAATGCCATAACTGGCCTTGGGCAAGAAAAGAGAGACACAGCCCCACCTACATGGTTGCAGTGGGGCTGCTCAACATGTTGTCTGTGGGAACATCTGGCCATGACGCCAGCTGGCAGCTGGGAGAGGAGCAGCCCACCAGGGACAGCAGGTCTGCTCTGTCCCATTGGCAGGATTTGTACAAGTGCAGTTTCTCATCCTCAGTAAATAATCTAACTGAAAAGCAAACCATCTACCCCTAAGAATCCTTGAATATCCAAAGCCCTGGGAGAGCTTGGTGTCCCATTCCATACCATGGAGAGAGAGGAAGCTTAAAAAGGTGGGACTGCTTGCTTTGGACAGACACATCCTCATTTCTCAGGGAGACGTCACCTTCTCTTCAAGTGTTTTCTACAAATTTGAAACTAAACTGTATGATTTCATTTGACCTCGAGGGTCAGATGAGGGTTTGTCCAATGTCCCGTTCACAAACATGTTGTTGTTTTTTCACATTTTTTGGTTAGGACAAGAAGAAACCAAAATGTGGCATTTTCTGTGGGTTTCATCAAGTCACATTGCTGCTCCTTGAATTTTTTCTTGTTTCTGTGTAGCGACGCCAGCTTGAAAGATGCATTGTCAGATTCCGACTCTGACATGGGCAGCACAGAGCAGCTTGACCAGGGCAGCACGGACACCTTGGCTAATGGCTGCAGGGCGGACAGTGAGGCTGCCAAGAGGCTGGCCAAGCGCCTCTACAACCTCGAAGGGTTCAAGCGCTGCGATGTGGCACGCCAGCTCGGGAAAAAGTAAGTGGGGCTTTGGGTTGCAGCCAACCCTACGAGGGGGTTGATGGAGACAGCAGCATTGAGCATGGCCAGCAGAAACACAGCTGTGGTGGGGAGGGTCTGGGGAAGCACTGGTCATGCTGGGAGGACAGGACAAAGTCAGGAAGTGACAAGCCTGCTGTTACAAGGGCTTGCTGGATGGAGTCAGGGCTGTTGGAGATCCTTCCAGTTGAAACTACAAGTTGCTTGTGTGTACTGGGCAGCCACAAGCTGCTGCCCACCAGAATCAAGAGCTTCCTGCCTTTGGTAGGGGCCCAGCAAGACCTCCCCTAAAGCAATTCCCAGGCTGAAGGCTTTGGGATACAGACCTGCATCTGCACTGGGGTCCCTGCCAGTCCCCAGGTTTTTAATGTCTGCACCCCAAAATCTTCTTGCTGCAGTGCCTCCTGACCCAGTTTGTAACAATGGCGTGAAGGGTTTGATGGAGAGGCAGGTGCACACCAGAGGTCCAAGCACCTCAACTGGTGGATTTGCCTGGGTAAGGCAGAAGGGAAATAAAAAGCATTTATTCAAAAGTGGGAGAGTTACAGAGATTTCTGAGAGATGGAGTAACTGTAATGAGTGTAGCAGTAACAGATTATTTTAGGATGCCAGTGAGTGTGAGGACACCAATCCCCATCATCCTTCTCCTGGATCAGATATAACCTGTGTTGCTGGCGGGTTTTTATGTCCTTGAAATGTCTCCTTCTTGTCCTTATCAGCAGGACACAACTGTCCCTCAGCAAACACCCAAGCTTTCACTACCAAGGATTGTCTCTGACTCCCAGCTTAGTCCTAGGAGAGAAGGAGCCCAGAATGATCTCCTAGAGAGGCTCTTTGTAGCACCTGGCAGCATCCTTGTTCTTCTCTTCTGTTGTGGTTCTTGTAGCAGGTGCATTGCTGGTTGCTGCTGTCTCAGGTCTAGCATCCTTTTGCTTTCTTGCAAACTTGCCATGCCAGCTCACTGAGTGGGGAAGTTTCAAGCAGTTGATCTCTGGGGGTGCATCTGAGCGTGTCCCTCTCCTAGTGCTTGCAATCCTCACACCTTGGAAAGCTGTTTGATGACCCACAACTGAGAATCAACACAGCCTTTAAAAGACATCTTTTGTTTTGAGCAGCTGTGTTTTTGACATCTGAATCATTTCCCATCACAAGAACTGGATGGAGCTGTAGGCTCTTGGACCAAGCAGGTGGATTTGCAGAGCAGGAAAGGAAGAAGGATGAGGATAGGTGTGTTTTATGTTGGTTTTGTCCACTCAAGACAATGTAAGACCAACCTACGGTGGTGGGAGCTGGGTGAATTTAAGTGATGCTTTCAGGTCAGGAGGTGGGCTGGCTAGGAGGGTTGTTCAAAAGTAAAATCTCATTTTAAAGTTTAACTCATTTTAACACCTTTTTTTAAAAAAACTGTGAATATTGGCAATTTTCTCAACAACAAAAAAAAACAAACAACAAAAAAACAAACCAAAATTGTCAAACAAGTAGAGAAGGCTTGATGAACAAGGAAATGGAGGTTAGATATCACCAAATAGCTTCTTTCCAGCTGACACAATTCTGTGAAGTTAACCTCAAATCCAGAAATTACCTTCATCTCTCTGAAGAGCACGTGTTTTGGCAACCAAGCTCTCCATGGAATATTTTTGTTCCTGGATTTGTCTGTGGCATTGTCTCAGCTCCATCACTGAGAGAGACTCCATCATGAGAGTGCCAGAGCACTGGAACAGGCTGCCCAGAGAGGTTGTGGAGTCTCCTTGGCTGGAGACATTCAAACCCCGCCTGGATGCGTTCCTGTGTGATGGACTCTAGGTGACCCTGCTCTGGCAGGGGGGTTGGACTGGATGAGCTTTCGAGGTCCCTTCCAACCCCTACGATTCTGTGATTCTGTGATTCTGTGATTCCATCACTACCCACAGTCCCATCTCCTGCTGGATGGAGGGTGAACTGTCTCAGCTGCCAGGCCATGAAGATGGCAGTGCCATCCTCGGAAGGTTCCCAGAAGAGTCCTGTGCTTGCAAATCCAGATGCAGCAGCAGAGCAGGCAGCAGAGCAGTTTCAACTCTGCAGCACAGTGAGAACTGGGGATCTGTCAGAGTCCCATGGGCAGTGTGGCATGGGCACACAGCCCGTTTTCCTCCCCTGGAGATCAGGAGAATCTTACTTAGCCAAACTTCTTATGGACAATCTCTTTTTGACCCAGGTGACTGTGGCACAGAAAGGATCCTGGCCAGTACAGGCTCAGGTCTATAGGGCAGTGTGACTCAGGGTGTACAAAAGCACACATCTGCCCAGGTCCAGCCATGCAGGAATGACACCGGGATAAAAGGACAGGGTTCTGGTGTTCCCCCTGAGTGGCTCGTGACCCAGCCAGGTCAGCGAGCACCCTTGGTGCCTGGACCTTCCCCAGCCAGGCAGAGGGAGGAAGTGTCAAGCTGGAGTGTTAGGTGAGAGGAGGTCTGTAGAGGCTGGCTGTGTGGCAGGGCCACTGGCCAGAGGGTGCTGGACATGGCCAACGGGAAACACCTTGGTTTTTGTGGGGATGTCTCTGTCATGTCTGAGCTTCATGGTGGAAGTGTTACCTGCTCCTGCAGGAGGGACTGGGACTGGCACAGAGAGAGAAAAGGCCAGTTCTTGAATGAGAAAACCAGAGCAAGCATCTAAGCCCACCTCAGTGTAGACCATGCCCTGGGTGTAGGCCTTGCCCTGGCCAGTGTTGGAGCTCTGTGTCCCAGGCATGCCTGGGGCATGGTAACTGGCTTTGGAGCTCGGGGAGAAGGGTCCCATCAATATCACTGAGTCCCTGGGTAGACACAGGAGCTTGTTGCTTCCCGGGGGCTGGCTGCCTCCAGATGTCCTGCAACACTGTGTGATCCCCTGGCAGAGCTGGCAGCCCCTGCCTGAGCTTTCCCAAGCAGAGAGGAACCAAATGAGGGACAGAGGAAGGCACGATGGGCATCCAGGATGGGGGACTGTTGGCAGCACAGCAGCTGGCACAGACCATTCATCCTGGGGGTCACAAATTCCCTATGGACTCCTGGCCTTGAGCAAGACCCAGTGAGCTGAAGGACAGGCAGCAAAGCCTGTCCACCTTTCTGGGCTGCCCTGATGGGAGAGTGGGCTGAAGGGGAGCTCCCACCCACCTTCATCCTGCTGGACTATAGATATAGTTAGGAATGTAAATTAGGGTGTAGGCCCTGGAGACATCTCAAAAGCAATACAGCCCATCCAAGATCTGTGCTGGGCTAGAGACGTGCCAAGTCATTCAGGTTTAGGGAGCCTCAAACAAGGTCAGTCCTTCAAGACCAGCTTGAGTTAAATGGGGGGAGTCAGAGACTGTTCCCCCCGTTGGTCACTGCAGTGCTGCAGTACAGGGCAGTTGTTGCTGTATGCCCAGAGTGCCCAAGCTCTCAGACACTTGGTAAATCAGTGCCCAAAGAGAAGGAATCAGACTTATTCTTCTAGGAGACCACAGCTGCACATGTGTGAGGTGAGACCTGACCTGTGGAAGGGAGAGCACTGGCTCCTTCCCAGCACTGGCACAGCCAATGCACGAGGCCGGTAGCCAGGAGGGTCCCAGAGAAGGCCTGGGTCTTGCTTGGTTCTGCTCAATTTTTGGCACAGGGGTGAAGATGTGGTGACATCTTCTTTCACAAAGGTGTGGTCATCTTCTGCATCTCACATCACCTTGCTGTGAAGTTTCAGGACAAGTGGAGAAGTCTCTCTGGGAAGCTGGCAGGAATCTGCACACCAGGCATTGTGGCACTGCTCCAGACAGTCTGGTCTGGGCCATGAGGACGTGTTCTTTCCCAGAGCTAGCAATCTCAAATGAGAAGATTGTTTTATGAGTATGAGGCCTTTGAAACAGTCTTCTGTGCAAACCCCAGCACCCATACTCATGTCCTGCCTCTCAGAACTCAGCCTGGACCTCTCCCCTGGAGCTGCTCAGCCTGATCCCACTGCGTGTTGTGCTTCCAGACAGCATCCATGCCAGAGGCTTTGCAGGATCCCCCTCACAGCAGAAGATGAAACAATGCTGTAGGAAGAGCAAGGAGTCCTGCCTGTAACCTGTCCTGGGGTGAAAATGGATGTGGAATGCTTAGCAGTATGCTTTGCATTTCGTGGGGAGAAGGAGAAGGAATTGTATATGGCAGAGGTCGAGCTCATTGAGATCATCTCCCATTTCTTGCCAGCATTCCCTGGTTATTCCTGCACTTCTGCTACCTAAGCTGTGTAGGGAGAGGAACTTAACAGCACCCATTCTGGCTTTAAAGGCAACATGTCTCCAAGCATCCTTCAAAAACATGGCAGGGGAATGGTTTCTGGAGAAACATTGAGGGATGAGCTGGGACAGCTCAACAGAGCTCTCCTACTTCAGTGCCCAGGAGCATCCTTGGGAGATGTGAGCAAGGTGTTGTGAGAGGGTGGGATGGGATCCAAGGTGGAGTGGAGAGCAGGAATATTACAGTAGGAGGGAGGGACACATCCAGCAATGGGAGAGGACTAGGTAAGAGAGAAGCTGCCTGACAAGCACAGGACATCCTTATGGCCTCCTCCTCCCAGCTGGTTTGGGAGGAGGCTCTGTCTGCCCAGCAGCACAGCAGAAAGGGCACTGGGGGTCTGGATCTTTCATTCTCATGGCTGACAGCCACAGTGCTAGGCTGTGGGCAGATCAGGGCCCTTTGGAGGTCTTCCAGCAGCATTTCAAGCTCTTGGTCTGGGATCATGTCTGCAGTGTCTCGCTGGGGATTTGGGCTGTCCAGGAGGCAGCAGGTTGCTGTTCCTCTTGTAGACAGTGTCTTCTTCCCTGATGAAAGGGCTGACTACTCCCTCTTTAATTACAGTAACGAATTTAGCAAGTTGGTAGCAGAGGAGTATCTCAGCTTCTTTGACTTCACTGGGCTGACCCTTGACAAAGCACTCAGGTGAGCTGGTCTCTGACACTCCCGCGCAGGGCCGGGGCTGTGGGTTCCTCCTCTGGGCTTCCCCATGCCATGGAGGCTGTCTGTGTGACAGAAGCAGGGGCTGGGGGGAGCTCCAGGTGGTCATTTCATCTTTGCTTTGGTGTCACGCTTGACACAAGGTACTGCCACCAAAAACGGGCTTTGACAGGAGGGCCCACAGCCTGCTTCCCCATGGTGGAGAGCAGCTTTCCCAGGAAGCCCATCCTGTATAAAAACAGAGCAAGTGGGAGCAACTGCTTCCCTTGGGACGGACAACCCATCCTGGTGCCATCCAGCCAGAGGTGGGGCAGATCTCAGCTGGCAACATGTTCCCCTCAGAGCTCAGGGCTGGCTCCATAGACACCTTTGGCATTGCACCTGCAGGGGCCCAGGGGTGTGCAAGGCAGGGGGTGGAGGACAGAGGGTTTCCTGGCTGCTCTGAGGACACCCTTCCATCCCCCTCCTTAGCATGGGTGCTGCCCAGCAGATCACTCCACGACATCTTTAAGTTCCACTTTCTCTCTGCAGGACGTTCTTGAAGGCATTCCCGCTGATGGGAGAGACGCAGGAGCGGGAGCGGGTGCTGGTCCATTTCTCCCGGCGATTCTGCCAGTGCAACCCAGAGGAGAGCACCTCTGAAGGTACCACGTTCCTTCCCTGGCTCTGCTGGTCCTTGCACACACCCAGAGCACCTGTGGCACAGAGCTGGAGTGTGAAACCAGCCACCCCCAGCCCAGCCTGACAGCACCCACTGGGCAGACGGCAGCTTCTCCCTTCCCCTGGGATCCTGCCCTGCTGATTATCCCTGCACTGGGAGGCACTGGGGGCACCAGGTGCTGCACAGACCCCCCCAGGAGAACCACATGAGTCCCCTCAGGATCCGAGGGTGGGCTCCCAGGGGGCCTTGTCTCCTCAAGTGCATGTGAGCTGTGCTGAATGCAAACTCCTCAGCTGCAGCCTGGATCGGTGACCATGCCTTGCCCAGCACCAGCAGAGGTGGTGAGTGGTTCTCAGGGTTGATGAGGCACTTGAGGCCATGGTCTAATGGTCTAATGGTCTAATGGCTAGGAATATGATGGGATAAAGGTTGGACTTGATGACCCTGGAGGTCCCTTCCAACCATAATGGTTCTATGATTCTGTGGTTGCAAATTACTGCAGTCACTGCTTGCAAAGTGGTTGCTGGCAGTGGGCAAATGAGTGTCTGGTGCTAGATCAGCCCAAGACCTTGTCCATTGAATGGAAGAAGACATTTCCATGCAGATTGAGGAATGCTGTTGGCTTGCCACACACAGGAGTTGTGTTCCTTGCATCTACACCTGCAGCAGGAGAAAGCACAGCCAGGTAGAATTCTGGGCTCACTGGAGTGGCAGATTTTGTTAGCCACCTTCAGCCCCTCCCCATTTATGTATTTTTTTACGTAGATATATTTTCTTCTGACATTTTAAAGTCAGAAAGGTCATTTCTGGTACACATGTGCACAAGCACACGCACACGTCTAGACATGAGCATGTCCATGTTACATTAATGCCTCTACACACCTGCTTGGTGGCAATGGGTGGAAATCAGGCTGCTGGTCTGACAGCAGTGCCAGTTGTTTCTCCCCCACCCCTTCAGCATGCAACATGCTGCACGTGTCTGAGAGCTCCTGCTTGCCTTTGTCTTGCAGGCTTACCAAAAAGCAGCAGTACCTGGTGCCACTTGAACCCTCCAGCCTCTCTGCCAAGCCACAAGCTGTTCTCAAAACAGAATGACCACTTTGCCTTTATCAGTGGTATCCCAAGAAAGCACAGGTTTAGATTTAATTTCCCTCTGTTTGTGCCATGTTCTCCTCCACTGATCCAAAGAGGACCTTCCCCTGCAACGGGTGCTCCATCTGTAGACATTAAGCTGCAGGCTGAATTATCAGCAATGTTCCCTGACTGTAATATCCCAGATGCCAGGCCCTGACCCCTCTTCAACATCTCCCTCTGGAAGTGATCCCCTGGCATATTGCATCCACCCCCACCCCTACAGACAAGGGTCTTGGGACCCTTTCTCCCCCTCTGGTCCTCAGGTGTGTGATGCCCACTGTGAGGCCATGCACACACCAACCTGAGCAGAGGCTGAGCTGGAGCACAGAGGGACAGATCTCTGACTCAATCCCACCCTCTTCAGCATGAGGGTGTTTGGGGGGGGCAGTGACCAGTCAAACAAGTCAAGCTTTGCCATGGCAATGTGGGTTACAAAGCTGCTGATGGAGCCACCCTATGGCAACTGCTCAGAGGAGAAATTAGGTCCTAGTTCTGGCTACTCTGCAAGAAGATGCCTGCTAATGCAAATACAAATGAACCCAGAAAGTTGAACCATTCCATATCTGCATAGCCCTCAGTGGAGATGTCACTGCTGCTGGCAGGACTTGGTTTTAAAATGTTACACTCCTGAACTGCACAAAACTATTAGGAGTGAAAAAAACTGAATCTGAAACACAGTCCTGCTGCTGCTGTCAAGACCTATTCTTTAACATTTAGAGCCACGGCATTGCCCATGATGGTGGCAGCACATCTCACAGGGCTGGGCAGGACCACTTAACTGCAGACCAAACATAAACTGAATGAGTCCCAAGGAGGATGGAACTGGACTCAGTACCAGAATTGAATGAGACTTGAAAAATACAATTGTAACCCAAGTGCTACTTGAAACTGATGCAATGGAGGGCAGCAAAGTGACTCCTTCAGGTCACATCCTTTACATGCACTAGGTGCATGGTAATTGGAGAAAGCTATTGCTAGCTCCTTGTTCAGGAAGCAGTTCCTCTTGTTCTTGAGCAGTTCCTCAAACTTGCACAGGATGTTCCACCAAGATGAAATCTGAGCCACTGTGTATTATCTAGATTTCTAAAGAAACACCTGTGACTGTGGTGGTCTATTGGCATGGAGGCATGATAGAGGCAAGGCAGTTTTCTCTGGAGATGACCAGGTGGCTAAGGTCTTAAATCCCTCTAAGACATTTCAGGGCATGGCTACATGCTAATTCAGTAACTTCTCCGCTGATGGAGACATGGATACTGCAACACCAAGAGTCACTTCAGCCTGTGTGATGGGATGCTGCAGATAAGGGTGGCAGAAGCTCTGACCTGCTGACCACTGGAGGGGGTGGCTGGTTTTTCTCCCAGAGAGTGGTGTCTTGGACACATTATTAGTGCTTTCCTGTATTGATGAAGCCCAGACGTGGAAGAACTACATGGTTGTGTTGTGATGCTGTGAGCTGAGAGAGAAAGTGAATACAACTGAGCCAAAGAACAGAGAGAGAATAGCAGGTTTTGGGACACCAGCTCCACCTTGGGGCCATGTGGGACATGATTTACCTGACCAAAGTGATACAGTAAAACGCCAGGTGAAGATGCCAGCCCCAGAACCTCCCACAAAGACTCCAAAATGCACACTGGAGAGGCACGTTGTCCTAAGCCCAAAACTGCTTCTTGTGAAAGTGAAGGAAGCATCTTACTTAGGAATTGATTCTCTCTTGAAGGGAGATGTCCATCACACCATGTCCCCAGGACTGTCAGCCCTCACAGAGAAACACATGGTGTTCCCATGAGAAACCATTCCTTCCTCAGAGACGGTGGTTCTTCCAGGAAAAGGAGAAGCTCACGTGCTCAGTTGCCTTCATCCTGGGCTCATGTGTTTGGTTGCCTTTGGCTGGCAGTGTTTAGAGCTTGGCCTTGATCATGGGGTGCTCAGGGCTTGTCACTTCCACACAAATGGTGCTTTTGTTTAGAGGCTGATGGGGATGGGGAGAGGCCCCTGTTGGCTCGCTGTGACTGCACATCTACCCCCATAAGAAGAGCCCAGTGTTGCTTCCCCAGCCAGGCCTGGGGGTAGGTCATGTCCTGATGCTAGGGCACCCATCCACAGAGCAACATGCACCCAGGAAATCAGCCAGGAGCATCATGTCGTGTGTGGCTTGGTCTGTGGAGCAGCCCATCTGTGTGAGCACACCAAGTCATGCCCAGAGCAGGACCAAAGACCAAGGCTGTAGTATTTCTGCCCGTCTCCTCCCTGGTGATCTCTAGCCCTTTTGTGAGGCCCTTGCAAGGACTGGTTCATGTGCCTGAGTGCATTCGCATCTCACTGTTGCGAGGTGGTGTGTGGAGACTCTTGACCTTGAACAGCTTCAGGACACAGCATGGTTTTGAAATAACAGCAAGCCACCAGTCTGCCTGGTACAGAAGAGGGTGCTGTGCTGTCTCAAATGGAAGGAAAACTTCACGTGAGTTTTATTAAGTCAGAGAGCCAGAAAAGCTGCACTCACTTGTAATGATAATGTTTGTTGAACTACTCAAGAGCTGCCCAGGAATGATGGCTAAAGACCTCAGAACAAACCCCTGAGTGTCAGTGATCAAGTGAGAGGAAACTGGCTCTGTTTGGTGGGGTCTGTGCCCCATTCTGCAGTGGCATTGGCACAAAATGGATATGGAGGAAGACTCAGTGGAGAGTCTGGTCTTTAGAAAGCCATTGACAGAACAGCTTTGAAGGCAATTACCTGGTGGTGGTCTCAGGAAAATGTAAAGTTTGACAGAAAAAAGTGTTTTGTTTGGGTTTTTTTTTGCTTTTTAACTATCTTGTGCAGTTAAAAGAAACAGGTATTCTTTAAGGTGACCAGGTTTTGCAAAGGATGGGCTGCCAAGGCAGCAAATATCAAATGGCGTGGGAAGGGGAGTGATCTGTTCCACCTGACTGTTGTGTGTTTCAGATGGGATTCACACGCTCACCTGTGCTCTGATGCTGCTAAACACAGACCTCCACGGCCATGTAAGTAGTGCTCAGAGATGCACCCTGCCTTTTTCCTTCCGAGTGTACAGGTCTGTCCCCTTATGCAGATGTGTTGCGGGGAACTGAGATTGACTGGCAGAGCCTGCTCTGACCAGCTCCAGGGGGAATTTTGGGTGCCAGGCCCAGACCTAGGAGCAGTCCTCTTAGCATCACTCCATACTCAAGCCAAAGGCATATCTCCTGCTGACATCAGTTGTCCTACACAGGCACAGGCAATGCAGCTTTCCTCCCAGGACCAGTTGCATGCATCAGCCCTCTCCCAGAAGTTCTCTTGGAGAGGTTCTTCCCCACCAGCACTATTGTGCAGACACCTGAGGTTCCCCTCATCCCAGAAACTGCTGCAAGGGAGTCAGTGGTTTCATACAGGTCCAGATTGGATCTTTCCTTCCCAAAACACAAAGGAAGTCTGAGCTGTTCCTCTTGCCCAAGATGTACATCTGTGTGGTTGACACACCTGAAGGACGGATGCCACCCAGAGGGACCTAGACAAGCTCGAGAAGTGAGCCCAGGGGAACCTCATGAAGCTCAATGAGGAGAAGTGCAAGGTCCTGTGCTTAGGTCGGGGCAACCCTCAGTATCAACACTGGCTGGGGGACCAAGGGATTGAGAGCAGCCCTGCTGAGAAGGACCTGGGGGTACTGGCAGATGAAAGGCTGGACACGAGCTGGCAATGTGCCCTCACAGACCGGAAGGCCAACTGTGTCCTGGGCTGCATCAGAACTGTGACCAGCAGGACAAGGGAGGTGATTCTGCCCCTCTGCTCTGCTCTGGTCAGACCCCTCCTGGAGCTCTGCATCCAGCTCCAGAGCCCTCAGCACAGGGAGGACATGGACCTGTTGGAATGAGTCCAGGGAAGGGCCACCAAAATGATCAGAGGCCTGGGACACCTGTGCTGCGAGGAGAGGCTGAGAGAGTTGGGGCTGTTCAGCCTGGAGAAGAGAAGGCTCCGAGGTGACCTCATGGCTTCTTTCATTACCTAAAAGGGGCCTCCAAGAAGGATGGGGACAGGATTCTTAGCAGAACCTGTTGTGATAGTATGAGGGGTAACGGTTTTAAACTGAAGGAGGGGAGGTTTAGGTCGAATATAAGGAAAAGTTTTTCACCATGAGGGTGATGAAACAGTGGCCCAGGTTGCCCAGAGAGGTTGGTGGATTCTCCATCCCTGGAGATGTTCAAGGCCAGGTTGGATGGGGCCCTGAGCAACCTGGTCTAGTGGGGGATGTCCCTGCCCATGGCAGGGGGTGGGACTGGATGACCTTTAAGGTCCCTCCCAACTCAAGTGATTCTGTGATTCTGTGATCTGGGAGTGTGCACAGACTCTGCACCCTGCTCAGTGTTATGGAGGGCTGTAGGCACCATTTACTCAGATCTCTTCCCTGCTCTTCAGCCTTATGGTGCAGGCACAGAGCTTGGCTGTGAGCACCAGGGGACTGTGCCCCCTTTGCAGGGGTAGAGGGGGTCCTCAAGTCTTGGCTCACTGAAGCACATTCTTTCACAGCCCCTCTGAGATCTCATACCTGGAGCCACAGACTCCCCAGAACTTGTGTGAAGATGGAGAGGGCTTGTTATAGTAGCCTGTGCATGTGAAACCTACACACCCTTTTCTGCCCCACAATCCCATGATTTCCAAGCTGTATCATCAGTCCTCACCTGCCTCCAGCTGATAGTTTATTGTGTATTGTGCATGTGCAGAGACTTACCCTGGTTTCTCTTCATTAGCCCACTGAAGAGGGGACAGTAGGTCGTATCCTAGATCTTTTTTTGCATGCTGATTTATAATCACGTTTGAGAGGAGCCCTTTTCTACAGGGGTGGGAAGAAGACATTGTATGGGTGCTCTTCACCTTTGATGGCAGAGATGAAAAGGCCTGATTAGTGCCATCCTGACAGTCCACCTGGGAGAGCCTCCCCACCATTACAGCACAGATACTGCCTTACAACAGGGGCAAAGGTTGATCACAGAGTCAGTGAAGGGAATCGCTGGTCTCAGCAAAAGCATCCTTCTAGATGTGCACCGTGGTCTGCACCAAGCAGGTTACAGCTGCTGCAGCCTCATGCTTTGGGGAACAGGCAGCTGATGACCAACATTACGCTGGCCACTGGGTCCATTCCCACCCATAACACATCAAGGCAAAGTGCCTCTGCATGTGGTGGGATAGCAGTGGGGATGGCTTCTGGGAGGGTCTCACACCACATTCATCCTTCAGCCAGAATGGTTGGAGCCAAGGAAATATTGCCATCAAAGCATCTTCTGCAGCAGCAAAAGCAGCATTGTGGCAGAAGACAAACTATGCAACTTCACTCCAAAATCATCTTATTTTGTCTATTTTTTTTAAATTAAAAAAAAAAATAAAAATATGTCTCTGGGAAGATAGAAATTATTGAAAAGGCAAAAAATCCCCTAAACCTCCAAAACCTTATTATTCCTATT
Organism: Aegotheles bennettii; assembly: GCA_013398125.1. NCBI lineage: Eukaryota > Metazoa > Chordata > Aves > Caprimulgiformes > Aegothelidae > Aegotheles > Aegotheles bennettii. Next base: position 120,565 of record VZRW01010724.1, read on the forward strand.
CCTCATTAGCAAACTGTCTAAGAGGCCTGGTAAGAAGAAATGACCTCATGCTACCTAGGCAAAGAAAAAGTGGCTTTCTTTTGACCAGGTGTAGAAATGCCTGAGCTTTTCTTTGAAAAATCTTCCTTTATTTTTCTGCATGTATAACATTAATTTCTTCTTCTCCTTCTCCTCCTTTTTTTTCTTCCTTCTGCTCCTGGAACCTCTCTTTCTGCTCTTTAACCCTTTACCAGGTGGTAAGTGCAGTCATTCTAGTGTTTTGCTTTAAAACACTGGCATTTGACTTGTTTTTTTCTGTGTTTTTTTTTTAAAAAAAGGATTTTTGTGTGCCTGGATTCCTAAGTGGTTGTGCAGTGTCCTTCACTACTTAGCAACCCATTAGCTGATACACATCACATGAAATTCCCCCTGTGTAAAGAAACCTCCATACGCTGCAGTGTACCTGGGATTGTGTGACTTGACCTCTCACCCCTTTTTGTTCCAGATGCCGTCATGATATTGCATATCACCTTTTGGTTTATTTCCTTTTTAGCTCTGTGTGTGTGTCTCAGTGTTATGCTGTGCATTGCCATGGAGTGGGAAATTCCTTTGGTTAGGAAAGGGTGGTCGATGTGCAGTTCCCTACAGCTCTAGGTCACCATCCCAGCAGTGACCATCACATCTACTGAGTCCAGATTTAAAAGTAATGAGACTGGCTTTAAAACATGAGATTTGCACCTGCCCACACTGGAGTTTTGCCTCAGTACTGTTGATTTTCTGTTTCCAAACTGTCAGGAAACTCTTTAAAATGCAACACTGTATTTTCATGGGATCACTTGGAGTTGGTGTTTAAAAACTGGCAGCCACCAACAAACATTTCAAGCTTTGTAGTATAATCCAGTAGTATANGTAGTATAATCCAGGTTGTTGCAACTCTCTACCTTGCTCTGCTGGTGCTGTGTGAGCTCCAGAAGACCTTACAACAAAAGAAGAGCCCCTCTGCTCCATCTCTGTCCTCGGGGACAAAGCTTCGGGATGTCTCCTTTTCAACTGTCAATGTTATCCTTCCTTGTTCAGAACTGCTGGCCATGGAAGGATAGTGACAACCCAACACTTACGCATCACCAGCACTCATGGTTGCACTTCAGTACTGCAACAAAGCCCAGCTCCTGGAGTCACATTGTAATGTGACAAGCTTCAGCATTTGTTCAAAAAGCAGGCCAGCAGCTGTCATGGCCACTGAACAAAGCTTGAAATGGGATCCCTGGCAGCTCCTAACTCCACATGTCCATTGCTATTAATCCTATAAACCCTGTGGCATTCTCCTTAAGTCAAGCTTATGATCTGGTGTTAGCAGTACTGTTGTGTTGGTAGCAGTGGGAGAGCTGAAGAGGTCTGGGATAGAGCAGCTGCTGGCATCACCTGCAGAGTGACATGGTTCTGCCCACCTCAGCTTTGTGTGGCCCCAGGGTTCTTGGTACCCAAAGTTTGTGGGTTTGTTCCCTGCAGCAGGGAAATGTTGTTTCTGCATCCTAGAACACATCCACTACCAAACCCCTTGGTCCAGTCAGACCAATGACCCTCACTTCGTGCTGAAGCATAAATTTAGTTTCTTGGGGTTTTGCCCCTGGAGATGAGTATGTAGGATAGGTCAAAAGAGCCTGAGTAAAAGCAGAGCCTGCCAGGAGCATGGTGCTCATGCTGGGGAGCTCACAGAAAATGTACTCCACTCACCACTTTGCAGCTGAGATGTTTGATGCCTGGGGCCTCCAGCCCAGTAGCTCAAGTCATTTAACACTTCTCAGAGGGAGTGCTGGGCAGACCACCTCAGATAGCCACGCTTCACCTCTGGCCCCAGGAACCTGCTTCTTCTCCTGGGGCTTTCACATGTCTCCTCCTTTTCCCATTGAACACCTAGCTCCATTTTCACCTGCCCAGTCTCTAAATGCTGGGACTTGGCATGAGCCTAGAGTCTTCTGGAGGTTGATAGAGCCATCCTGGACACTTCAGAAGATGGTCTGTGACCATCTTGGGTGAGTCAGCTCAGCAGCAGATGGCTGAAGCCCAGAGAAGGCAAGAATCCAGCAAGGGAGTTGCACTGGTTTGAACCAATGGGATGGCAGGATCAGCCCTGCCTACCCACCATCAGATCGATCTCGTCCTTCCTAATTTGTTCTTATGCACTGAAGCCATCATTGTGCACCTTGTCTCTGCAGCTCTCCATTCTCATACACTGCACCCGTCCACCTCTGTGCATCCATTCCCATATAATGTCTACCCATCCATCCCTTCTCATCTATTTAACCCACTGTTGGCTCACTCGCTCTCCATCCAAGCACACCATGGTGCTAGCTGATGGTCTGACAGTGATTCCTCCTGCTTTGCTGCATGGCCTGGAGCAAGCAAAGATGGGATTATGTTATTTTCTGTGCAGGGACATATCAGAAATAGTAGCCACGTGTGGCTGTGAAGCAGCCTCACTGGCTGGTTCTGTTCCTGGTAAGTGACTGATGCACCACAAAAAAGTGAAATGCCCCATCTGTGTGACTGCCCAGAAATGAAGAAGCACTTCCCTAGCCAGAGGTCCCATTCAGCAAGGGACGCAGAACATCTGAACACTGAGCTTTGAGGTGTGCAGATACATCCCCTGGAAGATTGTGTTCACGTGTGATGATCTTGCTGAATCAGCAAGATGGCCTGTTGTGTAAGAAAGCCCCTACTGTGCCACCACCCATGCCCTCAGGGTGGCCCTTCCCAGAGCTGTTCACATCCTAAATGCTGTTGCAGTGTGGGAAAGCTGGGGCAGCTCCTGGTGCTGGTGCCATTGGTAATGAGGCACTTGTGGTCACAGAACTGCTCCTTTGCAAGTGCTGAACAAGTGAAGCTGCACAACCCATGTCCTGGAGTGTTTTTTGTGTTGTCTGTTCAGTTGGTTTGATTTGGAGGCACTTGCAGGGTTTGTATCTGGTCTGCAGCCTATTTCTTGGAGCAGCAAGCTGCAGTGTTAAGGTGTTGTTGGCTTAAGGTTGTGTTGCATCTGGGCCACCCCAGCATCCTGCGCTGGCCGGACAGCCAGCCTGCACCTGCCTCTGACTGCAGTGCTTCTACAGCCTTCTCCAAAGAGCTGATTCACAGCATTAGCATCCTTGCTGGAGCTTTCTCATGGCCTCTTTAGGCTGGCACAGAAAGGGCATGTTTTCATCCTTCTCAATGGCTCAGCAATTAGCTGTTTTTCCACAGGGTGGCTGCTGTCTCAGTTCGAGCTCAGAGATCCTGTGCAAGAGAAAGGGACAGATCACAGAATAAAAGGGAAGCCATCACCTGGAATTAATGTATGTCCTTCACCTGGAATTAATTAATGTATGTCCTGGGCACAATAGAGAGGAAACCCAAAGAAGGGCCTGCAAGGCTGGTAACTTGTGCTGCTTTATCTCACTGTATCCACTCACTTCCCAGACAGTGCTGGCTTCTGCATTCATTGCTGGATCACTGCGAGGTCTCTGCAGGCAGAAGGACCTGTGCTGCGAGCTCTGCCTTCCTGCCTTGAGGCAGGGGTAGATGTAGTCACCTTCTCCCTGTGCAAAGTAATTTGGTGCATGAAGTTCTCAGGCAAGAGACCTACCTCACCTCCAAACTCCTCTCCTGGGGGTCTGTTACTGCATTTTTTTATGCACAGTCTCACCCTTCTTCTTCCCTCCTCCATCCACAACCATTGTGCTACTGGCTTGGTTTGGTTTGGTTTTGGTTTGATGTGATTCACCAGCCAGCAAGTACACAAATCCCTCTTCCCTCTGCTGGAACAAGCTAGCATGTCTGCAGGTTTCCTTGCAGCTCTCCTGCAGCTGGTGCACACTGGGCACGATCTGGCAGCTCCCAAGAGCAATGGGGTCCAGTTATGGGCATTAGCCATGGGGCTCCCCTGGAGGAAAGCAAAGGTGACTGAGCCTTGTGTTGTGCCGTGTCCCCAGGCACTGCAGATTTGTAGCAGTGCTTTATTCCTCTTTTTCCTGTGGAGCTGGCACTGCCAGAAGGCATAATGAAGAGTATCAGACAGAGCTGCTCAGAGGCAGTGCCTGCTCCCTGTGTAGCCAAGGAGTATGTCTTCACACAGCAATGGTGGAAGGGGGGGGGTGGGGGGGACACTGTGGGCTAATCCCATGGCCTTACTCTTTGCTGATGCTTCCACTTGAGGAGAAGCCTCAAGGTCATCTGTTGTCCATGTTTGTGGGCAGGGGTTTCTGGTGCCAGTCTCTTTCAAGAGATTATTTTCTTGCACAGAGGACAAATCTTGTCCTCCTATATCATCTGCTGTAGCTTCGTCCCTTCCCAGTGACCAAATGAGGCCCTTCTTTTCCTTCACTGAGTCCCTAAGCAGGGTCCTGGCTCTGCTGTTCTTGGCCCTCCTCCCAGGTCCTGATGGGATCCTTAGGACCACTGCTGGCTGCTCAATACTCTGCTCTCACTGACTCCATTGACCAGTCCATGTGATGCCACCATGTGTTATGTCCTTGGGGACTTCAGTCCAAGGTGTGAAGGCTGCAATATGATATGGCACTGGAGGCACTTACCTTTCCTTTGTGGTATCAGACTCCTTTTTCTGAACCCTGCAATTCCCACTGACACCTCACACCTCTGCTCCAGTCCTTTGGAGAGGTAAGAGTGCAAGGGGAGGCTTGGAAAAAGGCTGCCTGTCTCCAGCCCTTGCAGGTGGAGAGAGTGACTCACCTGGCAAGGGGTAAAGGGTTTGGGAAGACAGCTGCCACGGACTGGTATCAGGGATGCCAGATGACCTGACAGCATCAGCCCCAAAGAGTGTTGGTGTTGGTTGGTGATGAGTGTGTTCCAGGTTGTGAGATTCTCCCAGTGAATGTGTATTGCCACAGCATCAAGTTCATGCAGTACCAGTAACTGGTTCATCGCTCTCCATTCCATGAAGGACAAGTCATTGCCCAGTGCTGGCTGTCTCCAGATGCTGACACTGCATGCTCACACAATTTCACACATGGCAGACTTGAACCATCCAAGCGCTGCAATTTCAAGGCATTCTGAGAGCTTGTCTTGAGTTTTGAGACACAGACCCTGTACCAGGACCAGCCTGGAGACCAGATATGGGATCACTTAGAAAGTTTGGAGCAAGAGCTGGAGAGGTTATTTTCAGGTGGTTTTTTCTCCACCATTAAGAGGAATCATTTGAAACATTTGGGTGCTGGCACGAGGAAGTAATAGAAAATCAGAGCAGAAGACCTTTCAGCTTTGAGCTCTTGGGGCAAACCCAAGCTTCAGCACTACATATAGAATTGTTCTTTAACACTCTAATTAAAGTCAAAACTCTTCAGAAGTTTAATGAGCTGCTTCTTTGCCTTACAGAATATTGGCAAAAAGATGTCGTGTCAACAGTTCATAGCAAACCTGGATGGGCTGAACGATGGGAAGGACTTTGCCAAGGATTTGCTAAAGGTAACGTGATATAAATAGACAGTGGGATACTGTCATTATTGCTGTAGTGCCACCTAGTCCTGCTGGGACACTCTGAGCCCATGAAGTCGGCGTTTTCCAGTGCACAATTGTTTGGTTAGAAGAATTGTAACCCACACAGATACCTTCTGCTAACTTGCAGTGAGCCACCAGAGGTCTGATCCTCGTGGTCGTTTATCCAGATCTGTGGCATATCTGCCATCAGAGCATACAAGGGGTCTCTGACCCCCATGGTAGCTCTGTAATTCACCAGACAATGCACAGAACAAGGTTCCCCCCACCCCCAGATACGGCCATCTGTCACTGATACTTTTCTCTGCCTTCCCTTCCATGTAATTAGATGTAGAGCTTCACCACAACTAGTTCAGTACCATGTGATACTGGTTAAACATCTCAATGTGAGTATTTTCTCCTTCCACATGGTTTATTTAACACCATCACCGTTGTCTACACCTGCTGCAGGTCCAGCAACCTGACCTGAATTTTGTTGTACAGAAGGAGGCTGAAATGACCAGAGACACATCAGGGGTGTCACATAGTGCTTTAGATGACACCCCCACCTCCCAGCACACCTCACCTTACCCCACCTCTCAGTATGGTCAGGGCCACCTTCACATTCTGCTTTCCTAGCCCATTCTTGCTTCTTTCCCCCTGCCCCAGGGAATCCACTGGAATTTCACACAGGAGGAACTGGAAAAGCTGATCCCCAATGTCATTCATCCCTCCCCTACTTCTCAGAGCAACATTCAAGCTTCCTGTGTCCCTTTCCCCTAGTTGAGACACTGGAGGTGTCTTGGAATACACCAGAGTCTTCTACTATCTTTGTGTAGGCCAGGATTTACTCAGGACTAGGTGCAGCACTCAAAATTAGTCAGGAATGTCTTATACAGGCTCCTGAGTAAGACTGGGTGCCAGATTCTTCTGAAGCTGACGTGTCCAGTCCAATACCCAGCATGACACATAGACAAAAAGGGTCTAAGCAGAACAGCAGTTGTCCTGCTCAGTGGTGAATACTGCTCCAGGACAGTTCAGCCAGGTATCTCTCCAAGAACACAGACAGGGTGTGGAGGAGATGGTCTCCACAACCCAGACATGTCTTCCATGAGAGACACAGCTAATACCATGTTCTTGTTTCAGACACTATATAACTCCATCAAGAATGAGAAGCTGGAGTGGGCCATGTAAGTATGTGTTAAGCATTTGGGAGATGGTGTGTCTTTCAAAGTAGCTGACAGGTCATGTTTTTAGCTCCAGAATCTCCCAGAACATTTCCTACCAAGCCCTTAAGCACTGAAGTCCCTCTTGTAGGCAAGCTGGGTTTATTTATGGCTTAGACACTAAAGCCAATAGGGAGGTTGGTGGCAGTCTGTGGACGCAGGGTCCACAGGCACGACCTAAACGAAGGGAATGCCCTCTTTGTTTGCTGTTACACCTGTAAATGCTGGTCCCTCTTCAGGTGCTTCAGAGGTCTTTGCACAAGGAGTTCAAGATCTGGGGTTATTTTGATCACTGAGACTTCCATCTCTCCCACATAGTTTCTTCTGGAAATAGTATCAGAGAATCGCTCAGGCAGAAAGGGACCTTGCAAGATCTCCAGTCCAGCTTCCTCCTCAAAATATGATCAACATTGAATTCAGACCAGGATGCTCAGGGGTTTGTTCAGTTTGATCCTGAAAACCTCCAAGGATAGAAAACCCACGGCCCCTCTGGATCCATGAACCAATGCTTAATTATTCTGAGACTGACATTTTTTTCTTACTCATTTGAAACTGCTGTTGCTTTGACTTCTGCCCACTGTCCCTTGTCCTCCTGCCATGCACCATAGTGAAGAGCCTGGCTTTGTCCCCTCTATAACCTCCTCACACATATTGGAAGGCTGCCATAAGGCCCCCTAAAGACATCTCTTCTCTAGGTTGAACAAGTCCAGTTCCCTCACTCATTTCATGCATTGCAAGTGCTCCAGCCCCCAGGCATCTTGGTGGCCTCTGCTGAACTCTCTCCACCTTGTTGAGGTCCTTTCCCCTTTTAGGGGCTCAGTACAAGATCCGATGTACTCAGAGGAGGGTGATCAGTTCTCTGAACCTCCTCACCGTGCCGCTGTTACACAGCCCAGGATGCTCTTGGCCTCTCTTTCTGCCGGGACACAAGGGAACCCCAGGGCCTTTTCTGCAGAGCTGTTCCCCAGCCAGTCAGCCCCAGCTGACCCCTCTGCAGGACCATTCCACCGCAGTGCAGTACTGGGGTGCCGCATATAGTGAGGCTCCTGTCCCTCTGAGAGGTGGCCCCCGTACCTCTCATTTTTATGTCATCCACAAACTTGATGAGAATACTCTGTGTCCTCCTCCAGATCATTATTTGTTACCCTGAAACAAGGCTGGGAAGGAACAACAGGCATGGTGACCTCCATGACAGGTTCACACAATATCTTCCTCAGCTCTTCTTTCCCTGCTTTGCCACCCATCCCCTGCCCAGGGCACGGAGCAGGACCCTTGGCTGAAGGGTGCACTGTGCTCCCCAGCCCCAGTGCCTCTCCACTGCTTCCATGAGAAAGTTCATGACAGACCTGGGGCCTCAACCTAACACAGTGGGCATTTCCTCTCCCTCTCCTTTCTCTCTCCTCTCCCTCTCCTCTCCTCTCTTTTCCTCTCCTCCAGTGTCTCCTTTGGGAGGACACAGCCAACCAGTAGCCGGTTCTATCCTGGCTCAAACCAGGACACCCTGGAAGGGCAGTGGTTTCTCAGTGGATCATGTGGCATTGATTTAACTTCAAAACCAATCTCGCACGGCATCTGTGTGAGAGGAAGGCAGCAATGCCAGTGCCAGCTCTGCAGCAGAGGCCAGGCCAGCGGGTGGACACAGTCACGAGAGGGAGCTCTGCAGCTCGGCAGAAAGTGCCGGTGGGACAGTTTATGTAAGGGGAGTTCAGCAGGAGTGCATCTGCTTGCTGGATGTGGGCAGTGCTTACACAACACCGCCAGCACATTCTGTATGGATCAGGCACATCCCCAGGATGTCAACCCCTGGTGTCCTGGGAACGGCACTGAGCCCCGCTCCTGCCCTGCTCCACCCTCCCCGCTTGTACCCTTGCACCCTCAGTCACCCTGCACTGCCATGGGACCTGCCTTGATGCAGGGTGTCCTGCTTGGCTGCCAATGACAGGCTGTGAGACCTCTCTGCTCCTGTCCCGTGGGACAGATGCTCCTTGACGTGGAGTACCTGGGTTTCTTTCAGAGACATGACCCTCTTCTCCCTGCTTGCCTCTGCCTTCTGTCCTTGTCCATCCCAGGGGATGAAAGACCCTTGATCCCAAAGCCCAACTGGACAAGCAGGTATATGACCCAGCAGCAGGCAGGAGCTCAGAGGGGTCCCTCTCATGCAGCCCACAGAACTGAGCCCCACTAACTCCCCACCTAGGTGTGGTGTCTGCCTAAGCCCCAGGTCTCCTGTGGGTGCTGAAGGCTGAGCAATCATCCTTCTCTTCCAAGAAGTGTCTGATGCTTTGGCCAGCTACGTGCTGCAGGTGGGGAAGTGGGATATTTTACTGCTCACATACCAGCTAGTGGATTCATCCCTGGGTCACTCCTCAGCTGAGGTTTGGTCCCAATCTAATCTGAAACCTATGAGTTGGTACTCATACCTTTTAGACATTGACATGTATCACACAGGGAAGAAACTCTCATTTGCTCTCCCTCCTTAGTGTCCCAGGGACACTGGGAGATATTGCTTTCCATACAAGCTCTGGTTTCTGTGTGCCAGAGTAGGTTTTACTCCAAACAGGAAGAGGCAGGCTTGGTGAAATCAGTTGACACCGCTCTGAGCTGCTCAGCCCTTACTCTCCAGGGTCCAGGACCAGGAGATCTGTGAGGAGGAGCAGTTTTTATGGAACTGATCAGCATTTCTTGCTCTCTGCTGGCCCACTCTGAGGACACAACTGGGGAGCTGATGTATAACCTATTCCAGGGTTTGTATTTTTCTGATCAAATGGCCCATCTCTCTAGTGTCTGCAGAACTTTTGTTCCTCAGAGAGGGACAGGCCATTTTTCAAGCTCTTTCTGTATCTAGGAGGCCCTAGAAGCCTCCTCTCAGAGGCTGAGAAACCCCAGTGATACCTGGTCTTCAGCAGACGGCTTCCTTAAGCTCGGATTTTAAGGCATGGAATTGGAGACTCTCCCTGTGAAATGTAGTTCTCAGAAAGCACCCATTCACTTACCTGTTTTGAGTAACCCCACAGTGGGACCGCTGGGACAGTTACCTGCCACGCATGCTCCTCCTAGCCATGTCCAGGTCACCACCACTGGCACAATTTGTGTGTTGCAGTCCCTGTATCTTCTTTCATTTCCCTTCCCTGACTAGTCTTATGATGAATAACTCTCTTTAAACCCAAAGCAGATAGGGCACACTGTGGCCCAACCCGTGTGTCCTCCACTCAATCTCTTCTCTGACTTTATTTCCAAGCGATGAGGACGAGTTGAGGAAATCACTCTCGGAGCTGGTAGATGACAAATTCGGAGCCAGTGCGAAGAAAGTGACAAGGATTGTTGACAGCAGCAACCCCTTCCTGGACATCCCCCAAGCACTGAACGCAGTCACCTACAAGCATGGTGTTCTCACACGTAAAACCCATGCAGACATGGATGGGAAGAGAAGTATGTGTTAAAGGGACAGGAGGTGTTGTGCCCCAGGCAGCACCAGAGCCATGCCCTCACCTCCTCCCTGGCTCTCCTGCTGAAGGCATTTTCTCACTGCATCCCAGGGAACACAAGAGAGATCCCCAGATCCATGAATGGCAGGGCACAGGGAGAGGAGGGTGTTTTGAGGCACTTGTAGATGTGAATGTTTTCAGGAGGCCTCAGTCTTCCCTTCTCACTGCCAAGGAACCTAACAGTGCCTGTTTACAGAGATAGACCTGCTGTCCCATCTCGTTCATGGGCATAATCCCCAGTCCCACACTGTGAGCAATGGGGTGAGGCTGGTTCCGTAGCAGTTGTCCAACCCACCCCTGACCTTGGGGACAGTCTGGTCTTCAGACCTTTATTCCTGTCCATATTCTGCCATGTGCTGGAAACAGTTGCCCTGTGCTGGCTGGGCAACAGGATGCCTCATAGCTCTGCTGTTAGCATGTGGGATTACATGGAAGGTAAAGGATCTGTGTTTGGGATCTGTTAATGAGCAGAGATCAATGCAGCCCTGGATAATCCCTTTTGCTAATTGATATGATTGGCCTAATCACTGCAGCCAATTAAAAGTCTTGCGTGGACATTACCACCAAAGGCCTCCCCTACTTCCAGCACTTTCTGCCTGGAGGAGCAGCTATCATGAGGTGATGTAAATGGTTCCCCTCACCTCCCACCCCTCTCCAGCTTCCAGCAGGCTCTGTCCCCAAGTCCCTCAAGATGGCTCGTTGGTAATGTTCTGTCCTCAGTGGAACAGAAGCTGCCTTACCCAGGGTATGTCTGCCTAACTCATCTAAAGCAGAGGAACTCAGGGAATGTCTCTGCTCCTCAAGCATTTGGTCCAAAGAGTACAAACCTGGGTTTGGAGGATCAGAGACTTCCTGCACCTGTTCACTGGTACCCCTATACCCAGCCCATGTCTGGTTTTGACCTGCTTGTGTTCCTGCTGGGAGGCTACATCTCCCAGCCCATGTCTCTCAAACGTGTGTCCCTGCAGACAAGCCACTTACACACAATAGTTTGGAGGTGTATGAGGTCTGGGCCATCAGTGCATGTCTGTGGTGGGTCAGAAAAACGGTTGGTTTTGCCAGAAATGTGAAGATCAAGCAGCACAGGCAGAAGCAGACGTGTAATTTAATGTTATTCCTTTTTTAGCTCCCAGAGGAAGAAGAGGTTGGAAGAAATTTTATGCTGTGCTTAAAGGGACCGTCCTTTATTTACAAAAGGTAACCATAGTGGACTATCCCATTTGCTGTTTAATGCTGTCCTCAAAGCAGTCATGCTATCCTAAGCAGGAAACCCATAGATGCAAGTAAAGGTGAATCCATGTCCTAGTGCATGCATGGACATCTGAAAAGCTCCTCCAGGGACCAGTATACAGAACTTGAGGATGCCATCACCTTGATGGTGGTGTTTGTGCTAAGGACACTGCCAACAGCCTCAAAAGAGGCCATGCAGGAAGAAATATGAAAGAGGGAACATTGAGGTAAGATTTCTGCAGAAGTGTCCCAGCAAGTAGGAGCTGCGGGGGAGGATGAGTGAACAGGTTGTATGGAATTGGTGAAATAGGGTGTTGGTGAGACATGCAGTAGGAAGCTGAAGAGGCAGAGCATCAGACCAGTCTTATCCTGCCTGTTGTTTTATTTGCTGCCATGGATCTGAATATGAGCAGCTTCATTGAGTCTGGTATGGACCATGCGTAGGAGAAGTTTCTCTTCTCTTTCAAGACTTTGCTGAGCTGAGTCCTTACATGGGTTGCCAAGTGGCACTCTCCTCATGTCTGTTTGTTCTGTGGACACCTCCAGTATAAATTACAGTTCCTCATGGGAGGCAAAGTCACCATGGAAGAGCTTCCCTGCATGCTGTAGCATTCAGCTCTCTTCCTTTCAAGACACTTGAATGATAGGAGGATTTCCATGGATAGTCTTTTCTGTGGGGAAATCCAAGAAGCCTGGATAGGGACTCACTTGAATGTCAGTGTAAGCCAGCCAGGGATGCCAACTGTCTGTTCATCATGCAACAGCATAACCCACTGAACTGGGTCTGAACTACCTTAGCAGCACATGCCGTGCAGTAACCCATTGAACTCACCTTGCTGCAACAGCACTCCCCATGGGCAGATGTTCCTGCATATTGCAGTGTTATCTCCAAAGCAATGAGAGTAAACAAACACTGGATTATATAAGAAAGGCAGAAAGATCCTCAGGGCATCATGGAGTTATGACTCAGAGCTCACAGCACACCCCAAGGATTCTTATGTTTTGCTAGATCCTATAGCACATGTCACAACGCCAATAGAAATCTGACAGCAGCCAATCACAGTTTACAGTATGGGTTGCTCTTAGCCAAGTGGTATTTTTACAGTCTTGCCACTCTCTCCTGCAGCTGAGGGAAGCTGCAGCATACAGGAGAGCCCAGATATTCTCCAGCCCTCCCAAGTGTGGCATTCTTCAAGTCAGTGGCACTCTTCTTACGCCTCAGTCTCGTCTTGTTCCAAGTCTTCACATGGAGTCCATCAAAAAGGTCCTCATGCTGACCATGGGTGATGCATGAGGATTTAACCTGTACAGAACTACCGTCAGCGTTTAATTTTATGACAGTCTGGGTTTTATTTGTATGAAATTTCATCAAACTCAAAGGTACCAATTGGCTCTAAATGAATTTTTCACCAAACACTTCCAGGGCATGTCTCTTGGGATGGGGCTATTGAGGGGGTATATATTTGAAATGAAATACACTTTCAGAACAGAATTTTCTTCCCATGCTGGACCAAAATCCAGTTTGCTGAAGATTTTCTTGACTGCTTGGACAGCACTAGAAGGAGCTGTGAAGCCAACACTGAGTGCCATTGCTCTGATGGGGCAGAGGGGTTGGGTTTTCTTTGCTGTACAAGGCTAGCAGCAGTAACCATCCAGACTGTTACATTAGTGTAGTTTGTTGTGTTAGTACTAGGTGTTTAGAATTCAAAGAGACTGAGGATGAGATTGACGTAACAGTTAGAAGACAATGTTCTTATCTAGATGACCTTCAGGAGCAAATGGTTAGGATAGGAGATTGAGGGCTTTCTTTGCAGATAAGGACCAAAGAAGCAAAATGCTTAAGATTTGGCTGGGTTACGAAAGCGTCTGATAAATAACAGCCATGACTGATGTGTAATTAGCAGGAGGGATCGGAATTGCAAAGGGTGCCCCAAGGAAGAAACATTTCGAACAACAAAAATAAACCTGAGGAACATTTGGGCAAAGGATTTGGGCAAAGTGGGGTTTCTTAGCCATGATCTGCTGCCAGACTGTATGTAACCCTCTTCAGAAGGTTCCTTGGGCTGGGCTTGGCTGTAGACAGTGTGTCTCAGGCTTGCAGAGACAGGACAGAAGGATGAGCCCATGAAGACAAAGTCCTTGTCATGCCAGTTCCAAACATTCCCAGCACCACAACAGAGAGTGGATAAACACCCACCTGCCCTGTTGATTTTTAGTGCAATTTCTTGCCCATGAGGTGGTTTGCAGAATGAGAGAGTTGCACAACACAGGAAGGAAACATTGTGCAGCCTCCCAAGCTCTCAGCAGAAGATGCCTGCAGATAAACATAAGGAAGAACCAGTCTTGAGCACAAATCACTGAGGAAGCATTTTCTGATGTGAAGATAGAGGAGAAAGCACCTGCTTCCAGACCCACCTGACGCCATGGAGCACAGGTTCAGCCTGTTCCAGTTTTTCACTCAGACCAAACCATGGATCTAGACTTTAATAGGAAATTTCCAGAAGTTCAATAGGAAACTCTTCTCAATTTGGTTTTGATGAGGAAGTTGAGTAGAAATAAGAGTGAGAGTGAGAGGGCATGAGCGGGGTGAAGGAGAGCATGGGAGATAGATGTGTAGGAAGGAGGAATGGCCAGATACAGAGAGGTGGGCATAAGATAGGCAGAAGAGTGGATGAGTGGATGGGTGGCCGGGTAGAAGACAGCCTGTTAGAAGCAACTCAAGCAGCAGCCATAAACCTACTGATGTAGAGATGTCACATGTCATTGACTTGCCAGTGTTAATTGCTGGGTTAGCATGTTCTAGCATAGTCTGCTGAAGCAATTGCTCGATCCCTTAAAGGGATGCAGCACTGTCTTGGGGAAGGAATGCAGGCTCGGGATCAGGGTGCACTCCTCCTGCGCTCTGATCTGCACTGGGCACTGACTCACTCCATGGCCTATGGCAATATGCTTCACCTCTGTGAAATGGGGATAATAACCCTTAATCACCACATGTAGAAGGGTATTGAGAAGAATGAGGAAGAGCTATAAAGCATGAGGTGCTCTTATATGGAAGTACTGAAAAGGGTGCAGATCTTCCTCCAGGGTCTGCCCTGTGAAGGCATTCCCAGCACAGCCCCATGCTGTCCCATGCAAGCAGGCCCTTGCCATAGTAGCACTACTTGGAGCACCAAGATCATGGCCAGATTGAAGGGGGCACAGTGGTTAATTTTCCTCACAAAATGGTTTGTTTAGGCTGATAGATGTGAGCTGAAGAAAATAAAAAGAGGAAAATCTACTCACAAACCAGATCATGAGACTCTCTGTAGTTCCATGTCCATCACTGCTCAGGGCTGGTGCTGAGGAACAGCAGAACCAATGCACTGGGCTCTCTCACCCCATCCAGGTGCCCTACGAGGGCAGGCACAAGAGACAGATGCCTTTTCTTGATGAAACAAGCTTTGAACTGGGGAGGTCATATTAGTTGTGGATCTCCCATCAACTGCTTACAGGGGTGGGAATAAGATGAGTGAATCAAAGGCACCATGGAGCACTGCCATTACAGAAACTAAGCCCAGGAAATGTATGGCAGGATAACACCATGACAAAGGTAAGAGCGAGGTTAGTGGTACTATAGCATGGACAAAACATTCCCTGAAGTTCCTCCAAATGTGATACTGCTTATGTTTCAGTATAAATCAGTTTCTTTGAGAGTTAAAGCAGAATCCCTTCACTGAAAGTGTCTGTGTTACTAGTTTTGGATACATCTCGTCCTCAGCAGCAGTTTATGCACACACTTAAACTTACATCAAACTCAGAAAGGGAGTGAGGCAAAATGTAGAGATACTGATGGAAGCTTCAGAGCAGAGCTGATGTGCTTTGTTGAAGGGCAATGGGATTATTCTCCGGGGAAGGCTACACGGTGTAGCCTACACTAGGGTGTAAGTGCTGGGCACTGTGATGTCTCCAGCCGTGTGTGTGTGGCATCATACAGCCTTGGAGCTGCTTGTGGAGGGTGCCTGTTTGAGGGCACACAGAGGTCTCCCAGCACTGGCAGCTGTACATGTCATAGAATCACAGAATCATCTAATGCCAGGTTGGAAGGGACATCAAGGATCGTCTGGTCCTACCTGTCTAGGTAAGAACATGGTTTCGATGAGATGACTCAGCACCCTGTCAAGCTAAGTCTTAAGTGTCCAATGTGTGGGAATCCACCACTTCCCTGGGGAGATTATTCCAATGTTCAACCATTCTCATTGTGAAAAATTTGCTACTGGTGTCCAATTGGGATCTCCTCAGGAATAACTTCTACCCACCACCCCTCATCTTTTCCCTGTGACTCTTTGTGAAAAGAGAATCTCCATCTTCTTGGTAGCCATCCTGTAAGTACTGGACCACAGCAATAAGATCTCCTTTAGCCGTTCTTCTCATGGATGGACAGACCCAGTTCTCTCAGCCTTTCCTCACACAGCAGGCTTCCCAGTCCTTTGATCATGTTTGTGGCCTCTGCCTGGACCCTCTTCAGCCTGTCCACATCTTTTTTTGTATAATGGAGACCAGATCTGAACACAGTGTTCAAGGTGTGTCCTGACAAGCACTGAGTAGGATGGGATGATGACTTCTTTATCTGTGCTGGTGATGCCCTTGTTAATGCAACTCAGCATCCTGTTGGCTTTCTTTGTCACTGCAGCACACTGTTCACTCATATTGAGCTTGTTGTCCGCCAATCACAGAATCACAGAACCAGAGAATGCCAGGGGTTGGAAGGGACCTCAAAAGCTCACCCAGTCCAACCCCCTGCCAGAGCAGGACCACCCAGAGCAGGGCACACAGGAATGCATCCAGGTGGGGTTTGAATGTCTCCAGAGAAGGAGACTCCACAGCCTCTCTGGGCAGCCTGGCCCCGGGCTCTGTCACCTTACAGTGACAAAGTTCTTCCTTATGTTCACTCAGAACCTCCTGTGTTCCACCTTGCACCCGTTCCCCCTTGTCCCATCACTGGACACCAAGACCCCCAGGCCCCTTTCCACAGAGCTGCTCTCCAGCCCAGTGGATCCCTGCCTGTGCTGCACACCTGGGTTGTGTTTTCCCAGGTGCAAGACCTTACACTTTTCCCCACTGAACTTCATAAGACTCTTCTAGCCTGTCCAGATCTTCCTGGAGGGTGTCTCTCCCTTCTGGGCTGTCTACTTCCCCACTCAGTTTGGTGTCATCTGCAAACTGTATCAAAGTGCACTTGATCCCAACATCCAGATCACTTAGGAAGGTATTAAACAGCCTTAGGCCCAATATTGATCATGGGGGACCCCACTTGTAATCAGTTGCCAGTTTGAAAAACAGCTATTTACCACCACCCCCTGGCTGGTCAGCCAGGTCCTCTCACCCACCACATGGGCCACTTGTCCAGATCGTAGCACATCAGTTTCTCTAAGAGGAGGCTGTGGGGAACCATATCCAAAGCCTTAGAGAAGTCCAGGGAGACAATGACCACCGCTCGCCCTGCGGTGACTTTGTTGTATCATCATGACTACTGCAGCACTGGCACTGAGAGGAGCTTTCTGGCAGAGATAGCCCATGCAGAAGCAAGCCTCCAGCTTCATGAACTCCTGCAAACACAGCCTATTTCCACCAGCAGGGAGGCAGAAGGTAGAGAGAACCTGCTTGATTCAAACTTTACTGGGTCCAGTGTTAGAAAAAGCAGAGCATTTGGCTTTTCCTTACACCTACATTGATGCCTGTGAGCCTGAGATCAGTAGAGGCAATACATGGTGATACCAGTCAAGGTAAAGATCCACATTAGTCAAACCTGTTTGCAGCCTTGGCACTTTCTCCTTGTCACATGTCACCAAGCTTGGCTAATTGCACTGCATTTTGAGAAAGCTTATCTTTAAATAAGAGATCATGGGCATCACAGTCAGATTTATTCAAATCCAAAGAGCTTCAGCCTTGGAAAAACATCCAGAATCAGAAGTCTCTCTGCAATATATAAAGCCTGAGCAGCAAGGTCTTCCTCAAGCAACTATTTCTCTCCAAGTGAGGTAACATATTAGGTCCTCATAAAGCAAAGCATTTCTGTTTGTTAAAATGCCAATAGCCCATTTCTCTGGCTACTGAAATCCCTCCTTACTGTGGAAAGGTCATCTACACTGCCCTGCAGCACAGCCCATCCTAAAGTGACCATGAACGCAGGGTGCCTACATCACCCATCCCTTGGTCTGCAGGAAAGCCTTTAGGGTTCACCCTTAAGAAGGCAGTTGCATGAGCTAGGAGCCCATGCCAGATATTTCTGGGCTCGGGGCCCGATGACATTCCTTTGTACAAGGCCAAGTATCACGTGCCAGTGAACACAGTATGGCAACCATTCTCCCAGATGGGATGATTGCTTCAAAAAAGGAGAGAAAGAAAGGCTTCAGAAGCTTATTTCCCATCAAGAGCAAGGGGCTGGGTGAGCCACATCCATGGACTGGAGAGTGCTGGTCCCTGGTGCTCTGAAGAGCAACAGAGGGGAGACTTTTCTGACCCTACACCAGAGAACAGCCTTACTGACCAGGGTTAGCAACCAGGAGGCTGTAGCATGGCTTTTCCCTCAACAGCTGGGTTTGTACCACCAGGACACGGGAAAAAACATCTTTTTGCACATCTGCAAAACAGAACAAGCTCTAGCTTGAAGCCCAAGGAGATGCTGGGACACACAGACCACCACCATCAGAAATAGCTGGCAGCCAATGACAGTCAAGGAAAGCAAAACCTAAGAGCTGATTGTCCTATAGGTTTGCACTGCAATCTGCAGGGCAAGGCAGGCCCTTCCAGGGACACCCCATCCTGGCATGGCCTCTAACATGGTCAGGGGGGTGGGGTGGTGGTTTGTTTTAGCCAGGGCGAGGTTTTTTTATATCCACCTATCCATGCATGCATCCATCAATCCATCTGTCCATCCTTCCATCCCACCACCTGCTGGACCAGCTGTTGAGCTGGGCAGGGTGCAGAGTGGGAGGGGGGGTATGGCTTTAAGAGCTCAGTCACTGGGGAAGCAAAGGGTACAAATCCCATGTTTGGTATTTTCTGGTTATAAAATGTACATAGATACGTGTTGCTACACTCCCTACTTGTGTGAGATTGTCCTTCAGTGAGGAAAGTCAAGGAGGAAGACAAAGGATGCTGCTGCAGTTTCAGGTGCCAGTCTAATGAATTATGTGAGGGACCATGCTGCAGGGGCAATAGAGGGAGACCAGGCATGGTTCAGGAGGGCCATGCTCAGCCTGGCACCTGTCCACCAAGCCCCACCGCTGCACAGATGTGCACCAGCTGCAGGAATGCTGCTGCTCCAGGGCTGCCCGAGATGGTGAACACAAGCCCAGATCCTCCATCAAAGAGCTGCAGCACCAGGGCAGACTCTCACTGGTACCTGCCAGCAGCTAGGAGCTGTATCCCAGCTTGAGCTCTGTGCTGTGGGTAAAGCTCTGCAGAAACCTGGCCCTGCCTTGTGCCTTCCCCCAAAGCCCCAGGCGTGTGCTGTATTAAAGATAACTATTGATAATTGCATTCACAACTTTCATCTCCTTCCTCATATCTTCCCAGTGAACTTAATGATGGAAGAAGTTGCCAGATGTTAATTATTGTCATTATCAGCTCCTAGCATTTACTGCACAAAGCAGTGTTTTTCCTGGCCAAGCACTCTATGATTATAGCACAGAGAGAAGGGCAGGTTCATTAAAGTAGCCTGCAAATGGTAGTGTTGTCATTATCCAATTAACGTTCCTCTCCACAGGATGAATATAAACCTGACAAAGACCTCTCTGAAGTGGATCTGAAAAACGCCATCCGTGTGCACCACGCCTTAGCCACGAAAGCCTCTGACTACAGCAAGAAGTCCAACGTGCTCAAGCTGAAGACAGCTGACTGGAGAGTCTTCCTTTTCCAGGCCCCGTAAGTACCAGCTCTTCCCAAAGAGCCTGGACAGGCAGCCTGACCTCCAGCCACCACCAGACTCCTTCTGATCTGGCCAGATCAACACACACATAGGGGACAAACCTGGGGGAGGAAGGAGCTGAGCAAGAGGGCTGAGAGTGAGGGCTGTGGGGCTGTGCAGAGGACTTGCTCATAGGGTCACAGTTTCTACCTGTTGCTCTTGGTAGCTGTGTGTCAGTCCTGGAGGTCCTTTCTCATCTGTCACCAAGGTGGGCCAAGCAGGATGGTCTGGGATGTAAAGGCATGAGTAAAGGCTTCCCCTTGCTAACTTCTAGGTCAGTTTGTGGAAGGGAGAAAATTTCTATGGTGCATTGGACTAAGAAGCTGATGGTTCCCCTCATCAGCTTTTCATGGGGAAACTCACTGAAGCTCCTTAAAGAAGTGTCCCCAGCCAGACTATATCTTCTCTCTTCCTTAGTCCATTGCAGAGGAAAGTTGCTCTGCTAATAAGCATCAAGTGTAATTGAATCATCTTCTCTCTGATGCTTTTCTTGTCTCCTGCTAGGATGGGTGACATTGTCTATAAGTTGAGCTTGGGTTCTAACGTCAAGCTAGAGCTTGAGATCTGAATTTGTGCAGCAAAAACCCACTTGAAGGCTGGGGGAGCAGTGCCTGAACAGATCTGATGAGGGACCCTGAGCAGTGCCCCACCAATGACACAGATAAGGGGTCTACACTGCTTCGTGGGACCTCTGTTGTGTGGCTCCCACTCACCCCAGAGCAGGCAATCTTCGGACCTTGCCACCATCCTACCTCTCCCTAACTCCTCAGGGAATGAAATCAGAGCTGATGAGGAAGGCAGGACTGCTAGGGCTTCAAGAGAAGGACAACAGCCCTGGAATAATTAGGGCACTGTAGAGGAGCCAGTCAGCCAGTGTTTTCCTCTGTTCACAACCCAAGGTGGCACAGAAATGGCTTCAAAGCAAGGCCACCAATGGTCCTCCTGAGAGCGCGAGCTCCAGGGCTGTTCTGGGCTGGCTGGTCCTGGGTCAGGAGCATTTAGATGCCCTCTCTTTTCTCCCCCTCTCCATAACAGAAGTAAGGAAGAGATGCTCTCCTGGATCCTGCGAATCAACCTCGTTGCTGCCATTTTCTCTGCCCCAGCCTTCCCAGCTGCAATCTGCTCCATGAAGAAGTTCTGCCGGCCACTCCTGCCTTCTTCCATGACCAAGCTGTGCCAGGTAATGTTAGAAAAGGAGCGATGGAGGGGTGCCCGGTGCTTCAGCACACAGCTCAGGCTGCAGCTCCCCCAGCTCCTGCCTGACAGACACATTCAGGTGCTCAGGGCGGGTGGAGTGGGTGACTTGGACAGACGGTGGCAAATCCCAATATCTGGCCAGTACTTCCTTTGCAGTGGCTATAAAGCCACCCTGTGCACATTCTGCCGGTGTGATTGTTGATCCTGGCCTGTCTGTGCTCTTTGCCCATCCTGTCTCAGCACCTTTCTGTTGCTGGAGTGGAAACAGCTGGTGCTACTGAGCCCAACAGCCCTGGTTTATTTGATAAGATGGCACTCAGGTGGCACCCTGTTGTTTCTCAAGCCAAACAGCCACAGACAAAGGGTCCCACTCTGGGGAAGGTTTTCTGGAAGCAAGGGGGCAGGGTGCACCAGCCCATGGCTGCCTAGGGCTCAGTTAACCAAGAGCACTGTGCAGCTGCCATCCAGAGCAGGTTCTGTTTGCACTGCCCAGGGGAAGATCAGCATGCCCTTAGCTCCTCCAAAAAGCAGGGGCACAGTGCCACTGGTCCCCAGAAAAGGGGAGGACAGCCAGAAATACCAAGGCAGGGATACAGCTGCTGAACCAGATGTGACCAGATGTCACCTTTCTCAGAGCCTGGGTGAGGAGGGCACTTCCACCTCAAAAACCAGCAGAATGGGCAGCTCTTGGGACACTGCTGGTTCTGCTTGGCTGTTAAAGAATGAAGAGCACTTCCCACTGGGCTGGGCACTGGTGAGGCTGCACCTCGAGTGCTGGGCGCAGTTCTGGGCCCCTCACTGCAAAACAGACATTGAGGGGCTGGGGGTGTCCAGAGAAGGGCAACAAAGCTGGGGAAGGGACTGGAAAATGTCTGGTGGGGAACAGCTGAGGGAGCAGGCGGTGTTCAATCTGGAGAAGAGGAGGCTCAGGGGGGACCTCATGGCTCTCTACAGCTCCCTGAGAGGAGGTTGGGGTGAGGGGGGGGTCGGTCTCTTCTGCCGTGCCCACAGTGAAAGGACGAGAGGGAACGGCCTGAAATTGCAGCAGGGGAGATTCAGGTTGGACATCAGGGAAAATTCCTTCCCTGTGAGGGTGATTGGGTGTGGGAATGGGTTGTCCAGGGAGGTGGTGAGGTCACCATCCCTGGAGGTGTTCAAGAGGTGTCTGGATGTGGCGCTGGGTGCTGTGGGTGAGTGGGGATGGAGGTGGGGGTTGGACTGGGTGATCTTGAAGGTCTCTGCCAACCTCAATGATTCTGTGATTCTATTGTATATTTACGATGCTGAAGAAGCTCAGGGGCCAGAGAAATCCACTCTTGACACTCACAGTGCATGAGTTTTGATGTTACTCAAATACCTGTGTTTCAGCTGCTCCTTATCAGATGGATTTGCAAATGTACTGCACACCTTTGGCTCTAGCAGAGTAGCTAAGCTTACATCCTCACAGAGACAGATCCTACATCAACAGGCAGGTGGTGCACTTGGGTGTTGCACTCCCACGTTCTAATACCTGACATGCTTCTCTCGGCAGGAGGAACAGCTGAGGTCTCATGAAAATAAAATGAAGCAGATTGCAGACGAATTAGCAGAGCATAAATTACATCCTGTAGAGAAGAGCCTCAAGTCAAAAGAGGCTGAGGAATACAGACTCAAAGAACATTACCTAATATTTGAGGTAAAGGAACTTTCATCTTTTCTGTGATAAATGGTACCTTGTCTGATTGAGGAGAACTAAGAACTCCGGAGTGGGTGCTGTGAGCCTGGGAGAGCATGAAGGGAGAGAGAAGGACGAGAAGCTGGATGGGTGTCTTGGGGCAGCAGCAAGCCTCATTGTTTTGCACTGAAGCTAAAAAAAGAACAGACATTTCCTCCCCTCTGTGATTTCTAAGCAGAGGAGAGGAAAACTGATGAGAGAAATAGAATTTTCCTCTGCTGTGCTGAAACTTGACATTTCCTCAGGTCCCAAGTAAGAGAGCGGTTCAGTTCTTGGTGTGCATCAGTGGTTTTCAGCAACATTAATAAAAAGCTCAGGGGATCCCTGAGAGAATTGATTTTGTTTTGCTGCAACTGTTTCTGTAAATAAAGCCAAAACCAGTCTTACAGCTGATTACAGGCTCTTTGAGGATGCATACGGAGAGTTTAAACACTCTGCCAAGTCTGAGAAGCATTAAATTTTGGGAGGAGTGGGATACTTTGTTCCAGTGAGAGTGGAGCAGACATAGGTGTCAGAGAGGGGACTGCTGGAGGCCTCTAATCCTGCTTCCAGCAGGAGCTTGGTTTATTCCCAGTATTAGCCCAGGCTGAGTGTGTCATTTGTGGCCAAGTCTCAGAAATCTCCAAGGAGGGACATGTCCTACCTCCCACATACCAGGGCTGCACCACCCTTTTGCGTAACACACAGCCTGACGCCCCAAAGCCACAGTTCTGGCTGCTGGTTCCCTTGTCTTTGTACCAACCCTTCAAATAGTTGCTTGCTGCTGCCTCCTGTTTTCCAGACATCTTGTTTGGGATGCCTGCAGAGAAGTCTCCATCTGAATGTTTTCTGTAGGCTGCCTTTTCAGTCTTGAAAGGAGAAGCTGGCACTTCAGAGCATAACTCATCTCAGCTGTCTTATGCTCTAGAAATGCTTGTTTCTCTGTGCTGACAAAGAAACTAACAAAGAAGTTAGGGGAAAGAACAAGTATTACACAAGTCTGTAAAAAGAGGTCCCATCTAGCCTTGGAGTTAAGGTGTCAACCAGAGAGGAGGTGCTTTCCTTAATGCTGTGCTCTGTGAGGAGCAATGGGGGCACAACTCAGCAGTAACAAGTGAATCAGTGGATGGAAACAGTGCCAGAATGGCAGTCAAGACCCATAAGAGCAACTGGAGAGTCTTGCACAACCCTCCCGTTTCTCCTCAACCCTTTCAATGATGGGTTGATCAGTCTTTGCAGGCTTTGCAGAGACTAAGCATTGAGCTGTGCTTAAACAGTACTTGTTAGTTGTGGTTAGTGGGATCCTGACCACATAGGATGGGTTTTCCTGCAGTAGCAGATGGCATTGCCTCTGCTTTCCACGCATGCCATGGCCTGTCCCTGTTTCCAGGCTCTCTGTTCCCTCTTTCCCTGCAGAAGAGCCGCTATGAGACGTACATCAACCTGCTGCGCATGAAGATCAAAGTCGGGACAGATGACCTGGAGAGAATTGAAACCAGTTTCTTCAAGGTGGAAGCTGACGACATTGCTTTGCGGAAAACGCATTCAAGCCCTTCCTTGAGCCAAGGGCACATGTCCATCAGCTGTAAGGTGGAAAAGGACATTTTAGAGCAGAACACTTAACAAGGAATGCGTGCACAGGGGGGATGAACCAGCGATGCTTTGCGCTCTGGGACTAGATCGATGAGCACAATTTTACTTAGGAAATTACATGAGCAAAACCGTAGAAGTGTATGACACAGTGATTTCTCTAGTGAAAGAAATCAAAGAAGCTTCAGTTGACACTCTCTGGCAATGCTCTGGCATTTCAGTATCATAGACACACCATCTCTTTTTCGTCCCCAACAGCACCAATGGCTTTTCTTTCCCTCCTACTGCAGCCTGCACAATGAAGGGATATGCTGGTTTTTCTGTTCTCCACCAGCCCTCTCTCTCTCCTCCTTCTTCTCTCCCTGGAGTCCCCACTGGTTCATGTCCACAGTTCCCGGCAGTGCTGGAAACTCAGCCGAGGTGATTTTCTGTGGCACCACCAATGCTCCTAGAGAAGGGCACAGAGTGGCAGGGAGCACGTCCCTCCCCCAGGAAGAGCACGGTTCAGCACATCGCGATAGGACAGGTGTCCTGAACCAGTCACCCACCGAGCAAGAGACATCTTCAGCACGGTGTGTGGGAACTTCATCTGCCCGTGGCAGGAGAGGCTTGAAGTGCCCTCTGCCTTATCCTTTTTTTTTATATATATATATATATATATACATATGAATATATATAAATAAATATATATATATATAAGGAAACTTTGATGTGGGTTTTTAACCTCAGTGTGAGAGTGAAGGCAAGCTGCCCGGGGAAGACACTAGAGACCATGGAGGGTCTGACCAGCCCACCAGGATGTTTTAAAAAATGCAGTAGCCTATGTACCTTTTTATTTTCTTCCTTCTTTTTTTACTCAAATGGAAATCCCACCTGGCTTTGCTGTGAAACATTGCTCTCCTGTTCCTGCTTGTTTAGACGAACTGGCCAAGTGGCTGCTTATCCTTCGCGTCTGCCACTTTGGGTTCAAGGCACAACTGGAGACAGATTCAGCTCCAGCTGAACCTCTGTGTGCAGGAGCGACCCCACCTGCTCATCAATGTTGTACTTCCTTCACTTTGCAATGCACATCCTATACTCTTTGAAGTGGGGAATTGTGTTTCTGTTCCTTTCTACTGTTTGTGGTCCAATGATTTACTGTTGTGCTAGAAGTAATTCCTCTGCATTTCAATGCCACCACTGTCCTCCCACGCTTTATTTATTTCACTCTTCGGGTTGGTCCTTTATCTCAGATTGCTTTTCTTTCCCCTAGGTGCGTTCCTAGTAATCAAGTTCCAGTTTTGAAGGATCTTGTAGCTGCTAATTACAGTCATTTATTGTTTATATTTTGCAGCATTTTTTTAAACAAACAAAGTAAGATTTATTTGGACCTCCAGCATTTGAGAGCCTATGGACTACTGTTTTCCATGATGGTTCATGACACTAAAAACCTCTACCCAACTTTGTCACCTCTTCTTTTATCTGTTTCTTTGTACAGTTTGATAGTTTATTTGAAATGATGCACTAAGAATCATGTAAAGAATAATAACAATAAAGCTGAATCTGTTGATAAAGAGAATTGGTCTGAAGTACAGTTCCATCCCAGACTTCATGGCGCTAGATGGCCAAGCTGACACAGACCTCCACCAGTGCCTGCCACATGAAAGCCAGGTTCCTATGGACAGGTAACACGAGAAAATCACAACGCCTTTCCACAAGTGGGTACCAGCCCCCCCATCCTCCCAGGTGCTGAAAGCACTTGGCTGCACATGCTTTGGGTGGATGACTCACCTGTGGAGCAGGTGTGGACAGATGGGCTGCTTGGGGAACACATTCAGGTAGCTCTTCCCTCCATCTGGTGCATCCCAGGTCCATCTGTCCACATGCAGCCTAGAGTTTTATGAGAGGAGAAAGACACCAACATCTGTATTGGTGGTTGGAGATGGTCCCAGAGGAGCCCATGAGTGTCATGGCTGTTTCTCCAAGGCATCATGTGCTTTGCTGTGTCAGGTACTGTATAGACATCCCTTGCACCAAAGACCTCCAAGATGCTGCTGCTCACATGAAGCGTCTGCTGCCCAGACTCACACAAGGGAAGCCCCAGGAAAAGCCAGGCCTGACTCTTGTTCTCCAAAATCTCAGGTTTGCACCTCAGCCTGTGCTTTTTGACCATCCCCTTCAGCAGGCAGTGACATCTCCAGTGAGTCTGAGGAAGCCACCGAAAGCAGCTCAGTCCCACATGTTGAAGGTACCCATCTGCCATCCCCAAGCAGGATCTTGCAATCTTGCAGGATCTTTCCTCTGGGCACCAGGAAAGGGGCTCAAAGCCATGAGACTCACCACCCTGTGGGTATGGAAAGGGGTGACAGGTGACATTAAACAGCACCTATTGACAACAAGCAGTTTGCCCTGATGTGCAAGTACTTACCCAACCGCATGTGCATGTGCAGATGTGGTGAGCACCTTACCTACAAGAGGGCACTCAGAATACCCAACACTGCCTTGTTTGACCAACCTGCAGCCTCAGCTTGTCACCAGGAAAAAAAATGGGGTTTTTCTCCCTCTTTCCCTCCCTGGAGGTGGAGGACTGAGCTCTGAGAGAAGAGCAGCATCTCAGAGGGATTTAGCAGCCACACCTTTTTATCCCCCTGGAGATACCAGGCTCTCCATCAGGCAGCATGGCTGCTCTGGGTCTGACAGCATCCCCCGACAGTGCTGGTTCAGCCTGACCTTCCTGCCAGGCCCTTTCTCCTGGACACAACCTGACACCAAATGCATTTTAGAGGGACATATTTTGTCGGGAGGCTTTGCAATCCCAAAGCTCCTCTCCTGCTCATGTCACTCCATCTGTGTCAGTGGAGCAGTTCCCTCCCCTCTGGGAAGGGTGGCGAAGGCATCGTTCCTGTGGAGCAGAGCTGGCAGGAGGCTTTAGTGGCTCCCCCCACCTGTGAAAATTGCTGTAGAGTATTTGCAGCCAAACCCTAGGAACACACATGGCTGGAAATGAAGGGTCTAAAAATAAACCAGCCAGGGAAAAAGGAGGGAGGTAGAGGCTTCCTTCAGAGGCAATAGCAGAGAAAATTGCAGTAGTGTCACTGCCTCCAAATATAGAACACTATTATGGGAATCAAGAGGCACATCGAACAAGAAATCACCACAAGAAATCACAGGCTGCCATGGCTCAGAGCTAGTGGCATCTCAACAGATCCCTGCAAATCATGGAGCAGTAAAACATCCTCCTGCACGAGGCAGTGCTGGGTAAACCCTCAGCTCCTTTCTGAGGCACCCAGAGACGTGATGGTGGTGTCTGGTGTGGATCAGCTGCACTGAGCATACCCCAAGACTTGGCCACACCATTACTCTGCTCCCCAGCCCAGAGCACAGCAGCAGGAGGCCCAAGAGCTGCAGCTTTCTTGTGATGCAGATGCTGCTGTGCCAACGCCAAGTGGACTCCTCCAGGAACAGAGTTCACCAGCTAACAGCCACTGAGGAGAGCCAGGCAGGGACATGGGGTTGCTTCGGGAACCCAAAGGCTCCCCATCTCTCTCTTCTGTGTGGCTGGTTTCCCCAGGGATCCTTACCCTCAGTGACCTCCCACACATGTCCCTTCCAGGGGGTCAAGTACTGTCTGCCCATTCCTGTCCATCTCACCATGCTCCAGGAGCTCAGCCGGGGAACCAAAGGCAATGGGGAGTCACCGCCTGTCTCAAGAGTAACAGGAGGGTGGAGAGCTGCACGGTACTGCTACTTCCACCCAGCAAGGCCTGGGGCTGTGCAGAAGTGGACATGATGTGTCCAGAGGTTACATGGCAAATGTCACCCAAATCAGGACTTGACCTTACTGTCTCCGTCTTAGACATCCAAAACCTCCTTTGCACATTGCTGTTGTGTCACACAGATGCTGTAGCAGGAGGGCAGGATCCTTTAGCCTTTAACCTTTTGGGACATCAGTGTTGAGATGCTTTTATTCAGGGTGAAGTGCTGAGCCCTCTGGTCTGTCTGGAGTCCCCATGACACATGCAATGGATGTTAGGAGTGGCCTGTGACCCAGACAGGTCAGCTCCAAGGCAGTGGGCATCCTGGGGGTCCTGAAGCAGAAGAAGCCCAGGCTGTGGGTGTGCTTAGCCTGGCCTTCAGCATGGGCATCATTGTGAGGACTGGGGACTTCTCTCATGGCTCTGTGCATTCCTATGGGGTGGACTCAGTGTGTAGCAGATCCCTCTCCTAATGGAAGAGTTCAGCTGGGACTTTCAGGCACCTGTTCATCTCATTGAGCAGGAACAAGGGAGTGGGGTCTGAGCTGGACTGAGCCATTGGTGCAACCTCAGGAACTGTGTTTCTTGTGACTACACCATGTTCTCAGTGATTACCCTACACCTGGGCTGGCCAGAGACACAGACTTGCCACAGAAGAGCTGAAGAAGGGACCTGCTTTGTGGGTGGGCAGATGTTGCATGGCAGCACAGCACATGCAGAATTGGACCCAATACCTATCCACCCTACTGCAAAAGTTACTGATATTGATGCCAGCATGTGAAGCATGTGCCATGCATCTTGGTACAACAGAAAGTTTCCACAGGTGGGGTGAAGGGGGATCTCCTGGTCTGCAGGTGGAGAAGGAATGGCATCTCCCGAGGAGATGTGGGGGTAGCATCCACTCACGTCAGTAAGCCTCCACTCCTGAGCCCTGCAGTGAAGGTCAAATGTCCATGCCAGGTAGAAAAACACCCACCTCTGGATCTCTACGGGCATAAAGATGTTTATGGAACCAGAGCATCGTTCATATGAGGCTGAGGGAGCTGGGACTGTTCAGCCTGGAGAAGAGGAGGCTCAGAGGCACCTTGTCCCTGTGTATAAATACCTGATGGGAGGCAATGAAGAAGAGGGAGCTGAACTCTTCCCAGTAGTGTCCAGTGACAGGACAAGAGGCGATGGGCACAAATTTTCAAACAGGAGATTCAGTCTGAGCACAAGAAGACACTCTTGTATAGAGGATGACCAAGCACTGACAGAAGTTGCCCAAAGAAATTGTGGTGTTGCCATCCCTGGAGATATTCAAAAGTTATGGGCAACTGGGTCTGGGTGAGCTGGTTGAGCAGGGGAGTTGCACCAGGTGACCTCCAAGAAGTCTCTTCCAGCCTCAACCAGTCTGTGATTCTGTGTATGGTACCTGTCACAGCTCCTCATCTGCTCCCCAAATTACCTGAGATTAATGCAGCCCACAGCTTGATATTTCTTATTTTATTTATAATATAAAAAATGTTCAAGTGTTAAACAGTCGAGAGTTCTGACATTCAGACAATCCAGAGCAAACTTTGACAATCATCTTATGACAAATTAGCAGATTTTTCTATCTGACCCCATCATGGGTGAGGAATAGAGGGTTTAGTTACTTTATTGCTAAAAGTTAAATGAAATACACTGTCAATTGTTGTATTATCTTCTCAGTCACAGCTTCACCATGCATCCGATCTACAGTATCTGAAATGCAAAGGACATGCAGAAGTAAAAATATAAAAAGAAAAAAGTCAGGCTACAATGTAAACAGATTTGCTGCAGAGAACTGAGGAGAGCGGGGCACTTCCACAGGGGATGCTCTGCTGCCTAGACACGCAGGACTGTCTCTTTGCGCCACAGAGCCAACGGCCAGAGCTGCTCCAAGTTCGGAAAGATGATGTCCATCCTCGATGGCAAGACATGACGGTAACAACTGTCTTTACAATATATGGCACGGCGGTACAGGAGAATCTGAGAATCTGCCCCCCACACAGGGCCCTTTCCAGCCAACACAGGGGCGACGAGCTGGGACAAAAGTGCTCAGGCTCCTGCCAAACCATGGGGCAGCACAGCCAGCAGCTGCCTGGCATCCAGGGTGAGAGCAGCAGTGCTGTGCCACGAGACCGTGCTCCGGGGGTCCTGCTGGCACCACCTGAAGTGCGGCCGAGCACAGGACGCAGGACACCACGGCCCCGGCAGCCCTACAGCACCACGGCACCACGACCGACACCGCACCACAGCTGCACCAAGGGGACGCCGCAGCCAGCGCAGCACCGGTAGGGCAGCGCAGCCAGGTGGCACAGCAGCTGGACGGAGAGCACCCCGGTGGGACCACCACGCAGTGCCATCCCCCTGCCAGGGCTGACTGCAGTGAACGGGACTCAACTGTATCTAACAGGGGGCTATCTCACCACGTCCACACGGGTGTCTGCCTTGTTTGACCACAAACCTGCGTCAACCCAGCTTCAGACCCACGGGTGAAATGGCCAGAGATGGAGAGCTATTGTAAGGGCTGCTGCTGCTGCTGCGCAACTCCGCTTTCTCTTCCTACCTGTGTGGCAAAAGAAATGTTATTTCTGCATTTCAGTACAGCGCTGTTGGGTTTCTTTTTCTTCTGATTTAAGCACAAACACAAGTATTTTACAGGGCAAGACAGATCCCCGTTAGACATGATAATGGAGATGCTCCCACTCACGTCCTTGGTGTGTGTTTAAATGATACCTTAAAGAATAAGATCATTAAGAGCGGGGTATGGGGCGAAGTGGTGGGGCTGTTTCCCTCCAGTGGAGGAGTGCCCTTGTGACAGGTTGACTCCCAAACAAAAATCTGTGATCTTAAAAATGCTACTGAAACAGAATCCTCGGTATGAATCCCAGCACTAGCATACAGCAAAAGGCACCACGATAGTTTTGTTTTCTATTTTTAAGTAGTCAAAAATTGGCCCACTTTTTTTGAACTTTATTGTTTGTTTTCTTTTCTTCTTTTTTTTTTTTTTTTTTACTTTTTTTTTCTCGGAAGCTGTAAATCAAGACATTACATATAAATAGAGATTCCCTATAAAAAAGTCATTGCCGTTAGCTATTATAAGACAACTTTGCTAAAATGAAAATAAAACATTTTATTTGTTATATTTTTTTCCCTCTTTTATATAAAATAAAAATATTTATTTTTGTTTTTGTTTTGTCTCGTCTCTCTCCTCGCCCTCCCCGTGCGGGTCGTGCCTGGGGCACACGGGCCAGGAGGCTCCTAGAGAGGCTCCAGGTCAGGTTTGGGCGTGGTGTGGGGCAGGCTGCCACGGCCGCCGTCCCCACGGGCGCTGTGCCGGCCGCAAGGGTGGTGAGTCCGGCTCTCGCCCGGCCGGTGCAGCCGCGGCGACTCCGAGAGCGCCGCCTCATTGTTCTGAGTGCTGAGGAAAGGGGTGCTCTCGGCCACCAGCTCCTCGTCAGACTCGCTGTATGAGGCGCTGCTCAGGGAGAAGGAGTCCCGGACGGCTCTGGCTCTGTGAGGGACGTGCCCGTTCAGTTTGGATTTTCTCCACCGCCTGGTGCTGCTGGCTGTTTTCTTTGGCTGCTCTAGCGCTGTGACGTACTCCTGCGTCGTCTCGTACTCGTCGTCCTCCGTGATGCGGAAGGGGCTGGAGGGCAGGCTCCCCATGCTGTCGTTTAGGTAGGTCTTCCTTTGGTAGTAGCTGTCATACCTCTGCGTGTCCTGGAAGGGAAGCTGGTACCGCCGCAGGAGAGGCTGCTGCTCTTCCACACGGAAGCTGACGGGGGCCGCCGGCGGCAGGGAGACGGCATGCGCTGAGTTGGGGGAGGTGATCTCGAAGGTGGGCACCTGTGTGGCCATCGAGTAGTGGAAGTCGACAGGCGACAGGCGTGCTGGTGTGGTCAGGGCCGACACATACCTGGAAGAAGGAACACCTCTGTTTGGACATCGAACAACCCCATGGACCTCCAGCTGCACCCGCGCTCTGCCAAACACCTGGTACAGGGACCCACGAGGTCTCCAGTGCACCTGGTCCTAGAGCTCAGCATGTCCTGGGGATCCAGGCAGAGGGACCTTGCACCACAGTGCCGAGGGAGGATGAGCTACTGGCTTCAGTGGGTGCTTGGCACCATGCACCCTGTGTCCCAGGAGTGCCTCTCCCAAGGGACTCGGTGTGCAATTCCCACCCTGCATCGCTGCAAATGCCCCAGCAGGCTGAGTCAAGACTTCCCTGCCTCTTGTCTGCCTGCCAGCTGTTCCCTCCAGAGCTGCCAGGCTTGTCTCTGAGGACAGTCCCCAAAATGCTCAGGCCACAAACGGGGAAAGCCTGGGTTTTGCTTCCCCTGACTCAGCAAAAATCTCATGTCTCAAAAAACTATCTACTGCTTTCATCTACTCTAGTGACAACATCAGTGTGGCAACTCAGGTCTGGTGTAGCCCCTCCCTAAACAGCCTTCAGCATCACCTCTTTCTAAGGAGACATCTGTATGAGCTGGGTCAGCCTGCCTGAATGGACGGGGGACAGGAACGAGAGAGCAGGAGATGCTGCCCTTCTCCTCTGCCCCATGGACAAGTCCCATTGCCTTGAAGGATAAGTGCCCTGAAGTGGCCACGTGGCCACCCAGGATTGCATGTGGCTATCCACAAAGGGCTGGAGCAAGGGTGGAGATGTACTTCTGCCCCCTGAGGAACCAGACCTGGGAGGAAGATGACTGTTGCTGTCTCTCAGCTCTGCAGCTGTGTTCCCTGAGTCATACAGAGCCCTGTCCCAAGGCTGTGTCCACACACAGCACCCTCGATAACCAGAACATCCAGGATTATGCTGAGGACCCACATCTCTTCCCCATATACTTGAGGGCCAGACCCTGCTTGAGATGCCAGCCCACCAAGCTGCCAGGGGTGTGCTCTCAGCCAGCTTTTCTTCACTAGGTGCTGATTGCAGCCAGGTATTTTCTACTCCTCTCATCCCTGTGCTCCAAACCTATGTTGCCACCAGGTGAGCAGGGTGCAGTGCCTATTGCTGCCCCTACCAGAGTGGCCTCCTGGGGTAGTGGCTTCCTCTGGTAGGACCAGAGCTGGAGTTTCTCCAGTGTTACCATGGGACGGCTGCTCTAGGGTTGGGCAGAGGCAAGCAGTTTTGTGCCTGGCACAGAGGGCACGGATGGCCTCTGCTGTGCCAAGGCAGCACCAAGCAGTGGGGTCTGACCTCTCGCTGTGTGGTGAGTCCCGCAGAGAGTCCACTGAGTCATGGTACTGCGTCATGGGCCTCCGCGAGTCCTCAATGCAGAAGGCAGCCCCACGGCGAGCCCGTGCCTCCACGCATGCAGGGCTGTTGCATTTGCTGGTTCCCACCGAGGACAGCATTATTCCAGACTGGGAATCTGAAGTCAGGCTCTCCGTCCGCTCCAAGCTCCAGGTGTGGCTTTCATGTCTGTGGACCAAACCCCATGTGGACAGTGAGCAAGGAATCCCCCCAAGCTGGTCTCCGAAAGCTGTGTGCAGGCACAGCTCATGCTCTGTTCTGCACATCTCCCCTTTCTCTCTCTGTCTTGATACATCTGGCCAGGGATGCCCAGCTTCCCAACCCTGCCTTTGATTTGCCTTTCTTTGTCACTTCATGGACATATAGAGGGCCAAGAAAGCAAACTGGTGTATACTGGGTATTTACCACACCACCTCCCAGTGGCTAGGGACAGGATGTGACAGCCTCTGGAAGGAGGCCAGGGCAAGCCTGCTTTGTGCTTGCAAAGTGTTCTGGGTGTGGAGCAACACAGTGGCTGTGCCAAGGCAAGTCCCCGAAGGATCTTCTAATGTGCCATCTGCACTGACAAGTGACAGCCCCTTCAGAAAGGACACCAGAAAGGAGCCGGAAAAAAACCCACTCCAAATTACTCCAGCAGCAGCAGAGGAGAGCATACCAAAGGTAGGTCTAGATGTTCAGTTTCCACTGGTGTATAAAAGATTTTGGCAGGAAAACACTTTCAAAGTGCTAGACAAAAACGATAATATATTGGCTAGGCTTTGCTGAGCACTTGGAGCTCCAACTGCCTTAGTCTTGGTGCAAAGACATCCCATAAGGACTCAGCAGTGACACATGGGGCCATGTGCACACCGGGGGCCCACCTGAACCATGGCCACCAGGATGACCCCTCTCCATAGCAGAAATACATGATCCATCGGAGCAACAGCTCTGGACTCCTACACTGCACCAGATGGAGCTGTGCAAACAGAGGATTTGGGGTGGGGGTTTCTAGAGGACAGCAGGCCTTATTAAGACTTCCCAAGAACTTTTTAATTATTGATGGCTCCAGGCACATTCTCGGCTGCAATCTCCACGCTCATTTAGGACTTCAAACAACACCCTCATTAGAGGCACTGATGGAGTCAAATGGAGCCTGATTATGGCAGAGTTTTCCTCTGGCATGACTTCAAGAAACACCTGCTTGCTGCACTTGACTCAGAGAGATTAGGTGGCAGTTAGCCAGAACCAGAGGCAATGCAAGGTAGGTGCCTCCCCACAGCTGTCATGTGTTAATGCTGCCCTCCAGGCACACCTTTGCATCTTCAGGAGGAGCCCAGAGGTGGCCCCAGGGTCCCAGGACTTTGAAGTGAGCATAGAAGGCCAACAAGGTGCAGCTCTGCAGGCACAGGAGCCTCTGTGCACCTGGCTCAAGCTTGCACACATCTAGCCAGGCTTGGGCTGCAGCGTATGAATTCAACAAATCCCGGGAAACACCATCTAGCTTCCCAGGGCTAGGATTTCCCTGAACAAAGACAGTCATTTCCAGCCCAGCAAGTCATGCTTGTCTCCTTCTCTACTTGGAGGTCCAGCCAAAGAGTCTGAGGAGGAATTCACCTGAAAACCTAAGTTCAATCTTGGAGGCGGATCGGACCCGTTGTACACCAAGGGTACTGCTCATCCCTGGTGAATGCCTGAACCCCAAAGAAACCTGCCCAGGAGCTACCTTTGAGCTTTGGCTGAAAGGCTTCATTGCTTCCTGGACAAATGGAGACAAACACGTCGGGCTGATGAAGTAAATCAGCCAGGACATCTTTTGCTTTATAAAGTCAAAGCAATGTGATCTACATGTCCCTGACAGACTGGATGTGGCCTCCCTGCACCTCGCAGTCACTTTTCAAAGGCAAATGCTCTCCTAGGGAAACCATCACTGGAAGAAGCACAAGAGTAAGAAGTAAGAGGAAGAACCTGAACATGCAAACTCAGAGCAGCACAGCTTCTAAAGCATTTGAAGGACTTTTCTTGACATCATAAAAACAGGGAAGTTCCATCTCCAATTTAAATGCTCTCAAAAACCCTGAGAATTTCAGCTTCTGACTCATGCTGCTCTTGCCCCCAGTGGCTATTTTGAAATGTAAAACAAAGTATGCCTCATCCTTTGTAGTAAGAATTATTGGTGCTTTCTACCTAGCCCCAGTTTTCCTGAGAGCTTCAGCGAGAATTCCAGTGAAAGGGGTGCCACCACCTCAGAGGCTGAGATTCTAACGCAACTTTCTGGACAGTGATAAATTGCACAGGAGTCTTTTTTCTGGTGAAAAACTGTGCCTCCCAAGTCAGACCCTAACTTTGACAAACTGGCCAAAACATTTTGTGATATTTTGTGTACTTTGCCGTCCACAAGGCAAATACATTCTAATTATATCAGGCATGAAATGAATACCCTGTCTGGGCTTAATGAACTATTGCAGGTGTCCAGTGTGGTTGCAAACACAACTTGCAAAGCCTTTAGTAGCTTCAACCTCCTGCTTGTGTTTGTGCGAAGCATGAAAGCACAACTCCATTTCCTCCTAGTTTCCAGCTATGTCAGTGCTGCAGGTTCCTGCTGGCACCTCGCTGCACGTCAAGGATCAGACCTTCCCACACCTCTCACTAACCAGCTGTGCCAGCAAAGACCTGCAGTGTTGGCATGGCCTGGATGCCAGTGTAGTGTCAAACATCAAGTAAAAACGAAAAGGGAGGTGAAAGGAAAACCTTTTGCTGGCTTTGAACCTCACTGCATCCTAAAGCAAACAGTAGGAGAAAGTTCAGGAAAAAAGAGTATACATCACCTCTGGCTGGACGTTGGAGTGGCTGTGGAGCAGTGATGGGATGGGGAGCAGGAGTGACTTCCCGAAAAGGTTGTCTCTGTTTCCCTTCGGATCACATGCTCAGTGGCAGAAACATTCTTAGAAATATACTGTAAAATATGAAGAATCACACAGATCAGCCACCAGCTTCCCAATGCTGCCACAGCCAAATCTGGCTGGCTTGATTATTTCTGGTGAAACCAGATAAGAACTGAGTGAACCCGGCAGCCCCATGGAAAGAGACAAGGAGGCTGGAGGCTCTTCTCTGCACTTCGAACACTGGAAAAGGGCCGAGGCATGGGGATTGCAGAAGGGTATGAAAAGCTAAGGGGTCCCCAGAGGACAGTGGTACCACGTGTAGCTACTGAGCAGAAAAACATCTCTGCTCACAGGAGGTTATACATCCGACAGAGCAGCAGCAAAAAGAGAGCCCCGTGAGATCAGCCAGAGATAGGAGTGCTACAGAAACACCAGGTGTAATCCAAATATTTACACTGAGATAGTCCTTCATCCAACAAGAAGCACTGCCTTTCAGAGGGACACTAAGCTCTCTGGGGAAGTCAGTACTTGGAGACCAGAGGGCTATGGTTCTTAGAAATTCCCTTCCCCTCTTCCTTCATGGCTGGGATTCAACCTCACTAGATTTTAACATTCAAAGCGTGACCCAGCAGAGCTTGTAACTGATTCATTGTACTCGTTTCTATCAGTACTTCTTTTTGTTTGCTTCTGCCTCCCCCCTCCCTTTTCCTGACCCCCTTCAATGCCTTGGTCCAGCCAGGCACTTAAGCACATTGACAGTCCTACTGAGTTCACAGGGTCTGATGGGTATCTCATGTGACTGAAGTCACTGAACCACCCTTCTGGACCTGGTCCTAAATTCTTATATTGCTCTCATTGGCATGGCACTGGCACCCCACCAGGACATCCCACCTTGTCCAGGAAGCAGCTCTTGGTATGAGAAGGTGGGCCAACACGGTGCTGACCAGATCACCACAACATGCTTCAGCATGACATGGTCACCACGGCAGCTCTGGCCACCACCATGCTGATTGCATTTGTCACACTGCAAAGTGGGGCTTGATGGGACAGCTTAGTAAACAGGAAACATTGGGAACATCTTTCTTATAGGAAAACAGGATCACACTTGATTCATCAAAACAAGCCTGTCCCAAGTGCCCTCATCTCAAAATTCAAAGTAAAATCACATTTCCATTCAGATGTTGGTTTTGGAAATGTTCCTATGCAGAATCTCATCTTTCTGTTCAGCTTTGTTAGTGTCTTGCTCCTCACGCACATGCACACAGGTGTGTAAGCACACATATTCCACGCCAAATCCCTGGAGGAAAATAGGCACTCAGTAACGTGCAGGGAGATGGAGACAAAAGGTCTTACATCGGCCATTTGGATTTCCTCAGGATCCAAACGTGGATGGCTTGGCCCATTCGCAAGGCTCCTGTTCTGATGGGCAGGGCACATATTCTGCCGTAAGTGATTATGCATTTGTTTCCTTTGTTTCCTTTAAAACAGAAAGGAAAAAAAATCTATTAGGACGATTTATCCCATGGGGCTCTCTGCCCCCAGAGACACCCGGGTGATGAAGACCATAGATAAGGCATCTTGGACACACGATGTTTCAACGGAGTTTGTGGAAAGCTGCAAACAGGAAGAAACAAGGCATTCAGTATTTGCCACCTTTTGCTGTTTTTTCAAGAAAAAAGGTGAATATTTTTCATCATGGACAATTTGGGAAGCTGGGCTCAGGGTTCCCTTTTGCAAGACAAGGACCAGCACAATGCACTGGAGCCAGGGGCACCACGGCGCTGGAAGCAGAGGAGAAAAGCAAGGAGAGGGAAAAAGGAAAGCAGGTCCTGGCTTGGCCTTGGTGGCAAGGCACTTGACCTGTCCCGCATTAAGTACAAAGTAGCAAAGCCTACCCATGCCCCTGGCAGGGCATCCACTCCACAAGACCCAACCATGTCCCAGGGGCACCCTGAACTGAGGTGAGGTCCAAGCTAAGTAGGGAAAAAGGTGCTGTCCAGGAAGGCCGTTTATGTTCCCCAAGCCTCTTGTTCCATCAAAATTGCTCTGAAAGTCCCTGAAATGTATATAGCTGAGTCCACAGCTCCTGCACAACAGCCCAGTGTCCTTCTGCTGTCAGGAGAAGAGCTGCTGGCTTGGGGCCCAGCTTTTCCCAGTAACACAGCACCTCCTGGCTGGGCGAAACTATGCTGATTCAGGGGATAAGCAAATGGTCCCAGGAAAACATCTGCTTTAGGCACAGCCTGGTAGATGGTTTCACTGGCCTCCTTCATGAGATCTTCCTGGGTATACTACAGCACAGCATCTCCTTAAAACAGCATTTGGTGAAGAGCATGAAAGCATGAAGCATGAACACTACCACTCGGTAACCTCTGGCCAGTTATTGTCTGTTAACCACCCATACTCACTTGGTTTTACAGTAAGCTACCACACAGACGATGCCCACCACAAGCAAGGCAACACAGATTCCCGTGATGGTTAAAACTCTCTTCTGGTAGAGCTCTTCTGCTTCTGCAAATGGAGAGAAAGAGACCAGTTACAAAAGGGCTCCAGCACCAGGGATGCGTCTGGCTGCACAGGAACCAGCACTGTGCATGGGTAAGATGGAGAAGAGGGTTCAGTCAGACCTCCTACCAATCTGCTGCCCATCTCTAATAGCTGCCCCCAAAAAACAGCTACCTGAGACCAGCTAGCCCAACCTGGCTCATCCCTTCACTCCTTTCATGTCCCTGCACCTTTGTCCTCTCTTGCTCAGCAGCTCACCCCTTCTGCACTCAATCATGCTTCTCTCTTCTTCTTCTTTTCCTGCAGCATAACCCAGTGACCAATCTCAAGAAGCCCCAGGACTCTCCTCTCCCTTCCAGCAGACCCCCCCTTCTTGGTAATTTAGTGACTTATCAAGGAAGTCACTGAGCCACCCCCCCTCACCGCCTGCCCTGTGATGTGCCCATCACAGGCTCTCTGCTCTGACGGGCTCAGGGTGCCTCTCCTTGCAGTGGCTGCACGCCCTGGAGCTTGGCCATGGGTGCGAAACCACCGAGCCACAGGCCCCAGAGCGTGTAGGTGCTGAAAGGGGCATCCTAAAACAGTCAAAAAGCAGAATGAGGATGGAAGAGTGATAGCGCATTAGACAAGAAAAGGGAGTGAAGTAATTAAAATACAGTAACAAATTACAATTATGGATTTTTAATGAAACCCTACGAAGTGATTAATTCCATTGCACCAGGTAACTCGGATACACATACAAAACTCAAGCAGCACGCTGCTGCTTCTCTCAAACATCACCATTTGTCACAGGCCACCTTCCAAACCAGAAAAGTCAGTCACTTGCATCAAAACCCAGCCCGTGCTGCAGGTGAGGGAATTCACTCACATGAATCAAAGCTCTGAGGAAATGCCAGGGTGTCATCTGCAGTG
This sequence comes from Aegotheles bennettii, assembly GCA_013398125.1. NCBI lineage: Eukaryota > Metazoa > Chordata > Aves > Caprimulgiformes > Aegothelidae > Aegotheles > Aegotheles bennettii. Next base: position 159,660 of record VZRW01010724.1, read on the forward strand.
TGACTGAACTACACCTAGGCAGCAACCACATGGCAAGGACACCTCTTCCTCAGTGGCTGCACCAGAGCTGATGCTCTTCTGGGCAACACCCAGCCATCTCCACTGAGATCAGCACATGCAATTTGGTTGTCCAGCTGGATGACTGAGAGAAGGATTCACTGCACAGCTGCCATGAGAATTTTAGTTCAGCATCTATGGATGATGTCCTCCTGCTCCCATACTATGTGTTAAAGTTCACGTTATTGGGGTTTGTGCCTTCTTTAATACTCATTGAAATCTTTTCCCATACAGATTAGGCAATAAAACTCATGCCATGGTTGCTGTGCTCAGCATGATTCACTGTGCCACAATCAATACCTTGAATGGACTATACGATCTCCCCAGTGCTACCAAACCATGAAATACAAAGCCAGAAGAGAAACAGGTCTGGTCCCAGAACTGGGGCTACACTTCAGCAAAAAAGCAAGGGGGAAGCAATGAAACATTCCAGATAACTGAATATTTAGACCAATTTCAGCTTGCGACTTTAGGAAGGAAAAAGCATTTTTGGAAATAAAAAAAGAATGCTAGGAAAAATGTTTCCCCTTTCTAACTCTCTGAACGGGAGTGAAGAAAGGGTTGCTAAAGAAGGGCTGTGAATGACAGCCCTGGCATGAAGATGCAAAACATAATCAGCTGAGCTTGCTTCATGCCTATGCTGCAAAGCTGCAGTCTAAAGAAATACAATTCCATCCCTTTGGTTTGCATGCTGGCCTTTGGCTTCATGAGGTGCTCAGGATGGAGTTCCCAGGGAGGCAATGTCCCACCATTCTCTAGCGAGGTGGGCAGCTGAGACTCTCCTAGACTCCATCTTCACGCTGGTGTGGCCCAGGAATGACAGGTCACGGGTCTCACTTGGGCTGAAAGTCACTGGGCCACAGCAGCTTCACCAGCCAGCTGCACCCCCTCGGAGCCAGAGACTGGGACCAGCTCACCAAGAGGGGCTGGGTGCTGCCTGACCTTATCCTCCTTGTGTTTTTCTACAAGGAACCAGGAGGAGCTGGCATGGGGAAAGAACTCACTCTGGGGTGAAACACCTCCTTCAGCAACACATCTCCCTTGCACGGATGCCCTATTCCAGGCACCAGCAACCATGTCAGACAAGTTTTCTTGCTCTTGCACACCTCTGGGAGCTGGATTCCAGCTGTACAGCTCTTTCCTTCAGACAGGACTTCCAGAGATTTTAGCAGAATCAGGAAAAACAGTGAAGATCATGTCCTGGTTATGGACACTGGGCAAGAATTTTGCTACTACCCAGCAAAACCTCTTTTACTGAAAAAACAAAGCTGGGCAGGAGGTCAGTTTTCACCATGGACCCATCCATCTAGCAAATTTTTTCAAAGATTCTTCACCAGCTATGTTTTTTGCTATAAAGACTTTTTCCCCCAAGTATAAATAGTTTCCTTTAAATCATGGAGGAGGGAGAAAGAGCAAAGCCATGAAAATGATGGGTCTTTCTTAAAAAAACTATTACTTACATGAGAAATTTTTTTGCCCAAGGTTCAAATCACAGCCTCTGTTCTGGCAATCGTGTCATTATGGGACCCTGACTCCAGCACATCTGACTGTCTTGAACCTTCACCTGAATTGCATGGGGAATGTTCCAGTTCATCAGAAATGCAGATTTAGCCTCTCTGTCTTGAGCTGACAGCTCTGCTATGTGAAGCAGTGGAGGGTGAGGCTGTGCATCACTGCCACAAAACTAAAAATCAATTAACCTGCTGATAGTAATTTAGCTTGGCTAAATCTCATTAAAGCTGATGCTCAAAACCACAGTATCTTCATGTTGCACAAAACCACCTCAATGGTGACAGAAAGAAAATAAGACAATGCACACTACAATTTTGTATTGGAGAAGGTAAGATCCCAGAGCAGGACTTGTCCATTTGTGTCTCTATGCTCTACAAACACCACGTCTTCAGCAGCAGCAGCATCACTCTACAGCAGCAAACACCATGAACAAACCATGTGGTGCCACACAATGCCGACAGAATCACAGTCCAGCCATGGGTGTCACAGCAACGCATGACAGTGAGAGACGAGTGACAGAGAAGAGACGACTGCAGACGGGGAACAGGATGTGTGCGGTTCTGTGATGACATTGAGAATGGGTGAGGAAAAGGACAAGAGGTCATCAAAAAAGGGATGTCAAAAATCCTCAATTTTAAAGTTGATTTAAGTGTATTGGCATTAGCAGCACCACTTTCTCTGAAACACCTGGCCACAAAACACACACATTTTCTGCAGCAAGGAAGAACTGCTGGGGGATAGGCACCAAGCCCAGTGGGTCAGGCATGCAACAACCAGAGGAGACCAGAAGTTTCTCCAGCTTCAGCTAGTGCATGGCCCTTCACCTCAGGAATCTGAGACAACAATTTCAGATCCAGAAGTGAAAGAGTGGTGTTCCCATGCCTCTAGCAAATGGAATTGAAGCATCTCCACGTGAGGATCTGCTCTGGCTGACATTGCTGGGTCAATGTTTTTAATTTAGGGGATAAAGATAAACCTCTCGGCTCTCATCTGCCCAGGCTCTCCCTGCAGTTGGCCTGTACACTCAAGGGAAAACCAGCCTCAAGGATTTGATTTCCCAGGTGCTTACTTAAGAGATGCTTGATATATGTTTACATACAGACTGAGGAGAATGGAATAAAAATAATATGACTATGAGCAATTGGGCAGGAGCAGCTAATTGCCCAAAGGGGTTATTTTTAAAAGCATTTCAGTTACTGCAGTGTTTTTCCAAACTTCAGCATGCTGCCATGATGTTCAGCATTCCACCCTCCTCTCCCACAGGAGACTGCTGGCTTCCCTGGGCTCACTGCTTTCTATACTAACTTGTCTCATGCCACCTTTCTGGGAACAATTTCCTCCCAGTCAGGTACCAAAATAAGCAGCTATCCTTTGCGAGAAGGAGTGGCAAAGCTCATCCTGACCCTTCATGGGATCCAGGGGAGGCTAGTGCAGCTAGGATGGCAATTTCTACAAAAGCCCTGATCTTTCTAAAACCTGCCTTCCCCTTCCTGGAACGCCTGCCCATTCCCAAGTGGTGCCTGCTGGCAACCTTTTGGATGGACACAAACTCCAGCTTTTGAGTTAAACAGACAAAAGCATGTTGATGAGAAGATGTATGGAAATTGTAACATCCCAGTCATGCCGCACACACCAGGCTGCTGCTTGAAACAAAGAAAAAAGTGCTGCTAAAAATACACATTTATAGGTTTACATTAGATTTTGTGTTTTGATTTTGTTTTGTTTTGTTTTGTTTTGTTTTTTCAATCCAAACATCTATTTTGGTGCCAGGGAAGAGAAAAGAACAGCTGATTTTTTAATCATCCCATTAAAGCCATAAATATAATGTGGGCAGCTCTTAATGGCTTTTGATTAATAAATGAATGGTTGTTCCATACCCTTTAATTCAAATCCAAGATGCTCTGCCAATGCAGAAAGAAGACAAGGAAGAGAAAGAGAAAAAGAAAAACAGGTCTGTCAGAGATCTCTAATATACAAACACACACCCCGTGCAGTTACAGCAGGTTAGCTTTTCTGTAGGCTCAGCAGCAGTTACACAGAGGACAGTGTATGCTTCAGAGCATTTCAAATTCTCACCAGAGCTTATACCTTATGTAAAGAGAGACCCAAACAAATTGCAGTGGAAGTTAATTATGAATTCTTTTAGTTAATTATGAATTCTTTTGAGATGAGCCATGTTTCTTAGTACCTGATATGGAACTCACAGTTTAGGCAGTAAAAAAAAAAGAAAAAGAAAAAAAAAGGTACACTTGCTCTGAAACAACTCCTGGCAGGTCAAAACACATAGTGACTGCAGGAACCTGGTAAAAACCATTAATTCACCTTCTACAGGCAAAATATGCCCTGCGTGGTTTCACACGCCCCTCTCTGCCCGGGGCACGCAGAGCAGTGCCAGGCAGGCAGATGTGCAGGGGCTTGCACGGGGCCCGAGCCACAATTCTGCTGCCTGGTCCTCGAGTCTGGTCTGGGATGCACAGCACCGTCTGGCAGCACTGCCCATGAATCACCCGAGGACGTGGCAGCCCTGCGAGCACTGCTCTGGCGGTGCAGCTCTGCAGCTGAACCACTGATGCTGCAAGTGAGCAGCTGCCCGGGCAAAGTAACGAACCCCTTGCAGCTCTAAACGTGCAAATAGTGCTGAAAGTTCCCCTCAAGTCAGTGACCTTCCAAATTTTACTTCTGCTGTGGCTCTGCATTGTTTTAGAAGCAACAAGCATGCTGAAAAAAGCACAGATTGGAGCATCTGCTTTCAGATTCGTATTTGTCACAAGTAGGATTGCAGTTCCTCCTGCAGAGATGGTGCTAAGCAAAAGAGTTTACCTAAGGCAGTTATCCAGAACAGGTATCCTGAATTTCACCAATTGTCCTGGTGCAGACCTCACCTAAAGCCAGTTTTTCTTACATAAATGTTAAAGTTCTCCATGCTCATCATTGTACACAAAGTGAGCTCTGCTGCTCCCAGTCACCATATGCACAAGTTCATCTGCAGCCTGGACGTGTCCAGATTTATTTGCTGTATTTTCCATAGGAACTGCTTTTTGCTGCACAGAAATACTGAGTTTCTTTGGCAATGCGGTTCAAAATTTAGGCGAGGGGGAAATTAGCACTAATCATTATGGAACATGTAAACATGTTTTCTAAAGCAGGTTCTTCTCTTCAGGTCAGCGCTGTTGGGGGGGGGCATGGTAGTTTGGTGGACTTGGGGTTTTTTTTAGTTTTGTATAATTTCACAGCCACAAAACCTGGCTGCTCTCTGCTTTATGACATTTGTGCAAAAGGAATGGCAAACTCTGCCATGTTCTTCACAGTTATTTTGTACAAGTTGCAGTGACATGGACACAATGTGGTGGCCAGCAGAGAACTGGACAGAATACCTTCCTCCTAAATCTCTTGGTTACCACATCTAGCTTTGACCTTTTCCTGAGGCACGCTACCATCACACACACCATTTCACCTGACACCATGACAAACATGTGTAGAGATGCATTTGAGAGCTGGTTACTGCCTACACTGCCACATTTCCTCCCTGCTCCAGGATTTGCTCAATATCTACAAATGGATGTGATTCCAAATATTTTCCTGTTTTTTTGCAAACTCAGAAATACCTGTGCAAACAGAGGTGGTGGGCAGGACCTGAGGAACTTTCGCCCTCCCACTGTCCCTCTCACACCAGAACAGCAGCTACTTTTGGCTCCCCAGCCCCAGGGAGCAGATACAGCCAGCTGCCTCATTGAATTTTAGCTCCTTGGATTTTGGCTCATTGGATTTTAGTTCCCTGATCCTGAGAGAAACCAGGCAACCATGCAGCAGCTGGAATGTCTGTGCCTACAAACCCACTGGTAGCTTTGCAGATAGAGGAAGCCTTACCCCAACCTGTGCTCCTGTATCTGATGTCCATGGCTACTCAATACTTCTCTATCATCATTTCAGGCTACAGACATTGCTTCTGTCTCATCCATAACTGAACACATCAAGCAGGGAGCCACTCTGCCCTTCCCCTGCTCAGGAGTTCCTCCCAACCTGGGCATTGCCTTCTGTGCTGGGACAGTGAAGGAGGAGACACCTCAAGAGCAGGATGGGATCTGGAGGCTTTGCCTCTTCTCAGAGTAGAGACTTCAAAATTATTCAACATGTTGGTTGTAACTAACAAGATGACCCCAGCTCTGGGAAAAACTACTTCAAAATGTAATCATCTGCACTCAGCAGAGGGGCATCACCTCCACAAACAAAGTTTGCACACAGCGTGTGCCTATTGTACCTCAACAATGCACTGCTTGGTAGCAAACAAAATCCAAATTTCTCCTTGAGACAACAATTCCTTTGGGCTGAGGCAAAAGGTGTTTCTGACTGCACACCATGATTGAAAGAAGTCTCCTTTGCTTTTTTGAGAGGTTGATCAGGAAAAGCAGTACATCTTTAAAAGTTTTGGGTCATGTTTGCTGCTAAGTGGAGAAGATGCTCAGCACCTGCACTATGTCCCGCAACAGTTCAGCCACCCTGCATTTTACCCACCACTCAGTTAGAGTGGCAGTCTGGCAGACCTGGCTGCTAGGCATGCCTAGAACCTTTTGGGCAACACCTCCCTCTGCGGCCATCAACTGTGCGGAGGGAAGGATAAGGCCCAGGTAAGTCCTCCAGCTCCTCCAGCTGGTGATTCATTCCATGCTGGCAGAGGTGCTTGCAATGGGAGGTGTTTTGTATCCCAGGATTGTGGCAGAGGAAGCATTTGGGATAACTAAAATTAAATGGATGAATCTCATCTGTAGAGACAAACTGCTACGTGCCAGGAGTGCTGACAGAGCACAGTAGTACTCTCCAACTCCCACAGGACAAGCTCCATTGGAAGTAATAGATCCAGAGTCTATGACACAAATAAATTACAGTGAGACAGCACTGAGATGGCAGCTCTAGGCTGAGGAAATGGGTGTATTATTTTTCCCACATCATTAACCTTCTGTATCACCTCCACACATGCTCCCTGGTCATGACATGGAGCTAGAGTCAAGCACCCTGAGCTGCTGTGAGACTCCCCAGACTATCTGAAGTGAGGACATGTTTTTTAGGAAAATCTCATTTCAAATGTGCCCGTTGAACCTTTCTGGAAATGCTTCAGATGGAACCTGTTCTTCCTAATGCAGCCACCAGTTTAAGGGAATGATATCTACTGGCCTCTTTAATGTGTTACTTTGCAGTATTTACATTATTCCTTGTACCTGCTAAGCTAGGCTCTTCTGTGTTGATTCCAAAGGAGACTGGACGAGGAGTTTGGAAATGTTCAAATACCTGACTACTGTATGTATGACAGAGGGCTGTCCAACAGAGAAAGGCAGCAGGCATGGGAGAGCTGAGGAAGTTAAAAAGGAAAAAAATAATAAAGAGATGACAAAAATGTTTCATTTTCCCACTCTTTGTCTCAGCTACAGCACATCTGCATGGGATTCAGGTTGGATCCCATCGCCCAGATTGGTACCACTCAGCTGTTCAAAGCAGGGCTTGCTGAAGAGTCCAGTGATGCTTTGACCTTACGCTCAAATCCCCCAGAGGCTGACACTCAGCTGAAGTGGACTGAGAGAAAAAATTCAGTTGGATTTAGGTACTACCAGGAGAGTGGGTACTCTGTGGACCCACTGTCACAAATTTTGTCATGGATTTTTTTTTCTCATCATCAGACAGAAGATGAAGCCCTACACTAACTTGACCTGCAGTGACTTTGTGACTGTTTTTCTGGGTAATGTATTTTACCTGTTTTAAAAGATGAGCAGACAAAAGCATTTAATCTAAACACCTCACTGAACTGTAGATTTATGGGATGATTAAGAAGGATAAAAGCCTTAGCAAACAGCTGTGAAAACTGGGCCTGTGCTCATGTGGACTTCAGGTTGCCCAAGAACATCATTAAGATGTTTTGTTAGTGCATGCATTATTCCCCCTCAAACACATCTGCATTGCCCAAAGGGCTCTGTGGATCACAGAGCATGTCCCAAAGCATGAAACAAAGTGGAGAATTAACATCTGAGGGCCAGCAAGACACACGACTGACAATAAACTTTACTGACAAGAGTAGTGCTTGCAGCATCTTGGTCCAGGCTTCCCCCAGGGGGTACAGGGAGAAATGCAAGACAGTCCCATGATGCTGGGGACAGAGGACACTGTGCTCATGTTAAGAGCTGGGCAATACATGGGATCTCCAAGTACAGAAAGTCTGCAAACTTTCCATAAGCTGCATAGCCAGTGAGCTTGTCCAGTACTGTATTAATAAAACTCATTTGGTAGGACTCAGGAGTCCAAATACATAACAACAGAGTCTTAGTGAGCTGCTGTGGATTAGCATGCAATTAACTTTAGGAGATCCCAAAATGTAACCTGTGCTGTTGTCTAAGGGAGAGGAATAACCCTCTTATGATAAACCACAACCACGCTGCAATTACCCAGCCACACCACACTGTAATTACTCATCACACTGTAATTAAGTGGTCAGTGATTATCACATCATTTAAAGGAAGCTCCAGAACGTTTGTGGAATTTAAAATGCTGATAAATATTGGTTTAGGGTTAGGATGAGTAGGAGGGGGAGGAGGAAATGGAAAGGTAAGTAAAAAAAAAAGTATTCTATTCTTCTGCTTATCATTTTCACATCACAATCAACAGGTCAGAAATTACTGTTGAATAAGTGAATTGAACAGGGAAGCTGAAATTCAGATCTAGCCCTCCCCAGAAGAGCTTGAAGGGGCACATTTACCCCTCTGATCACAAGGACACTTCACCTCAGTGTGAGGAGCAAATATCCAAAACCCACCTGTCAGAAGGGTCACTTTTACATGCCAGGGTGATGGCCAACAGTCCTCTGGCTGCAGCCTGATGACTTCAGAATGAATGGGACCATCCCTCAGAAAATAAGAAGCCTCTCACCTGATAAATCTACACTGCTCTGCTTCCATGACAGTTTAGTTGGCAGCATTGGAGCCAGTTTGTGTGCCACTGTGGGAACATGGGATTCTGTTTCCAGCCCAGAGAGTCTGATAGACACTGCCAGTAGAAACAGCTTCTGGATAGAAAGGCTCTATGAAGGAATTGCCTTGGAAAGACTGACCGATGGGAAGACCCAGACACCCGATCCGCAGAACACGTGTTATGATAGAGCAGGAATCAGGCTCCTGAGATCTTCACACAGATCACACCCACCGCTGGTGCAGTGGATGCTCAAGAACAGATGGTGGTTCTTATCTCAAAAATACTCATGCTCGTCATCTGTTGTTGGAAGGGAAATGTCCTGCAGGACATTGAGCAGGAGTCAGACCCATCACACCAAACTTTTGATGACTATGGTTATGGAGTCTTGGGAGACATATCAAGCTGGGAACTCGGGATACGCTTTCATACCAGCATCTACTGCAAGCAGAATTCACCAGACAGTCTGCGACTGCAAGACTCCAATTTCTCAGCTCAAGCTCTTATCTTCCATGTTCCCAGATGATTACACTAAGTACCATGCAACAAGAGTAGCTGTCTTTCTCCCCTTCAGAAAAGGGATTTGATGCCTAAATAACAGTCTTAGAGGATCCTGAAGTTGAAGAGAAAGCCTGCTCTCCCAATGGACAGCAGAAAATGCTGCTCCGTGCTTCCAAAGCAGACCTGTAGGAAGACTTCAACTATGAATTAAAATTCAATTAGTAAAGAAAACAAGAATTAAATGTGTGGTTAAAATGAAGAATATGCTAGATTAAATTGCATATGAATGTCAGCTCTATTCCAGGATGTTTACAGGCAGGTTACAGATTTCAACTTTAATTAGGTCACAACATAGAAAATGAAAATGTTTCTCTAAACAAGGAGATGAATGGTAAGAATGGTCCTCCAGATCAGTGGCAATTATTTGGGGAGATGAATAAACAGCAAAGTTGATGAAATTTCAAAGATGAAATTTCAGATTCCACAGACAAGAGGCAAGCATAAACATAAAACTTCATCCAAAATTTCTGAATTGCTCCATGAATTGCAAGTGGAAAGAATCCAAATGTAGACTTAGGCAAGTTATGAATGTTCCTGATCACAGTGTTTAACTTCCAGTATCTCAGCCCCACCAGGAGTGAAATAGCTGTCAATGTGTTTTACAAAACCTGTAAAACCAGCCAGCCCAAAATCTGGCAACTTATTAGTAAACTTCCATCAGGGTGTTACAAAGACCTGAAAAGTTTCTTGTAGAAGAGAGAAGATAGAGCCATATCTTGATCTGATGTCGAACAAGTAGCTATGAAATACAGGTGCCAGCACATTTTATTTTTTAAAAATGTTTCTTAAAAGGAAGGACGATTTTGGACATGCTTCTGTCTTGTGGAAAGAGGTGCAAGACATTGTTGTGCCTATGAAGCTGGACCCAGGAGACAGCTGTCAATGAGTCTCCAGTACCCACTAGAAGCTCTCATATTAGAAGAACTTCCTGACTCTTTTGCGATATTGCTGAACTTCTCACCCACACGTGAGAGCAGAGATGAAGATCTGACTGCAGAGACAAAATGGTCCCTGGGTACTAATGCTATGGATTCATTCAGGCTGTGGATCACAGTTTGATGCCTTCTCACTACTGCACGGACAGCCAGATAGAGATATCCCTGACTCTGCAGGTACCTGTACCAGGGCTCCAGGAAAGACATTTGACAGCTAAACCTGTGTGTTTGTACTCAACACCCTCAGCACTCTGGAGGAGGACACATCTCATCCCAATGGCATTACTGGGGTTCAACTGGCCAAATGCTCATCCCTGAGTGCTGAACCCTCTGCAGGGTTGAAGGGAGCCTGGGGTATGAATTTGGACTTAAACCTCTAACACAGATGTCTAAAAGCCCTCTGAAAAAATGAGGGTCTGGCTGCACTATTGCTGCAGAGAGGGAGGCAGGAGAACAGGGGTCAGAGGATGAGTTCATGACATTACTCCTTGCCTCCATCTTGCATTCCTCATGGCTGGGATCAGGGATGGTTCCTGCTTTAGCTCATGCTTTGGAGTTAGGATCTCCCAGTCCTCTGGTTTCATCAGAGTTACACCATAACTGTAAGATCTAACTCCTGAAAGTAGCAGACCATATGACTTTACCATCGTATGTACAATGCAGTATATGTATTAATTATATCTGCAACTCTAATCATATGGAGACATCGAAATATGAAGATCTTAATGTGAAAAACATTTTAGTAAGATGATTTAACGACTCATCACCCATGGAAGTAATTCTCTGTATTCTCATCTACCAGGGCATTCCTCTGTTTTATATAGTAATTGCAGACAATCACTGCCCCCTCTGTTCAGTGCCATTCATTCTCCCTCAGTCTAAATTGAAACTGCTTTAAATGTTTCTTTAGTGTCTCTCAGTTATATTGTACAGCCTCTATAAGGCTTTCCTCTTACAGGTTAGTTAAAGTCGAGACAACATGATGTTCAGTTCCTTATGGAAGAGTGTGCACAGAGTGCAATGGAGATCAGTGAAATTTCATACAGGGAAAAGAGATCTGAGCAGGCTTAAGTCAGCACATCTTAAGTCAGAACACCTTTTTTCTTCTCAGATATGCACCTTCCAACTATTTTAATCTCAGTGAACGTGCAGTTGCTTGCTCTGACATCTCTCCTTCCTTCCCTCTTTTGGTAGGTTTTCTGATTTGATGCATGTGGGAAAGCCATCTGCCACACTGTCCTAAAACTGACCTACAACAAACAGGACCAAGCTTTTAAGTTTCCCTGTGACACTGCCCATACTTACTGGACGTGAGATTACCACTCACCAATGGCTCAAAGACCCTCATGTGTCTTGCTGCCACTTATTGTCTGCCTGCTGGCTGATGGTAGTCAACTGCCTACACATACATAGCCACTGCTGTGCAAAATAAATGTGTCGCCTTAGATCTCCTTATGGTGTGAGCCTTGCTGGAAAACAGACCAACAGAGTAGCTTAGACTAATGCAGATGTAGCATAAAGGCAGGCTTGGAGAGCTGGGGCAGCCAGGTACCACAGCTCTGCTCCGAGGTGGCACCTTGCTAGGCCAGAGCAATGTTGTCTGCACTGTGCATCCATTTTTCCAGAGAAGTAGCTCATTTTTTTTCTCCAGTATCTCAACACATTTTCCATTACATTTGCATTACAATGCAAGCAAAATAAAGTGTAAACTTCTTATAAGCAGATAGGTACCAACTGCTGAGATACTTGCTTGAATTCTGCTGTTGCAAATTCCCACCAAAAGCAAATGCTATTCATCCCAAGAAGGGCTGAGCTGGGACAGACTGGGAAGTCTCTGAGCTAGCCCAGTAATAAAATTCCTACTGAGTTCCTCTGTACCAATCTGATAGAAAAGACCAACATTGTGAGCACGACACAGAAAGAACCTCCATCTCTAACATTTCCTCTTCATTTCCAAGCAGCAGGGTAATACCCAGAATATCTGGTAGTAGGCACTTGGTCATATGGTTGTAACGACAACATAGTGAAACATCACATGCGAGAAAACTTATCTAAATACATCTAATTTTCACCTTCATAATTGCAGCTGGCTAGCGGGTATTTCAGTCAATCAGAGAAAAACAAACCTCCAGAGCTACCTGTCAAATAGACAAAGACAGCCTGAAGTCCTGGAGAACATAGGGAGTTTTACGTGAGCAAAATCTGAATAAAGGTTTGAAGCGGAGAGATAGGAAACTGCTCCCAGAAATAAGATACACAACATCTGGTGTGATGTTGGGATGCTGCACCATCTCCATCTCAGGCCCAAATTCAGCAAATATCTGCTGTATCTTTTCAGAACATCATCTTAAATTTAGTTCACTCTGCAGAGCCTCTCGCTTAGCCCTGGGCAATGCCTACTAAAAGCTGTATTGTAATATTTAATATTTATATGTTAAAGAATCAGAAGGTGCTGATCTAGGCTTGAAAACCTAAAACACCCCAAATGCATTTAAAACAACACCAGTGTAGGTGTCATTATTTACTATTTAAGTATCTGTCAAGTGCTGGCAATGTTCTCTAAACACGAATCAGGACAGAGCTATTTTATTTCCACTGGAAATGCCTGAACCTCATTTAATCTGTTTCAGCTTTTGACCTGTCAGAACCCATATGGGATGAAGCACTGAGTGAATTATGGAGCAACAGCAACTTCTGTTGTGCCCTAATTATTGATTAAAGTAGAAAGTGAGCATTTGCACAGTCCAGACCCCAGTGAAATGCCTTTCCTATTCAGAAGAACAGCAAATTCAATGCATGCTTTCCTGCAGTGCTGCTGTATATTACCCAACTGTGACCTGAAAGTGAAAACAGCTATAAACACATATGAATCATCCCAGATGATTTTTATCCAAGTTCAGACAGGTAACCTGGATTGTTAAGCTGTTTTTTACCTTACTATCCTGTGGTTAGAGCAGATTTGAGGTAAGGAAATGTACACATGTGGGTTTTAAAGTTGGCATTGTTCCTCTAACACATGAATAAAATTAAACCAAATCTTATTGCCATAAAAAGCTGGATTATGGAGGCTGGGGAAAAAGCACACGCTGTTTATTCTTGCCATTAATGTTCTGAAAAGGCATTTTCCTGACATAAAACTCATTTTCACCCCTGTTTTCATTTTGCAGCATGGTGGCAATAATGTTTAAGTCTGTTGGACACCACCTCATGAAACGTGCTACAGATCAGGTTCACGGGGTGAACATCCACTGCTGTCTGCAGCCAGGCTCCTTGACATGGAGGGCTTAGAAGTGGGAAGGAAACTCTTTTGCATCAGGTTAAAGAAAAAAACCTGAACATTTTGTTTTGTCATTTTAAAAAGAGCTTACTTGGATGTTTTAGTCTGAATGAATAAATCATTGGAGGTTTCAACTTTGGAAGACAATTCGGAACAAAAGGCATCAAGTTGTCCCAAGGGCCTCACAAAGCTCATTTGCATCTCATCTGTATCCTCTATAGAAGGGAGTCTAACTGAGCACTTGCCAGCTATTAGTGTGCTAATGAGACTCCTGCTGCTGCCAGTCCAGGATGAGGACTGCAGAATTTCTTACAGAGGGTGGGAGAGGGGGTATGGGCAATCAAGGATCCATCATGGAGACTCATCTCTCCTCTGGTTCCCACTGATTAAAGCCTCTTCTGTGGCTTTTTTGAAAAAGCCTCTTTTCAAAACCACCATTTGTGGTCATCCTAAAGGCCAGCATGGAGGCAGGATGGGTCACACAGAGGGTCACTGTGATTGCACCTCCTTCCAGGTTAGTCCTTCCCTGACCAGGATCCCTCTGATGTTTGGGACCTGAATGCTGAATATGGACCCAGAAAAATTATCTGCCTTGAACAAAATGAGCTAATGATGGCTATAAGCTAATGATGTCTGTAAGTGAGGCATCTCTGGAGACCCAGAGACTCTAGGAACTGGAAACTAGAAACTGGGAAGCACCAAGTGCAAGTGGTCTAGGGTATTTACACCCAGTGAACAAGAGGTTAAAGGATCTGTCACTGTAGTCAGACACAACCCCACACACAAGGCTGTCCAACTCCCTAGGAGACACTGGAACATCTGTGTCCAGGAGGGATGTATCTGAGATGCCCAGTCAGCAGATTTAGCCCGTAACCTGTGTGGCACTGAGGTGTGGGAAGCCCTGAGAAAGTGGCAGCCACCAGCATGACCTCTGGGACTCCAGGCCCTCTGGGCATGCTCCAAGATCTGACCCTGAGCCAGCCTCCAGACATCCCACCTGAGCAGCAACTGATGCTTGGTTTGGCTACTGGAAACAGAAACCTCAGCTGAGGGGAAATGTCACTACAGCCCTTGCTGTGATTCTCTCAGTTGGTACAGAGAGACTCATGCCCCCTCGCAAGAGCCATGGGAAAATGTGTATCCCTTGCTCTGCACAGTGTAGCACACCTTGAGACAGTAACACCAGCAGATACAGCTTATCACACAGACTGTTCTCACACAGCACACCACATCACCTCGTGCCTCATTGCATTTTGCATGAAAAGACCAAGCAGCATTAAGTTCAATCGGAAATGAAAGCAGAACCCATTCTAACGAATGGGGAGGTAACGAGAGCCCCCATTCTCCTCTTGGACATGACCACAGCTCCTCGTACGGCCAAACAGAGCTGGGGGCGCACACAAGATGGGAAGAGGGCTCTTGGAGAACAGAAGAACCTGCTTTAAGGACACGACACAGCTACAATAACCAGGGAGAGTGAGAAGTAGAAAGAGACATACTGGAGAAGCTGACCATTGCGAAATGCTGACACCGGTCTCCTGTGAATTCGATCGGACACCTACCAGAAGAGAGAAAACCAGAAAGAGAGAAACAGATAGCAAAATGACACCCAAACAGACCGAACTGAGGCCCCTTCTGATCCCTTCCGTGACTCCTGTCCATCTGCTTTCAGCCATCTCCCTTACCTGTGTCCCTAAGCCCTAGCCCAGATCTGACACCGAGAGCCAGCCCTGACTAGACCACTCTACATCCACCGCTGTGCCCAGGAGGTTTTAAGGAGTGTGGTACATTTTTTTGTGTTCAAACATACTTTGCTTAGGATCTGGCATGTACAATCGCAAAGGCAGTTTCTCCAAACATCTCTGTCCGAAGAATCCATTTGGACATCTGGAGGGGAAAAGGGGAGAAATCACAGAACATGTCTGGCACCATTCTTGAGGCTAAGGTCAGAAATAAAAAGTGCATTGTGATGAATGGAAAAAATAAAGGCTTTACGTGCGTATTTACTCCTCGCTTTGCTTTAACCAGGCACCTGCAACATCAGCATTCCAGCTCTGGTTTTGGCCCAGATTTTCAAGCAGCCAGCCAAACCCCTCCTTTCTTCCTCTGCCTGCCTCCTTCCTTCTCACCTGCTAGAAGCACCGGCTGACAGGAAGATCGAGATGGGCTGGATGCTACTTTCAGAGCCTCTCTTGGAGCTGCTACCTAGACAAGACTGGCAAGAGGCACCACAGAGCGGTGAGGAGCTGCTCAGGCGACAGCGAGCGTTGTGTAGGGCAAGCACCTTCCTGTAGTACCCCAGGAGTACCCAGGGGATGTTCCAGGGAAAAGGGTTACGTTGCGGCTAGACAGAAAGCGTGTGCAGAGTCTCTGTGTTAACAGAGAGAAAGGGACAGAGAAGAAAGCTGACCTGAATAGGTCCCACATGCTATCCAACTGTGAGACTCTGGGGCTATCCTGACCAACGTGCTGGGCAGGGATGTGCCAGCCCATGGGGCACCAGTTATCCATTAGCATGATGCTGCAGGGGCAGGCAGGGCACCCCGTGGACCAGGGCCACCAGGCTCATGAGGAAGCTCCTGGAGCAGCTCACAGGCTGAGCCAGGTTTGGGGAGCACAGGGACGTGGGCAGGTGTGCATCAGGAGCTGCTGAACCACACACAGTATAGCAGCACCCACACACTCTGTGTTGTGACCCACCACAGCTGTGGGTGAACTTGGGAAGCAAGTTGTGGGTCGTCAAATGCTTCTCCTCCAGGCACTTATCTCCCTCCCTCACTTCACATCTTTTCTTCTGGCCTCCTTGGATAGTCCCTCAAAGTTACCCCTAGCTTTCTTGAAGTCCCAACTCTTACCTGCATGTCCTACAACTCCTCTCCCCTTCCAACTGACCTCTCCCTCCACGGAGCTTAAGAGGGTTTTATCATTATAGCCAGCATCTTCACATCTGTCCTCCAGCTTCTTGCTGCAGGCTCTGAGCCTCTTACACACCAGACCTCCCTCACCCTCAGCTGCCACCCACAAGACCATACTGTCCCTCAGCATTTGGCAGGCCTCAAAGGGGTCAACAAAGGGACTGAAAGACACCTCAACAAAAAGAATGTGAACTGGAGGCCTGAGCTTGAGGTCAGTGGCTTAGTTCCCTGCCGGCCCACTGCAGAGGACAGCAAGCAGCTGGAGCAGCCTCAGCAGTGCCAGATGACTGGTCCTACCCTGCGCAGATGGTGGGGTGCAGTGAGGCAGCTCTAGGTCCAGGTCCCACACAGACAGGTACCGCAGATCTGACCCCTTCTTGTCTCCCAAGGGCACGCTAACGCCTGCTCCCAGGCTGTGGGCACGGCCAAGGGGATGAGGAAGGGGTGGCTTTGCTGTTCAGTACAACCAAAACCTTGTAGTCCCATGGCTTGTTGACAGATCAGTTCTGTACTGTGGCTCAAGGGCTCCAGCAGGGTTTGTTGTCCTTGAGAGCCATGTTTAGATGGCACGTTACAGATACACAGCTCCAGTGGCAGTCAGGAAGGCAAGAAGAGAGATGAATTCCTGCTTGCTTAAGGGAACACAGACATGTTTTTTTCAGCAACTATTTAGTTCTCTTGGGGGGAAGAAGTGGAAATTAGAGAAGTCTTCTCTGTTCATTATGACCAGAAAACCTTGATTTTTTATAGTTCTCCCTGATCCTGGACGGACACTGAACTGAGCCAGCAGGGAAGCACAGCCTGTGGGGGAGTGCTGGGGGCTCTCACAGCCACTCCAGCTGCACACACCAGGGGCACACCAGCCCATCTCAGGCCTGCAGGGACACCGACCCCTCCGAGCTGGAGGGCTTCTCTCTAAATGGGAGAGGTGAGATGCAGCTCAGGTCTGGGGAAGGACTTGAGGAGGCACCAGGTGGCTGGGCACAAGGCAGGACAAGGGGTAAAGGTCTCCCAGCTGTGACAATGGATGTGGCTGGTGCCATTCTCTCAGTGCACAGATGTCTGAGCCCTGCCTGGAGACCTGCATTGGAATGCCCAGGGGGGAAGGCTGAGGCATTTGCTGTCACACTGATACTCCACTGACACAGGCTCCTAAAGGAGACCATCCACCTGTGGGACCATCTGCTGGTACTCCAGAGGTAGCCTGAGCCTCAGTGCTGGGTGCCAGATGCCTACAGGGGACCTGCAGATACACCTCTGAATCCAGCAGGATCCAAGGAGAAGATACAGCTAATAAAAGGCTGCATAATCTCTCCATCCCATCTACTGTCCTCCACCTCAACACCTCTACAGCTCCAAACCTGCCAATCTTTCCCCTAAATAATGCATTTCCCAGTTCTCCAAGGCCCAGGGGACATTTCACCTGCTGTCCCTCTTACAGAGAAAGCTTTGGAAGGCCTTGCCTAACTGACGTGGCGTTGGCACGTGATTTCTTGCTGGATTTCACTGCAGTTTTGATAGGTCTGCACTGATCAAAAAGCTGATGCACCCTCACTGCCCATGACCAAACCTGTTTATGTATTTTTTGGAGACCTGTGCTAACTCCATGTGGGAGTGTGCTGAGCTATCTGTGCATCCAAAACTGCTCAGGGAGAACTTAAGGGCATGGCTCTGCATGAGGCTCCACTGAACTCCCTAGTCATACACTTCAGTATCTCAACATCCAAGTCACTTTTGAAACTGGAAATTTGACTCCTTGATCAGGCAAATAACTTTGAAAAATTCACCCTCTTTGCTCATTCTTGGATGATCATCTTGGAGCACAGGTAAGGGGGAGATACCAGAAACGTCATTTCAATACCAGGGAGCCCAGCCAGCTCTCAAGGAAAGCCCAGCCCAAGGGTTTGCCACCAGACATGAGGCCTGTTGACCTTCCCTGTAATGAAGGGAAGGAAGCTGATGCCAGGAATTGCAGTGAAGATGTCCTGCTGGCAATCAAAGACCACAAACCTGAGGCAGCTGGGTGTTGCAGACTCACAAGGACAGCCCTAGGGAAGCAGGACTTTTGAGGAACCTTTAAGAGATTGCACTGGGGTTTGAACAAGGCATCCAAAACAGAAGGTGTCTTCCCAATTCTTTTTGAAGTTTATCCATCACCACTGGTAGAGTTATGAACTTAGAGTCTTCAAGGGCATCCAGCTTAATTTGGAATGTGCTGTCCATTTGTCTGGGATCTGAGATTTCATCTACGTTGTAAGCATGATGAAGGGTCTCAGGGGTGGTGCTAAATGAAGTGAGTGTCCTACCCACCTCCAAAAGGAGCTAAAACTGTCTCAGGTGCACATCTGCAAGAGGTCAGCCAAGGCTGGAACTTGAGTGTGACTGAACCTGTGTGCCATTAAGGAAAGACTGAAATTTATGTGAAAACTGGTGGAAGGAAATAAAAACTCAGAGAAAAAATTGGTGAGAAGTGAAAAAGCAAAACAGAAAAGTGTCAAAGAAGCTTTGATGCCATGACAGCTACCATACAGCCCATCTTCAGATCTCTGCAGTCAGTCTGGTGTGGGTGGAGAGAAGAGCCTTCTAGACAGAAGGCAGTAAGTAACTGTCTTCTCTGTGTCTAGGACAGCTCAGGCTTTTCATCTTTAGATACAAGTGAATCAGCAGTGAAAAAAATGACAGAAAAGAAGCCCTCATGAACATGAGCACCTCCTGCCATCTCCCAAGCCAGCATACAGGCTGTCAGGACACGTGTGCTGCTCTGGCAGCCCTGGGTCCCAGTTCCTCATAAGCAAGGCTGCTGGCAGCAACAGTGACCAGGAGATCTTTGAAAACACACAGTGCTTATGGGTTCTGGTTTTTCAGCTGTCTCATACTTCTAGGCTGGTGAAGATGATTTGTTATTTATTACTATGGCTCCCAATGTGACTTCAGGAAAGAAATTTCCAGTGTGCATGGCACATGAGTCTCCCAGTCTGGACAGCAAGAGCAATGGAAAGCACCTCTTCCCACAGAGTCTGCTGCCTGTGGTAAGGGCTTCTGGGCAGCTCTTTCTCGATGGCCCTGCATATGGCCTGAGGGACATATCTGAAAGTTAAGGCTCACTGAGGTCAAGAGCCATGAGATGGTTTCTGCATGTTTGACCTCAGTCAAGAGGTTTTGGTTGGCTATCCCAGCAAAACGGAGTCTGTCCTCTTTTTGAAAGCTCTTGCAGGGGCTACACAGATGGTAGCCTGCTCCTGCAAATATTGTCCTTGGACTTTCTGGTCTACTCATTGGTGTCACAGAGACCCAACATGTCTCTCCTCAAAGCCCAAGGGAAGCAGACAAACCTGTGCCTGTAGGAAGTCTTAGGGAAGTACAAGGCTGCACCAACCTCTTGCAGACAGCACCTTGTCCCCTCTCTAGCCTGTCTGGAGAACCCCCAAGACTGCCCTTGCTTAACTCCATCCCTCTGTGCCTAACCAGGTGCATGAAAATTTAAAAAAAGATGTCACATCTGAAAATTTGCTACTTGCAAATGCCATCATTAAACTGGCCAGGGATTTTTCTGTCCAGATTCTGTTGTTGCTGGAAAATGTCCAATTCTTTAAGTTTTGACCAATTCCTTAAGACTATTTTTTACCCTATTTCAAAAACATCCACTAAGTTCTACTCTTGGGTTCAGGATGAATTGCAGTTAACTATTTACATGGTAAAAAAAAAACGCATCAAGATGATCAGCCAGATAAAGCATCTCAAAAAGTACAAACCAAAATGGTTTGAATGACCCACTCCTATGTTGTTTGCAGAGCACTTATTTATGAAAATTAAGAAACTCTGACCTTTTGCACTGGCAGGGCAGAGCAATAATTATTGCTAATTATTATTTGCTACTATTAATGAGTAACACCATTACCATAATGTTCCTGCTGGAAGCAAAACTTTTTCTGCCCAGCTGTTGATCTAAATCTTGCAAGGGTTGGCACATTCCCTTTGCTCCCCCAGATCTTGATTAAAGTATGCCAAATTCGGTAGCTCTCATAGTGCAACCCATGTTACAGAAGAATGTGAACAAGCAGGTGCTTCAAAATAACGGGATGAGGAGAAACTATGGCAGAAGGACACAATGCACTGATATGAGCAAATGAAGAGATGTTTCAAGCGTGTTGCTTATTTGTGTGAAGGGCTGAAAAAGAAGACAGTTCTGTCATTGTCCCCTGACCAGTCCCAGATGATCAGGCTCTGGAGAGCCACAAAAGGCTGGACTCCACAAAATTGCTGATGGGAAGAAAAGAAAGCAACCAGAATAAATGCAGAGGCCTTATCCAGAGCAGCTAACCAAGGCATGTTTGCTGTATAAGAGTCCAAACCACAGGGACACCCACTTCTGGGCTCAGTGAAGACAACAGTGCAGCTTGAACTGAGCTGTGGGAGCTCTGCAGGATCTGCGCTGTTGTCTTCACTGAGCCTCATTGTTGCAGGATCAGCTTCCACACTCTGATGGTTCTCAAGAGTCTACTATAGTTATACGTGCATTAAAAAGGACGCATCAAACAGGGTTCATAGATGGGCCACTTGAACCCCAAAAAGTCCCTGAACTCATCACCCAGGATAAGCAGCATGCAAAACCCAATGAATGAGTCCTGGCTGGGTCAGGAGGTTT
Organism: Aegotheles bennettii; assembly: GCA_013398125.1. NCBI lineage: Eukaryota > Metazoa > Chordata > Aves > Caprimulgiformes > Aegothelidae > Aegotheles > Aegotheles bennettii. Next base: position 180,510 of record VZRW01010724.1, read on the forward strand.
GGAACAGGATGTGGAGATTTTCACCCCTAGCTCAACACTGTGGACTCTTCACTTCCAAGGAGATTGCAACACCTCTCCACAGAACTGCTCGTATGGCCATGGCAAAGTGACACGCTCATGGTCCTGCAATGTGCAACTCGTGCAGCAGAGTCCCTGCCAGTGATGGCACAGCTCCTGCCACCACAGGGGAGCCAAGCCAGCTGTGCTGTGAGGAGGACTGCAGTGGTACGATGTTCACCCCTTTGAATGGTGCTCTGGAAAAGCACAGGGGAGCTGGCAATGTGGCTAACCTTTCTGAATGGTCTCTCCCCATTCCTGGAAACAACATGCATGGAGGAGGTAAGCAAATAGGCTTCCAGAAAGTGAACGTGTAATTTTGTGAACTGGTGAACATACATGCATGTTTAGAAATCAATTAAGCTTTTCTCTTCTGCTTTGTTTTGTTTTTTATTCTCTCCTTGACTTTCACTTTTTGTCTGAGGTCCTCCAGGCGTCTGAGCTCTCTCGCTCACATAACACACCCTGTCAGCTCGGGCTCAGAGAGCCTGTTTATCTGTCAGGTTTTGGAAATCCTTCAGCCTGAGTCTTGCAAGCACAACCAGTCCAACATGATGTGGGAGTGTTGCTTTATAAAGCTCTTTAAGTCTTCTGATCCCATCCAATTTCGGAAGACGGTGACCCAGGGTATCAGCCACTTTGATCACATCAACCACACAGAAGAGTGATGAAGTGTGTTTAAGTGGGCAGAGAAGGACTGTGCAGTGAGGAGACTTGGCTTTGCTGCTTTGTTTGGCTGGGAAGACCCCAGCTGTAGACAACGTGTGTCAAGATCTATCTGGGGAAAAGAGTATTTCTGCTGTGATACACAAGGTAGCACCATCCCATGGGGCTGGCACCCAGCAACACAAGGTTAGAACAGCCTCAAACTGCTCTAATCTATGCCAAGAACCCAATGGGCTCCAGGACTGAGGCAGACACAAGACCAGAGGCTGCAACCATACCAAGCACTACATTTAGCTGGACACAACAAACCAATAACCATTCTTTTGTGTCCCAGTCCAGCGCAAGGCCTTGAGACTTGCTGGTGTGCATCCCTTCTGCAGGCACTGGAATCTGCTCTACTCAAACTTGCCACTTCCTAGCAGTTATGGTGAGAAACCAGTCCAACTCATAAAGCCTCCCTGAGCAAAATGGTCTAGAGAAGGGTCAAGAAACTCCTCCTGTCAACAAGAGCCTGGGGCTTTTTAATTTACTCGGGTTGCTGAGTCAATTCTGTACATGTGTGGCTCAGTCGTTTCCTGGGTTTATGATGAAAATTTGCAGAATATCTGAGGCAGATCACACTTCTCCAAACTAACTCCCAGGTGGTCTGTTTGTAGAGTCAGAATAACATCACAGATTGTATCACATTCAGGTTTCCTTTGGCTCTAGCATGTGCAGAATTTACTTCAAATTAAGGACAACATTATGCAAGCACACAATCAAAAAAAGACACAATTTCTGGAGCAGCTCCAGGTCTATTCTGGGCTCTTCCCTGGCGAAGAAAATGCATTGTCCCAGGTCTGGCTGAAATATATTGAAAAGGGATGGAGGAGGGGGGTTTACAGGCAAACAGTTTGTTCCCTGGAATTTAAAAGACCAGGAGGAACATGTTTCTGGGAAGCCTGTTAAAATACAATAATAAAAGGCAAGCTGTCAATTTAGGTGATATCTGTAACAAATCAAGCCACTTCGAGAGAAGAAATAATTTGAGGATTCAGCTGCTCTTTTCCTTCCAGAGTGACAGGGGCAACATCTACAGGAAAGATCTTCTCTCCTTGTGGACAGCTACAGACACCAAAATCCACTCCAGGAAGCTGAACACAGGATGGTTGCAGGTAAAGAAAAAGCACACTCCAAATTTCTGTCTTCTGATGGCTGGTATTGGAAAGGCTGGTAACATCACATGGCTGCTGGGATGCTAGAACCTCCTTAGCACTCAGTGAAGGAGGAGTGCAAGCTGGCACACAGTGCCAGAAGAACCCCCCCAAGGCCTTGCTGACTCTAATCAGAATAGCGAAGAGGGAACAGTGCATGGACATGTTCCTGGCTCAAGATGCTCACACAGCTCCTATTTGATCACCAAGGCATTTGAAGAGATTGTGTGCAGAAGGACCTATCAATCTCCTCCATGCTCATGTCTCAGAGGCATAGCATAGCATAGCTGGAGAACCAAGGCTGGCTCCCATGTTACAGACTTCAGAAACGCAGGTCAAAGCCTGCATCTTTGCAACCTCTAGATTCTCCTCCGAATCTGTATCACTGTGTAATTCACAATCTACAGCAGCTGATCTCCTGTCTTGGTGCAATGAGGAAGCTATGAAACACTTCAGCATTTTGCTAGTTTGAAGGCAGGCAGATGTGAAGTCTGTTTATCCACCATCAGCCTTCCCCAAGAATTGTCCATGTTATTGGGAAAGCCATTTTATGGGAAATACAATGTTCAGTTCAAATATTCCTACATTCCTCAATAACTATTGCCTTCTGGAGTCCAGAAACTCTAAAATTACACCACCTCAAATGTCAGGATTTTTATCTTTAGTCTATGATTTAATGATAATGAGGAGAGTGAACGTCCAGGTATCTTCTCAAGCGGTAGGATCAGAAATGGCTGCACTGTGTGGAAGGCACTTGATTCCCCTGGGTTCCCATTAACACAGAACTGCTTTTTCTGGCAAATGAATAGTGACAGTCCAGACCTTCAAAGCACCTTCTTTTGGTTAACGCTTTGCGCCCTTCAATACACACCCATTCAATTCCCATCTGGTTTTAGCAATTGGTATCTTGGGACTCATCAGAAAAGGAAATCACTTTACCATCTGCAAGGAAGGAATTAAGGCTTTCAAATGATAGGAAATAATTAGGTCTGTTTTATATGGTACATAAAATCTGAATGGAATCCATCACCAAGCTTCCCCTCTGTTCACCAGCTATCATAGCAGCCTGGTTTGAAGGTAGACTATTTCTTCGCAAGGCTGGAATTATTTTGGTTAAAAAAGTCTATCTGATGAAGATACTTGATAACCACCATGTGTATCCTTCATTAGAAAGGACGGAGCCTTACCATCATAGCTGTGTATGGCAGGAGTTCAGGTAACTCTTACTCTAATTGGAAATCGATCCAGTTTGAATAGTCTTGATCTGGATTCAAGTTCTTCCCAAAAGAAATAACCTTGAGATCCATGCTTTTGGCACCACCACGTTGCTTACAGATAGAGACAGTGATTCACAGACTCCTCCAGGTTTCAAGGGTTGAGGCCTCCCCATCATGGAAAGACTGGAATTGCTGGGGCTTCCTGGAGCTCCAGCTACACCAGAATAGTGGCTGTGACTTTGATTCATCATATGGGGCTTCCCCCATGTTTCCCGTGGGCAACGCTGGCAAGATGAACTTACGGTGCCACCAAGAAGCCAATGGCAGAGACAACTACCCTAAAGCACAGGTCTGTGGTGTACAAGGGCTGCTCTCACTTCACGCACAGAGGAAACGTGGACAACCACAGCATCTGGTTTCTGTCCCACCCAGCTCTTTTCATGTCTGAAGGGGCAAGTCTGGGAGAACTGGAAGATGCTGTTCATCCTATGTCCTTCCCACCACAGCTGACCCTGCACTGTCAAGTGAGAGCACAGGACCTCAGCAGAATGTATTTCCACATGGTCTTTCCTACTGCTCTCTTCCAAAACAAAGGAGCAACGGGAGATGGGAGGGGTTGTGCTAAGCACAATCCAGCTCACAACTCTTCCAGGAGGGGTGGTGGTTCTGTTCAGATGTGTCCTTCAAGGCCTGAGGAGCTGAGGTGTCTAGACAGCATCACACCAGGCAGTGGCAGTGGTACTAGGTTGACATCCACAGATGTAAATACCTTTGGCTGTGTGTCTCCTTGGAGGGGGCTCTGGGCCATGCAGGGAGAAAATAGTCAGCTCTGGGCTTCTCCAAACTTGACACAGTGACGCCTGGTGAGCTCAGAAGTTGACTGCATTGTGCTCACTCCACAGGAGCCTGGGGGCAGGAACAGGTGTACCTACGTCTCCAGTGCTGGCTATCAGACTGCACTGTTCATCCACAGTCCCCACTGGGCTTGGAGGGTGAGCTGTGAGATGCTGCTGGGCTTGATGGCTGTGATAGGTTTGAACCAGAGGTGAAAAGGTCTCACATCCCATTCCACATCCCTTGGACTACACAGCCCCAATTTAACCTATCCAAGAAACTTCACTTTAAGGATAACTTAGTGTGGCTTCCTGGGTTTCTTTGCAGGTTTTAACATTTGAAGGGGAGATCTAAACAACCTACAGACAGGCACAGGGTGGTGAAGTGTTGTGTGCAGCCGGGAGAGGGAAGAGGCAGGTCTCAGCAAGGGACCCCCTCCAGTCAGGGAGGTGGGTGTGCACTGGGTGGGTGTGCTCGGACAGGAGGATGCAGAGCTTTGACTTAGTTCGGGGACACCAAAAGGGACCCAACCTTCCCTGAAGCTGCAGAGGAGAAAGGGAAGAAAGGGAAAGGAAACAGCCAGGACAAACATTCTTAGAGAAAGAGTCAGGGAAAGCGAACAGTGGCACTCACACAAAAAGGGAAATATGAACCCTCCTCCCCCACTCCCACCCCTCTAGTGTCCCTTTCTGAACCTGCATGGCTCCAACTGCAACTGCCAGGAGAATTTCAGAGCCACCCCTCCTCTGGCAGTTGCACAGAGGTGTTCCTCTCCCCCAGCCAAGTAATTTCCATATTGACACAAGAACTACACTCACTTACTTGCAAGACAGCTGATTAATCCCCTCGATGTAGTAGCATACCCCACCATTGACACAATAGGACTTGGCTGTTTCGTTGCATTTTCTGGCATGTCCAGACCAGGAGGAGAGAGTTGTGGTTACTGCAGGGAAAAAAAACCACACAAAAACGATATATTGTTATTTCCTTTGTTGAGCAATTCTGTTTTCTTAGATGATTTTCAACTAGTTCATTTGCCAAAGTAAAAACCCTAGAGCTACAAACCTCAGCCTGTGCCTTTAGACCCACTTTCACTTCTCCAGGTCCTGGGGCTGCAACTTGACTTTGACTTTCCCAGCAAAAGTGGCCAAGTGAGTGAGGAGCTGAGGCCATGCCTTCCTCTGAGCAGCCAGCATGTTAGGACAAGATCACCTTTTTGGCAAGCTGTAAGGAAAAGGGCCCCTTTCCCACCTCTCCTTGCCCTCCCATCATGAATGCATGGAACCCTGCACCAGAAGGCAGGTTGGGAAGAACATGTGCTGCAGAGTCACGGAGTCATGGTGGCACCCTGCTGAGGCCTGATCTGCCTCACGAGACTGGACCAAGATCCAGACGTACTGCAGGGGAAATTTTCATTGCTCCATGTCTCTGGGAGGAAATAAGTTTTCCAAACCAGAAGCAAGTGCCCTCATTGTCCCTGAAACAGGCCCAGCACAAGCAAGAACTGCTTCAGATCTCCCTCCCCTACTTCTGAGCATTCCTGTCATGCCCCAGTGGGGCTGCCTCAAGAGACCAAGCAGAAGTTCACCAGTAGAAGTCAGTCATCCCTGGTCTGTGCTAAGAAGGAGGCAGCCAGCATGACCCAATTTCCTGGGATACAGATGCTTTTCCAAATCCAACTTTCTTTCTGGAGAAAAGCTTTCCAGCCGTGTAAGGTACAAACAAAACTGATGGTACTCTGCAGAATTTCACTGCAATTCCTGTCTCTGAATGACTCAGACAAACTTGCAGCCCAAACCAGAGAGTCTACATGGGCAAGATCAAGACAAAGGAAAAAGGGAAAAAACCCTTTTGTTAGAGCAACAGATACAGGTTACAAAAGCAGAGCAGCTTTGGGGAACGTGGACCCATCTTCACCTAACTGAAAGAAAGACATCCGCTTTTCCTAACTGAGTATTTCATCTCACTAAAGATGGTTCCCTTTCCTGGAATACCCACCTTGCTTACACCCTAACACAGTTACATCTCCAGCAGTGGGGCTACTACCTACTTTCCAGCACCTTCTATGCTGTACTCGAGGTTTCTGAGGAGATACCCTCCTCCATCCTCTTTTCCAAAGCATGAACAAACCTCATGGAGACGTTGACTTCAGACCAGTTGCTGAAGACTGAACACCTCGTTGACTCAGGATTCAAGAAAGAAGGCTGGAGCTTACGTCTCAGGCAGGAGCTAAGCAGAACCACTGGAGAAGCAGTGAGGGAGTTTGCTTATCAGGTTGTGCACAGCAGGAGTAGCCCATGAGGTTACCTGCACACAGCTCAAGGTAGAGCCAAGCTTACTGTTCATTGTGCATGAACCGATGCATTGTCCAACCCCATCGTCTTCTGCTCCCCATAGGGAACCCAATGACTTCCACTGTCTGACAGAGCCAGGGTTGTGCACCAAGCAGAGCTATTTCTATGCTTTGCCTTGAATAGCCATTGCCTCTGGGGTTGTCTTTTCACAGCTATCCAGGGCAGAGCAAGTTGTCCCAAAGTGCTCTGCAAACCAGACATGCCAAATACTTGAGCAAAGACTGAAAATGTACATGGCCCTGGGACAACAAATAGCTGCTCCCCTCCTAGGGCACACAACGCCAGCCAGCTGGGAGCCAAATGTGCAGAGCAGCGTGCACATAGCAGAGTGGATGCTGGGGTTTAGAATTGCTGATGACTTGACCAAGCCACCAAGGAAGTCCTTGTAAAAAACCCTCAAGTATGGAAACTCCCAAACTTCTGTGGGGAAATTTGGTGCTCCTTTCCTTTAATGGGAACTCAAAGCCAAAGCCACCACAATGGTTTTGTAACAAATGTGTATAATTCACACCTTTACAAGATAGTAGCACGTGTCTTCTAGGGCCAGTGGAGAGCCATGGGTTCTGTACAGAGGAGCTCTGTGTGTGATGGCACCTGGACTTTCCAAGGCCTCTCCCTTAGCTAGTGCTTGATCCTGCCACTGAAACCAAGCCTTAACACCAAATGCCATTTTAAAATGGAGCATGAAGATAAAGCCCAGGCTGGCAGCATGTGGCTGTGTCCCAGGAGGTAGCAGAGCCAGGCTGTGCACAGCCTCACTGTGCACAGGACGGGGACGCTGTGGGTGTGCAGGCTGAGGGTGGTTGGAGCTCCCTGCCTTGCTCTGCAGCTCTCGGGGGCTGCCTGGGACAGTCGTGTGCAGGTAGAGCAAGCAAGGGCCTGCCAGGGAAGTGTGAAAATTGCAGAGGAGCAGGTACGCAGGAGGCAGCCACTGTCCATTCAAACAGTCCCTGAGTGCTGCCTGGGCAGAACACAGCATGGGAGCTGACGAAAGCTGCAGGCAGGGCGGCCTTTGGCTGGGGGTGCTTGCAGGCTTTACCTTAAAACTGCACCATGAACAGGTCTCTGTTAAAGCTGCAAGCATGCCATCAGATCAGGGAGCACTGAGACTCCATCAACAAAAGCACTGGTGCAAATGGAAAGGCACACGGATGAAGAACAAGTCCAGCCTGCGGGAAGCCATCACCTCTGCAACCATCAGATGTACCAGTTGCTAGCAAGAGAAACAATCCATCTGGCAAAGTCTCACACTGGAAATCCTACAGGAGAGGAATCAAGAGCGAGCCTTCCACAGTAAGGAGCACAGAGGAAGAAATAAAAAGAGTCCAGCAACCTCCCCATAGAAAACACCTCGGATAAAGAGGTACCCTTTCCACCAGAGAAGGTGGACGGGAAGATGCAGTGCTGTGTGATGCTGTGATACCAGGGTGGACTACAGTGCTGACCAGCTAGAGATTGCACAGGATTTTCATCCCATATAAACAACTGGGTTCCTTTTAAACAAATACAAGAGTCTGAACGAATGAGGCTTGGGACATGCATGTAGTGCACTTCTAGAAAGAGAATTGTCAACAGAGCTACACCTGCCAGAGAAATACATGGCTCAGCAGTTCTCCTAGAAGCATCTTGTTAATGTTGTTATCTTGTAAATCCTGTTTGCTGCAAGCACCATGCCTTTTCTCCCAAAGAAGCACAACGTGTTTTAAAACTGAATCGCAGAATCATATTACACTGGTCCATTTTCTAGCAGTGCAGGTGTAGCAAAGGCTACAGAAAGAGGCAGTCAGCCCAGCTCCCTGTTAAGAAGAGTGTCATGGAATACAGGCCATGATAAGACTAGAAGCTGAGCAGCACTGATCAAACCAAAGCCCTGTCATGTCTCTGACAGTGGCCAATAGGCAATGCTTAAGGAAGATCAGCATGAGCATCCAAAGATAATTTTCTTCTGGCCATCTAGGAATAGCAGCTCAGAGACAATCTAAGTCTGCTGCAGTGTCTTTGATGGATGTCTCTTCCACAAACGCGTCTAGCTGCTGTTCGAACAAATCCAATCTTGTAGCATCCACAGTATTTGTGACAAGAGCTCCACTGTTATGTACACAGTGTGCAAACACATCTCCATTCACTTCTTTTAGACCTGCCCCTTCCTGGCTCTTGTATTAGAAAAAATAGTTATCATCCCCCCTCATTTCCCCTGTGCTACCTGTGGCTTTACAGGCACAGCTAGCACCTCCTTCCCCAGCTGGAAAGCAATGATCTCTTTAGTAGGTTCTCACACAGAGGCTGACCAGCCCACAGTCCTTTTTTGTGGCATCTCTGGTTCTGTTTTTCCCTTTGGAGATAGCAAGACCATCCTGCACAACGATATTTTGTCACCCTGGTTTGTTTTGTATCCCATTCATAGTAATTCCTAACGTTCATTTTGAGTTTTGATGTACTGAATACAGATCTGTACCTATTATAACCCTGAAATCTCATTGCTGCCTGGTAACACGGAGTCCAGAGCCTCCCAAGGTGCCTGATTGCTCTGGGATGTTGCTGCAGCTGGGACTTCATGTTCATGAGTGCAACCAGTTTGGGAGCAAGGATGGAGAGAGCAGCTATGATGGGGCAGAGAGAAGTGAAATGTCTTGCTTAGAAAATGTTAATCGTGCCTGGATTGGAACGTGGCCCTTTTGACACCATGTGGCTGCAGGTCACAGACAAGCACCCTGAAGCATGAGGCTGAGGGAGATTTCAGTGGGTTTCCACCACCCTAGCAGGGTAATTCTCAGATTCACAAGTGACTCCATGCAGTTACTTCATGTTTGGCTGTATTCCTCCATCAGCCTGGGCCACTGGAAATACCTTAACAAATATTTACCTGGTCCTGTGTCACCTGCAGTTCGATGACTGCTGTTGGTAAAGTGCACCTCATGTGCAGTTATTTACAGTCACACGTGTTCACTCACCTCCACTCCAAACACAACTCAGGTGTGCCTGCTGATCCAGCAATGACTTCCCAAAGCTATTTCACCTTATCCACCACAAAGTACTAGGCAGGTTTTACTCTCTATTGGCTGATGTGGTAGAGTAAGTCCTTCATTCAGCCTCCAACACAACTTCATCGATCACAAATGACTTGCAAAGTTGTAAAATTACTGAGATAAATGGAGACCGGAATAACCAAGGGAGCAGTTTTGGGTGCTAGCTGCAATCTGGGTGGAAAGGGACTCAGCTGAAGGCAGTGGAAGATGATGAGGGAGTTTCTGCAGTAACATCAGTCTTGTATCAACTGTCTCTACAAGTACTTCAACAAATTAAGAGCAGGAGACAGGGAGCGTGCAGGGGGCAGGCTACAGAAAAGAAATGGGGAAATTAGACCAGTGGGAATAAGCAAGATGCTCCTGAGACAGGGGCCTCTGCAAACACCCAGGCAAACTGGCCACAGAGGTCCTGCAAGGTGGCAGAAGGCCTGGAGCTGCTCAGCCATCAGCAGCTCAGATCTCCAGCTGGTCTCAGCCCAAGGCTGAGAACAAAGCAGAAGGGAATATGGATGTGAAAACGGGGACAAGAGGGCTGCCTCTTGATGGATGTGATTGTGAACCATCTGAAGCCACGTCTTGTCGCTGTCCCAGTCAGTGAGGACAGTGCAGCACAAACACAGGTGAGATTCAGAGCACTATAGTCATTCAGAGTGTCTATTTTCCACCACACACCTAGGTTATTCAGCACTAACATCAACGGGAGGGCAACAGAGAGTAGTGCCACGGGCACTGACATTGCCATGTGGACTTCCCTTCATAGAATCACAGAATCATAGAATTATGGAATCATGGAATCATAGAACATGCTGAGCTGGAAAGGACCCTCCAGGATCATGGAGTCCAACTCCTGTCCCTGTGTAGGACACCCCAAGAGTCACACCGTGTGCCTGAGAGCATGCAATCCATCCTTCACGCAATCCAGCTACGCAGAAAGGCCATTAATGATTGTGCAGGGATTCTTACACAACTCCTGCCATGCACGTCAGCTAACGTTTGCAGACAGCTCACCAGCCTGTTCTCAGAAACCTGGTGAAATACTTCCCCTGCAAAGAGTTAATTAATGCAGCTTGGACTATAAATTATAGTTAATTTTTCACAAGCTGCAGCTACTATTGAGGAGAGCAGGGAGACAGCGATAGTTTCACTGCTCATTTTTTTTTTTTTATAAATAACTTTGACTGGTGGGTTCATAGAGTACAGACACTTTATTCTCTCAATATTTAGACATTCAGTTAGACAGATGAACTCAGCTGGTTGGAGAGTGTATACAAATTGCCGGCTCTGTATATGCCTCATGTACTTACTGATAAAACACAGAATTGCTGAGGTTCCTCTCAACTGGGTTCATCCAACTGCTTGTCAGAAGAACATGGATGAGGTGGTGTCTGGCCAAGCTATTCCTTAGCTGTAGCACCGTAATCCTGGCGCGAGCCACACTAAATCCGTGATTTACGCTGAGAGGCTGCTGATCCTGACCATTCTCTCCGAGGCAGATTGCTGTACGTCTGCTGTGACACTCTCTTCTCTAATAAACCCCAGCAGAGGCTGGATGCTCACTGCTGCTATCTGTACAGAAAATCAGAAGGAGCTGTGCAGACTGGGGCTCGCCTGGCAACAGACTGAGAACTCTGCAGCTCATAAAAATTCTGCTCCTGTGTGTTTATTCATTTGGAAACGACCCAATATTTACCCCTGCATTTTACTGAAATAGATCCTGCTGGAATTATATTCCCAGCTCCTGATGGGATCATGAGGGTCAATAGCTGCAGACTACAAGTTCATCCTGAAATACAAATGCCAGACTGCAGGACACTCCAGTCAGAGCACCAGGTATTGCTGAGTAAAGCAGCACAGGCAGCACTCCCCGTGTCTCCTGCCTGCGCTGTTCAGATGTTTCACTGAGGAGCAAGTTTGAAGGTTTCTGAGCACCAAAGGACTGTTTCCACAGACAGGCACCTACTGCAGGGGCAAAGTCCTGTGTTGTTATAAAGCTTTTAGCTGCTCCTCCAGGCTGATGTCTCCAGCTTTATGAAGGATCCCTTCCTATGTTTTTCTCTACCACGAGGGTCCCTGAATGCCTGTGTTAGCATTTTATTCTCCCAAATCCCCATCATCAATTGTAATAGCAGCAACATGATACTTCAATGAAAGGATTTGTTCAACAACCTAAAAAGCCTTTTGCAGGGCCAGTGCCAGGATGAATGCTGTGCAGGGAGGACAACTGAAGCCCAAGAAGTGAAGCAGCGTGCCAGGATCACCCGATGGAGTTGGACAGAGTAGATCTCCTGGTACACAGCCCCCTGCTCTGAATGCTGGGCCCACAGTTCTTCCAGGGGCCATCAGCGTCCACCCCGCACTTCACTCCATACTGCCCACCTTTGCCTTTAGAGTCACGAGAGCCCACCTTCACATCACATCTGAAGTAGTAGATTAAAAATACACAGTGTGCAAAATAAAGAGCAGCTGGGAGCAGACAGCAGGCAGAGCACAGCTCTCTCTGCAGGCGGATGGCGAGGTCTCCAACACGAACACCTCAAGGTACCTCTCAAGGTACCATTCCTGTGTGTGAGCCAGCCCCACTCGATCAGCAACCACATCTACAGTTGTGGGTTTGAAATTATCTGAGTGAAAGCCACACCAGGACTTATTTTTAGTCTAATATTGAAAACTGGTCTGTCTGCATGGCCCTTGGTGAATTGACTCCTGTCTGCCCTTCCCATGCCGTGGGCTAGCTAGACACCCTTCAGCTGCAAACCAAGAGCACCACGCTCACACCTGTAGTATTGCTGACTCTGGGAGAGCACAGTTCCTTCAGACTGGAGTGACCAGAGACTGACCAGCCCATTAACATGCAGGTCCAGGTGAGCTGCTGCAATAATCCACATGTTGGTTTAGAGAGTCTGTCCAGCACTGGAGGATCCTCTCTATCCTGACAGTATCCAGGACACACTTCGTCCTCCCAGCCTGTGTTCTCTTTTTACCCTCAAGACTTGGTCTGTTTGTTGAAGTCAAGGAAATAAGCTAGAGGAGAATTAAACAGCAAAAAACAAGCAAAAGGGATTACCTGACCTTTTCAGAGATTTCAAACATTATCTTACCTTTTAAAAATGAAAACTTGATAAGATTTTAGTATCTTTGTCCCACCTAAACCTTCCATCTCAGAATGATCTATAGATTGCTCTGAACCTTCTTCCATTTTTGCCTCCATCAAAATGTTTCTAAACTTCAACAATGATTCCTATTCTTTTTACCAAGCAGGTCTGCAGCCACAGACTCCCAAACCTTGCTTAGCTGCTTCAAGCTGCCAATGACAGGACCACATTACCATCTTGAGTTCTCTGGATGTTGAAATGAGCATAAAGGACCTTTCTGTCTGCATCAGGGTACATGATCATGTTTCCCCATCCCTGCAAGTCCTGACTGTGAGCTGAGCCACTGACCATCCAACTGCACAATCTAGCCTGTGACAAACACAACACAACACGTCTTATTTAACACTTTTTCACTATGGACGAGGCTACTGCAACTATCTCATGCTTACTGGGCTCAATAGGAAGACTTCTTGATAAGAGTTGTAGGCATGTCTTTTCTTTTGAGCCCCAGTGCTTTCTGAAGAAAGCATCTCTAGGGCTGCTCTAGTCTGACAATGCTCAAACAAAAGCATATACTCAGAGGAAGGGGTAAGACTGTGGTACCATGTCTAAATATGCAGCACATTGGAAGGACTTCCCTTTCTGAATCTGGCCCTCAGAGCCTAGCTTGCCTACATGGACCAAAGCTGGTCTTAAGATCAACACTACACCCCTATGACCAGGCGAGCACTTATCACACTCCATGGTCCAGCTTGTTCCATCTGCTAAACGGCTCTAGTTTATCTGAAGGTGACCACACCACTAAATGAAGCCAAGTGGTACCCCATGCCATGCACATACCATGTAGTGAGGCATCAGGAAACCCAACTCTCTGCCTGGCAGGTCTCAGTACTCACCCCAAGTATAGAGTTGCATCCACATGGGCTGGATAAGGATGCAAGGCAGATTTGAATCCAGACAGCTCTCAAAATGCAGCACCATCAGATCCCAAATCTCTCAAGTGTGCTTTTTGGTCCCAGATCCAGACTGATATCAGGTTTATCTCTACACCAGAAACACCATGAGATCCTTAGGTTTCTCCATACTGTCATAAGAACTGTGAGGCCCATACCAATTAGTGTCCCTGTCAAAGGGAATCTCTTGGTCCAGCCAGCACGTAGGCAAGGGGAAGGCCAGCTGGGGAAGAGATCCCATGTGCATCATCCTAACATTGCAGATGTTTCCCAGAACCTATGGTACCAATCTGCCCCCTTACACTCTGCAGCCTCGTGTCAGGTGCCAGCTAGGCATGGGAAGGTGCTGAGGTGGAAAGCAGAAGGACAAAAAATATACTTCCAGGGCAAAAAGTTACTGAGGAAGGGAGACAGACCTGGGCTGCATTTTGAGCGTTACCTGGTGTGCAAACCTGCCTCGTGTCAAGGATGCAGCAGTGTCCAGAGGTCTGTGGCCCCTGGAGAAGCAGAGGAGGAAGGCAGGGGTACTCAGTATGTGGCAATATTTGCTAGTAGCTACACTTAGAGGTTGTAAGAAAGGCTTTAACAGTGCTCCAAGGGGGAAATACGGGATATCCCACTCCTTTTCCCAAGGCAGGGTAGACAGGAAGGCCAGATCATCCTGGAAGGAACTGTGACCTTCAGGAAAAACACCAGTTAAAAATGTATACACCAGGAGCAACAGCACTAGGTGAGGCTACATCGAGTGATGGGGATTTATGCCCTTGCCCATAGGGGACTCTCTGGGCCATGGGCAGTGCACAGTGAGCTTTTTGCGGTGTAGGGTCTAACACCCTTGCCCAGCCTACCTGGTAAGATGCCTGCTTGACATCATGGGACAAACAGAAGTGATCAAGTGCCATGACCAAGATGCCTGTGCCAGGCAGTTTCTCCTTTCCCAGGGAAACGCAGCTACCACTGCATTTGCATGGTGCTTTCTCCACATGGTGTTTAAAATCCAATGGCTCACTTACAACCTCCCAGTGGAACAATTAGAGATGACACAACCTACAGGTGCCAGACAAGCTTTTAAATGCAGATATTTTTTAAAAATGCAATAATTTTACAAGAATGAGATACTTGTCAGCTTTCCAGAGCATCACACCTCACATCTTCATTACCCCCCCATATGTTATACTCATGTACAATTCTATGATAGATCATCAGTAACCTTAAAGATCAGGGGACTGTGTGGTATTTAGATAACAATTGAGAGACATCATAAAAAAGGAATGTGAAGGAAAAAGTCAATTACAACTTTAACTCCAGAGATGTTACCATCTCTTCCCATCATTAGGAAGAAAACAGACAGTCAAGGATGATGTTCCCACTGAGGAAAGAGGTTTTTCAAAAGAAGAAACTTGTGTGCAAGCCACACAGCATTTTTCCAGTTTCCTTTCTGTTGTGGAAATTTGGCTTCCAGTGAAAAAATATATCTAATGCGATGCAAATATGTATCATGGATCTATGCTGGGGAACACAAAGGAAAAATACTGGGGAAGGTCACTGCATTAGTGGTGCTGCACCTCAGCATGCTGTCCCCAGTGCAGTGGAAGGCTAAGAACAATGTTAAAGCAAAATTTAAGTGCAGTTTTCTAATCAGAAGAGCTCCTAAAGGATACCTGGCCCTGCTGTGGCTGCAATCAGATTTCCTTTAAAATCATAAAAGATTGAGCTTTCCAAGGAGGAAACATCCCCATAGAGCCTGCCAAGTGGAGTTGTCAGCAGGGAGGCAGAGCCAGCTGTGCTGTCAGTTCTGGGTGTCAGCAGCTGGAAAGGAAATTCCGCACAGATCTGAAACCAACCGCCTGGTCCTCGGCTCTCCAGGTGCCTGCTCCTTCAGACAGAATCCTGGTAGGCTGTCCAGAGTGCCAAGGCTGCCTGGGTGGCAAGGTGTCCCCCTGTGGGGCGAGACACTTGGACACAGAAATAATGTCCTCCACCAGGAAGAGCTGAACCAACGGCCAGGCACCTGGCTTCTAGCTTTACACTGGTATACAGGCTTTGATTTTGATTTTTCTGGGCCCATTTTCTGCTTCATTTGTGACAACTGAATAGGAGGGAATGCTAAAAAGCACTTCCACCACATTAAATCGAATTAAACATTTTGGGAAATCAGTTCTTGCATTGGAGACTCAAGGTAAAGTGTGATGGCAAGGAACAGAGGTATTTTCTGCAATTTTCTTACGACTTTTATACTTAGAAGACTCACATCTTTTTTCTTGTATCTCCTATAGCTTCTTTTGGTTTTTGTACCTACCCTAAAAAAAAAAACAACAAAAAAAACAAACAACAAAACCAAACCAATAAAAAATACTCTGCCAAATCAAAGGCTGTAACAAGCACATCTTACAAGTATCACTAAACCTATGTATTGAAAGAGCTGGAAATGCTTAAAATCCAGCTGCAATTTTAAGTAGCATGTTCTTCAAGTTACCATTGCAGTAGTTATCAACCTCTCCCTCTCCAAGATAGACACCAGCAATATAAATTGTATTTTTTGAAAGATCTAGGGAAGATTTTGGGAGAAATCAAAGAGAAGTAGCGATTAAAGAAGATTCCAGGATGCAATAAAGCATTTATGCAAAATGTCTCATAAAAACAAAACAAATGAGGGGAAAGAAGCTATATGGAGGGAGTGGGGGGAGAAGTACTTACACTCTTCTTCCATAACAACTATTTTAGTTTCTGAGGCTGGAAAGACTTGTGGTGCTTTCGTTGTTCCTGGGGAAATTAAGGTAAGAAAGTAGTGAACAAAATATCTATTCTGAGCAGAGAAGAGTGGGCTTAGCTACTGCAGGGAGGAGGACAAGGTGCTGCTGGGGGCGCAGGCTGGGGGGCTGTCCATGTGTTAGTACTGGTTAGAGTAGGCTCAGACAGGTAACTGGGTTACAGAGGCAGATAAACCAGTGCCCCTGCAGGGGACAGCACAGGGCATGTCGGTCCCCTCGCTGTAAAGGGCCTCACGCTATTAGGAACTCTGTGCTGATAAAAGGCACAAATGGCTCAGGATTTACCCAGCAGGTGATGAGTGAAACCATGGGAGGTTTTCTTAGCCCTGATGGCCACGAGAGTGCAAAGATGGGACCACAGAACATGACAGTGAGAAAAATGTGGAGTTTAAGGAAAGGTGAGATCATCTGAAGAGCCTCCATCCCACAAGTATGTGCCGTTCTGCAGCACGGAGTAATGCTCGTACAAGAGATGGAGGAACGTGATGCAGGTGAAAGCCCAAGGCAATACGGGAGCCGAGCACATGTAGCAACTTCCTCTTTATACGCCAGGATACGGGGGAAGTCCAGTGTCCACAGACACCAGCTCTACTCAAGCCCACTGGCAGCAACAGCCCCTTCTGGATCAGAGCCCCTCACCACCCTCTAGATGCACAAGGGAGAATGCATCAGGGAGCTTACACTGTCAGAGACAGGGGGTGAGACTACCATGAGAAGGCAGAAGCAGGGAGAATTTTTTAAAGGAGTTTGATTTTTCCTGCAGTGTTTAGCAAAGGTGAGGGGTGTCAGTTAAGGAGGTGTCTAGAAATTTTCTGAGGAAAAAAAGTCTCCGACAGTCACGTCTCAGCTGTGCCCTCACATCCATGTGACACTAATATTAGACTACTCAGTAAAGAGAACTGGGAAATGCGACATTTTTCTAAGAAAGCATCTAATTTACCTCAAAGTAATAAAAATCTAAAAATAGCACCAAAGCACAATATGTTTTGGCTAAGCCCAGAAGCATTTCCTCAGAAATTGGCACCCTCCCAAAGCTTTTCAATGTGAAAGCATTGGTTTCCAAGCCGGGCATTTTGTGGGAATCTCTGAATTGCAGAGGAGAGACGAGGTGGTGGGGTTGCTGATGGACATTTCCTAAGTGGCAAGGGGTTGCTGCACTGCAGCCACTCTCTTACCAAAGAAAATCTCTCTTCAGTGTGGTGTTTTCAGTGATTTGCAACAGATCTGCGTGGCTGAAAAGATGCTCTTGAAACTGGTATAAACCAAAAAATTGTAGTGGAATAGAGCCAAGAGTACTTTGCAATGGCAACGCTGCCATACCAGGCTGGGGAATTTTTACCAGCAGAGACTGAATCTCAGGCCTTCACGTCCATGGGCCTGAGGGTCTCGAGCTGTGAGCTCTTTCTCTGCCAGCCAGGACTCAAGTGGGCTCAGGATCCTCCATCTCTGGCCTCTGCACCCCTGGAGGGGAGTGGCACGTTGAGCTGAGAACACCTCACTCCACAATCATCATCTCAAGCCTCAACAGCTCAGGCCACCTCTTGCAAGGCCATCTCTCTGCAAGGGCTCCCAGACCTGTCCCCAAACCTCGTGTCTCTGTATCACAAGATGCGGTGTTGGCTCAGGACTTTGTCCCAGTCCTGGATTCACATCACAGCAACATTACAGGACCTCCAACACACTGCTAAGTGCCAGGTCAGACAGTGTGCTTCCAGCAGGGTCCCAGAGCATCAATCCCAGCCAGCCTGCCTGGACAGGCGGGTGCCTCAGGTTCTCAGGGTCAGGGAAGCAGTTAAGAAGCA
The DNA here is from genome assembly GCA_013398125.1 of Aegotheles bennettii. NCBI lineage: Eukaryota > Metazoa > Chordata > Aves > Caprimulgiformes > Aegothelidae > Aegotheles > Aegotheles bennettii. Next base: position 198,475 of record VZRW01010724.1, read on the forward strand.
GAACATAAAGCAGTAGAAAATACAGGAACAGCAATAGCTGGAGTGAGCTTTTGGGAAGGAAGGGAAGGCTCTGAAGGAAGGCCAGCTCGTGTGTCTCCTCTCATTAATCATTCTAAACTGCTAGAACTTCACAGGGTGCTGTGCTGAGACTTGGCCACAACAGGATCAGGGCTCAGGAGCCTGCAGAAGGTGCTGTCAGGGGCAGAAGACAGCACACATGTGGATTCAGAGACAAGCAGATTCCCTGAGGAGTGTTCTACTGAGAGACAGCACAGAAGAAGGGAGCTGGCAGAGTGAGGGAAGCTGCCAAGGTCCCAAGAAGGCCCAAGAGTAAGGAAAGGGGAGACTCCACAACAGCAAGTGCCCGGGCAAAGCTGAAGGTTGCTTGGCTCTGGGCAGCTTCAGGGGGAAGTGAAAAAGTGCAAAAAGGGGGTGACAGAGCTGCAGCAGCCTCCAGCGACCACCATCATCTTCACCTTGGCAAGGGACAACAAGTGTGGCACCCACCAGGGGTGAGCACAGGCCAGGCCTCAGGGACACTGCTCCCTTTTCAGCTCTCAACACATTTCTGGGCAACTCAAGGGTGTCCTCACACACGCTGTGACCTGAGCGTGAGCAGCCCCACGGCCTGGCCAGGCAGCAGGAGGAGTCTCACACTGCCAAAGGCTGCGGTCACCAAGCACACAGGAAGGGGCAGTTTGGGGCCTGAGGTGCCCTCCCGGTGCCATCAGCAGCACTGGGGACACAGCTCAGCCCCACTGCTCCCCTGTGAGAGGGGATCAGGGGCAGTGGGGAGGGGCAGAGGGGCTCTGCTGGCCAGCAGACATGTGGATGGGGCCTGCACACGCAGCTCCCAGCCAGAACAGAGCAGTTCACAGGGTGATGGGCAGCCAGAGGGGGAGTCAGAGGAAAGGGGTGGCCCTGCCTCAGCTGTCTCTTGCTCTGGACACCTTCCCTGTCATGACTGGGAGGAACCACAGCCAAGCAGGGCCAAGTGCACAGCTGTGAAGCGTGAGGTGGGAGCAGGGCTGGCAGAGCAGGGCTGGCCAAGCACGGCTGCTGAGCACTGGCCTTGCCCCAGCTGGTGTGGGCACGGGGCTTCTACAGGCAGAGTGACTGAGGGGGGGCTACAGGACACTGCCACCCCACAGAATAAAAGATTCAGGGCTGCAAACACTGCAGAGGCAGAGGTTAATAGAGAAAATAATGCCAGAAAGCAGCACGAGAAAGCTACCTTCCTTCACATTTGACTAATGCTAACAAGAGCACAACAGAGGAACTGGATCACACCAGGGGGCTGCAGAGCCCAGAGTCCAGGCTCCCGCGGTGGCCCATTGTGAATGGCAGGAGGAAGAGCATAGGAGGCAGAGCTGGTACAGAGTCATCCCTCCCCTGCTCGCACCCTCCCGGCTTCTGGCAACCACTGCAGGGACTTTCGGAGCTGGAGGGTGCATCCAAACCATCTTGTTAAGCAATATAATAATTATGACCAAGATAATAATAAAACCACGTAACCTCAGACTCCATCCGCTGAGCTCTAAGAGATGGAGCACACATTCTAGGATGAAAACCAGAAGCAACTTCACTCATCACAAAGCTATGGTTTAATTACTTGTCTTCTGGTGAGTTTTGCTTCTCAGAAATTCTTTAAAAAAAGAAAACACCAAGCCCACCCGCTTTCTTTCCTTCTTACCCCTTTTAAAAAAATGCATAGCCTGTAAGTTTATTTAAAATGTAAATTAACCACATTGCCAGTGACAGATAACAAAGATAAACATTTATGCTAAGCAGTGTTTTTCGTATCTGCCAAGATTGTTTTACTCAATATCCTGAAAGCATGAAACAAAATACAAGACAGATCATGTGCAGAACCTCCCGATTTCTGCTTGAATGGTAGACTGCTCAAGACATTTGCTGGCTTCTTCACTTACCACTTTTCACATTCAGGCTGCCTTTTGCGGTGTCTTTCCCTAAAACGTTCTCCGCTTCACAGCTGTACTCCCCAGCATCTTCCAGCTTCACCTTGTTGAACTGCAGTCTGGAAATCTTTCTGTTGAAAAGTACAGCAGACATTTCTTACTCAATTGCTAAACATCCTCACCAATTGATAACCATTCCTGTCCCTGGGACACTGCCTGGTCCATCACCCCTTCTCGAGAGGATGCGCTGACTGACCTCACAAGCTGAACAGGCACTCAAGCCTGCTCAGGATCTGGCTGAGACCCTTCCCAGGAATCAAAACCACCATGATTTCCCAAATGGACATCTCCTTCTGAACCCACTCCTCTTAGCATGTCACCCTGGTTTGGTCTGACACTTGCTCTCGTTCACACAGAAAATCTTGTGAGGGGTTGAGCCCATGAATCCCAGCAGCCCAGAACACAGATTTTCTGCACTGGAGAAAAAACACTTTATTGGCAGACAGTGGAGATGAGATGCACGTTCTGTACCTTCCTCAGCAAGGAGGCTGAGCAGTCTGGTGCCTCAACAACTGCGTTCAGCAGTGCTGCACACTCAAATGCAAACACCCACAGGGTCAGGGGGGACTCACTCCTTTCCAGCCTGCAAATCAAAACCCCATGGTTTGATCCAGAGTTAGCTTGTAACATTATCCAGGCCAGCAAATAGGGCAGGCACTTTGTCTCCTCCAAAAACACACTCCAAAGTACTACAAACATAGAATCAGAGAATCACAGAATGGTCTGGGTTGGAAGGGACCTTAAAGACCATGTAGTTCCAACCCCCCTGCCATGGGCAGGGACACCTTCCATCAGACCAGGGTGCTCCAAGCCCCATCCAACCTGGCCTTCAACACTGCCAGGGAGGGGCAGACACAGCTTCTCTGGGCACCCTGGGCCAGGCTCTCACCACCCTCACACCAAACAATTTCTTCCTCACATCCCATCTCAATCTCCCCTCTGGCAGTTGGAACTCGTTCCCCCTCATCCCATCCCTCCCTGCCCTTGGCACCAGTCCCTCTCCAGCTTTCCTGGAGCCCCTTCAGTCACTGGAAGGTGCTCTAAGGTCTCCTCGGAGCCTTCTCTTCTCCAGGCTGAACAAACTCAACTTTCTCCGCCTGTCCCCAGAGCAGAGCTGCTCCAGCCCACTGGACTTTGTGGCTTTCTCTTGATTTGCTCCAACAGCTCTATGTCCTTCTTATGTTGGGGACTCCAGAACTGGACATAGTACTTGCAGTGAGGTCTTACAAGAGTCCAATAGAGGAGGAGAATCCCCTCCCTCGTCCTGCTACATGGGGCTGAACTGCACAAAACCATCTTATCAGCTAGCAGTGCCTAGAAAGAGCAGAAGATGATGTATGTGATGATTTCCCACATCACCTAAGAACCTGTGCTGCATGCTGCATGAGAGAGGGATCAGGTCTTGGGTAGAGCTCTGCGGTGCTATGGGGAAGACGAGCACCACCTTTCCCACCAGCTATGACTGATGTCTCTGTCTCTGGGATGTGTCTCTGACTAACTGACAAAACCTTTTGTTGGCTAATTTAACAGAGATCTATAGAAGCCTTCAACACACTGAATACCACTCACGAGCCCACAGTGAGACTCACACATTAGGCCCTCTATTTTACTCTATTTCCTTCCATTTTAGCCATCTTATCAGAGACCACCCTGTGTAATCTTCTCATGAGAACATCTCTGCTTTCTACCCCAAGGTTTTATCTCAGGTCTGTGTCATACAATCATATTTAGAAACTTGAAAACATTGCCAGCTTTAGAAAGAGGTCCCAGTGGCCTGTGTCGCTGAAGGCAAATAAAGTTCCTTTTGTGTGGAAAATAATCAGTAGCTTTGGACACATCTGCAACATCACATGTGTCATCTGAGAGGGACCTTCCTTTGGGCTGTGCAAATCATTTTCCATAGGAAGTCCTTCACAGGAGCACACTGGCATCTTTTTAACACTCTGACATGCTGTTCTACTGGGAGGCACGGCGCAAGGACACAGCATGAACATCTCACTAGTTATATTAGTAAATTAAAAGCACTTGGAGACAACTTGGTACAGCTCCCAGGATGAAGGCGCTGCCCTGTTTTACAGGATGCGGTCAAGTGTTCAATTGCACGAGTTTAGGCCCCATGTGGAGCAATTTTACAATGAATGTTGACAGTATACAAAGATCTCTTGCATCCCTCTAATCCTAGGTCTCCCCTAATCCATGGGGCAAAGCCAGTTATTTGGGCCAATGTGGGTGCCTAAACCAGCAGGTTGGTTCGGAGTGGTGCAGAGCTGCCTTGACTACCAGTGCTGTACACTTCTCTGAATCTTCTCAAGTCCCTTACAGCAACCTGTGACAGTTCTGGGCATCGTGGTCCTCACTGCTATGATGCCTTCGGAGTCAAGCAGCATCCAAGAGACAGCAAAGCGTTCAAGGGCCTCCAGCACCTGTTGCTGCCCAGCGATAGTTGGGTTTTGCATTTGCTGAGGAGGTACAATGAGCACCTAATGAGGGGGGGGTTGGCTCTGTTGGGCTGTAGTGCCCAGTCCAGGACCACATTCCCCACTCCCTCCACAGAAGCAGGTGTAGGAACACTTGGCAAAGACATGAGGGGGGTTCCTGGTATCAGTGTGTGCAATTCCAACAAGGTTGCCCCCAGCACGGCACAGCCATTACCTTCTCTCAGTCACCTCAGCCCTCATTGATAGAATACACCATTTGTTTTATAAACCATCCCTAGACAGGCTTTGTAGCCATTGCTGCAACACAGAGCAAACAAGCAGGCAGCACGTGTTGAAAGCATCTTGGAAAAGCAAGTCTCTAACTCAAAGTCCTGTAGAAAACACCAGCACACTGAGGCTATCTGCCGGTGCAGAGCATAAAGCATCAACAAACATGCTGCCTTCAGCTGCTGCAGGACACATATTCTAAGGTTAATTGGCTGCATTGCAATCTCAGATGCATAGCACATTTCACCATGTGTAGTGACTGGGAAAATCCACTACAGCATCAGAATATCACCTATGTACATGATCTTTTACAGAGAAAGGGGTTTAAGTGCCAAGTATACAAATTATTAAGTTATTAATGACACAAAAGACTAATGAAAGGAGGTACACGTGACAGATTAATCTCCAAGAACAGGATGAGAGAGATTTGGTCTTTTACCTGGAACTGGAGAGGAATGTGGCCAGAATAAAAAGTGGTGTTGGCATTAATAGCATATCAGCATCAAGGTGAAACTAAAGAGAGGATTATTTTGTTTTAATGCACAAGACTGTTGTACTGCCAAAAGAGATTACTTTTATTTTCCACCACAGTTTGTTGAAATCCTCCTGGATTGTAAGAGCCCCTTGAAAAATCCAGAGATTTTTCTTGTTCTTCATACCCCAGACCAACGGTGTAGCTGCGCTTGGCCTCACACTGTGCTGTATAATGTCAGGTAACAGACTTGGGGAAGAGAGAGGAAGAGTACAGACAAGGATCCATTTTTATGTGGAGCATAGCCACAGTAAAGAGAATTTCCCTATTCCAGGAAGCACTGAAACAGTCAGAGAGATACCTTGTTTCACAGCATTAGTCACACGCCTTTTAATTCACATGAACAATGGCTTTGCTCTGCAAGAACTGAACTGGAGGATGTAAAAGAGACCAGACCTTGCTTGATCTGTGTGTGGCAATGACCAGTCTGCCTCTGCTCTATTTTACTATCTCCAAATGCTACTGAAATGTCTCAAAACTGCCTAGGAAATGTGTTTTTTGAGTTTGTGTTCTTGGTTCTGCTGTCCCCAAGGACAGGTGCTTTGTTCACTTGAGGGCTGAGGTGTGTTTTACAGAAATACCAAGTAGTAGCATACGAGGAACTATGTTGTGCACAGGAGTTTTGTATCAAAACTGTGTCCAGTTCTGGGGTCCCCAACATAAGGACATGGAGCTGTTGGAGCAAGTCCAGAGGAGGCCACAAAGATCAGTGGGCTGGAGCAGCTCTGCTCTGGGAACAGGCTGAGAGAGTTGGGGTTATTCAGCCTGGAGAAGGCTCCAGGGAGACCTTAGAGCACCTTCCAGTGCCTAAAGGGGCTTCAAGAAAGCTGGAGAGGGGCTTGTGGCAAGGGCAAGGAGTGATGGGATGAGGGGGAATGGGTTCTGACTGCCACAGGGGAGATTGAGATGGGATGTGAGGAAGAAATTCTTTGGTGTGAGGGTGGTGAGAGCCTGGCCCAGGGTGCCCAGAGAAGCTGTGGCTGCCCCTCCCTGGCAGTGTTGGAGGCCAGGTTGGATGGAGCTTGGAGCATCCGGGTCTGATGGAAGGTGTCCCTGCCCATGGCAGGGGGGTTGATCTTTAAGGTCCCTTCCAAGCCCAACCATTCTGTGATTTTATGATTCTATGATCCAGTCCCCTCATTCCCTTCTGGGCAGCATGTCTCTTGGGGACACCAGTCCCTGGGAAAGCCCAACCGTGGGTGTTCACCAGGGTGCCTGGCTGCCAGACGATGCCATTCTTCTGGAGGAAGGTGCTGCCCCAGGCTGTTTTCTCAGTGAAAGGGCCAGGGCCACTGACATATCCCATCATTTCACTGCAGTGCAACTCTGTTGACATTTCTTTACTCCGGGGGAAAATCTGCCTCATTGTCTTTTCTGACCCTCAGCACATATGACTTAGCCACGCACTAATTATCTCCTGCAGTGCCAGTGGAGGAATAAGCCATGGGGAATATGTTGTCTGCAAGCTCTGGGGGATAGGATCCACAAGGAGACCTTCAGCCTGGCCAGAAGTTGTTCCCCCAAAATACCTTTCTGGCCAAGAGAAAAGAGTCTCCCAGAGGGCAGTTTGGAGTGATGAGTAAATCATCCTTTGCAGTGCCAATCTCCAGACTACAATGGCAAACAGAGAGATCAGCCCTTGGCTGGGACCTACACAAAGATCCTGGCAAATTCTGTCCGGGAAGGGTGGCCTCATTTGCTGTAATTTAGACATCTCAGCGTTAGACATCTAAATGTGAGCTTGGGCCCTGAAGCCTCCAGTGTAGTCAGAGGAAAAGAACTAGGCACTTCATCTCATCCAAGGAGGAACTTTTCATGACAGGAGTCATGTTCCCACCAGCACTTTGGTCAAGCTTGAATCATTTTCCTCCTCTTCCCTACTGCCAAGTGGAAATGGGACCATCTTCCCAGGTCATCTCCTTGCAAAGCCATTTATCTCGGAGCATGTGAGCAGGAAAGCCGCTGCCATGAGCTGCCTCAGAGACACCTACGTCGCACCGAGGGCTCGGTGTTCCCTATCTGAGCTCAGCTGCTTCTGCATCATCAGGACAAAAATAGCTCTAGGATTACTACTGTTGTGGTATTTCGTTAGTCTTCTAAAAATAGGGTAGCTAGCACATAAGTAATAAAGAAGTCAAGGAATTAGCTGATTAAGAGAATTTGAAGACTACGCTATATGTAGCCCCTAAATTGTCAACAAAGAACACCGCACATAGTAAAGACACCTGAGATCTCGGGAAAGAAAATTCCCAAACACGGCCCTTGCAAAGGACATGCTGAACACAGTGCTGTGGTTACCTATTAACTCCATTGCTGTGTCTGCACAGAGCTGGTGGCAGGAGGCACACCAGCACTGAGAGAGCAGCAGGGCCAGCAACTGCTGTAGCATGTGCTGCTTAGCCTCCTGCCTAAGATTTAATTGGTGCTGTCCTGGCACTCTGCACAGTGGTGCATTTACCGTGAGAGAGCAGGTTAATGATTGGCAAGAAGATTCAGAACATCCAACTCTACAGCTTACAGCCAAGAAGTGTTGTCCAGCCGCTGTCAGACCTCAGGCAGCCCCACTGGCTGGAGCAGGGGCTCTCAGTGCCCTGGCCTAGGGAACCACCCAACTTCCCCAGCACACAGTGGGATAGAATCAGGTTGGAGAGATCACTGCAATGCAAAGCAGAGTGGGGATGGCTCTGACAAAGCACCTCTGTCCATCAGGGCAGAAGTGGCAGCCAGGAGCATCCCTTTCCCTGCACAGCCAGATGGAAACCACCCCAAGCTCTTCCCTGCCCTCCAGTTACAGACCAGCACAACAGAGCTGGGCCTTGCAGTGCTTCAGAAAAACAAGTGACTCTATGCTGGCTGCTCTGCACTCTAGGGCAGGACCTGGATCCAGGATTATCTACAGAAATGGCAAATGAGAAAGGGGGGAAAAATGTCCTCAAGCAAAGTAATCAAATAAGAGGGGTAAGGACAGGAAGGTTCGGACTTTTCATCTCGGCCACCATCCCTTTTGCAGTGGGCAAAGTCCTCCTGCCAGCTCCCCTCACACCATCATCTGCCCTACTCAGTGTTGGACCTGCTGGGACAGTGGAAGAATCAGCAGGAGAGACAGCTAACATCCTTGTGGGTGCCCAGGACAGGAACAACCACCCTCTGAACCCCTCTGTCTGCTCTCTCCCACCCGTGTCCCCTGACATTACAGTGCTGTTCTAACTTGAAATCAGATTTGCCCCTTCTCTGCTCAGCAGTGCTCTTGTCTCTTTGCCCATGCACAGGACAGGTTGATTTTAAAAGGAAGATTCCACCAGTCCTCAGTCAGCAGAGATGACACTGACACGGGTCTCAGAGGGAGAGCTGGAGTCCCTTTTGGGTCATGCAGCGTCAACAAAAGGGGAAAAGATCGATGAGTATGCTCCAAAGAGCAGGGTCACTTATACAACCCACCCCCATCCTCAATTCCAGTTTGGGGCCGTGCTGTTGAATTGCCAGGGATGTTCCTGTGAGGAGAGGAGGTGCAGGGCAGCAAAGGCAGCACAATGCAACCACACTGACCCCTGGAGCGGACTCTGTGGCCACTCTTTTGAGAGGCAAAGCCCTGTGTGCTGCTGGTCCTTGTGCCAGGCAAGCCTGGGGCAGCTGCCAGGGCATGAAATCAATAAATACGTAAAAGTTGACTTTTGGGTTGAGGTTTATGCACAGACCCATGACAAGTGACCCTGTATTGCCTGTCCTGGAATTCAAGGCAATCAACCCACCCCATGAATGTTTCCTCCAACCTCAATGTCAGGATTTGAATTCCTTTGAGAAAATGTGGATCCTGGAGCAGCACTCTGAGGCCAGATCAGAGCTTTTCTTCTCCTGCTTACTGTGGTACCTCACAGGAGCACGACAGCAGCTTCCCAGGAGCCAGGGACTTCCCAGCACCAGATGTGGAACAGATACTTCCCTGTCCCAAAGAGTGTCCGACCTCAATACAGAGACAAGACACCACAGTAGAGGTGCAGTCAGGATGGTGTCCAGAGGTCTGATTGTCTGAGCCACCAAACCACGAGCTTGTTCTGTAGCAAGGGACAGGAAGAGAGGGTCAGTGCTGCTTGAGGAGAAGGCAGAGGTCCTAGTTTGAAGGCACATCACGTATTAGATGGAGGCTGATATGCTGGGCAAATCAGAGGCAGGACCAAAACTTCAGGGATTGCCAGAAGAGGGGGAGGAAGGCCTGAGAGGGTCTTTAAAGCAAAGCCAATTAGTATTAAAGAATCAGGGGAGAAGGAGAGGGAGGTGCCATACTAAAAGCTGCTGTCTGAGGGGGGAGCCCTGTGCAGAGCACAGGAATGGAGATGAGTAGAGCCAGGCTGCAAATACTGAGATCACAAAAAAGCATTTGTGGGAATAGATGTCATGGGAAAGGGATGATGCCTTCAGCTGGACAGAGAAAATCCCTGCAAAACATCACCATGGCAATACACAGGGTTGTGAAAGAGACTCAGTTTTGGGACTCCTTTCTGAGTTTGGAGCTTTGGGGATGCATGCCATTATTTTCTTCCCATGTCATTTTTCTGCAGCTGGTATATGTCACAGATCCTCGCCAATGCCTGATCCATAAAGCACAAGGGAGACCTGGCAAATTCATGCCTGTAGGTATCTAAAGTGCTGTCCCAGATGAACTGCCTGCAGGCTCAGCCCTCGCCCCAGCCCTCCTCCCCCAAGGCAAAGCATTGGGGTTAATGGGATTTCAGCTCATGTCTCAGTGAGTGCTTCAACCTAATCTGTGACATTTTGCAACTGCAGTGGGCTAAGGTCTGTAGGGAGAGATTATATTTTTTTTAAGCAGCCAATATCACTGGAGAAACCACAGAATTTCAGGCACGTAAAGCTCCTTCCATGTCTAAGTTTGCACACACCATGAGCTGAAGCAGCCCAGCATCTGACCGTAACTTGTTAGCCACTATAACTCAGTCAAGTTTGATTAAACACCCACTCCCTGAATTTCTTAGGAGTCCCAACTGGCAAAGTTTGTGGATTGTTCTAGCTCAAGACCCAACTGCTTCTCCTTTCAGTTCTCAAATTCCCTGGTTCAGTCCCAGGTGCATTGGCCAAGATGATGTCCATCATCTCCTTTAAAACAACAAACAGACAAACAAAAGAGATGCTCCCCTTCACACCCCCCTCCAATAAAGTGCCTTCAGCAGCTAAAACCAAATCCCAAATATCAGAGACTCATAATGACATCGTGAGAGTTAGCAAGGCAGAAGATCCCCTGGTGATTATAACAACACCGGTGCTTGAGAAGAGTCTTAGCTTCAAGGCATCTGGAATTGCTCTTGCAAGATCCATTGTCAAATGAGCTTTTTCCTTTGTTTGAAAATGTCAGCCTGAAGACCCCTGCCAGAGTGGTGGTATAGCCTGCTTGGGTTCACTCTGGCTCCCACAAGGCTTCAACAGTTCTCTTTGCCCCTCCTTGTCTCCAGGCTTAATTAGGAAATCATTTATCTTTATTGGCACCCTCTTTCCCCTGCTGCTTTGGCATTATTATTTTTTTTTCTTCATTCCAGAGCAGTGAGCTGTACAGGGAAGACCACAGCCCCATTCATTGTGGGTGGAGAATAATCTACAGCAGGGAGCTCTACAAGGAAGACCCCAGCAATGAATCTGCCCCAACTGGCATTGCCTGAGGGACTATGGTACAGAAACAGGAGAGGAGGGTATCCCTTGGCTCCACTTACATGCTAACAATAGGGATTCCTGGTGATACTGAAAGTAGGACACTACTCCCAAGGGATGTCATATGGTCAGCCTGTCCCAAACTGAACTGCCAACCCTTCCCAATCTAACGATATGCCTACTTCACCACCCCAGCAATCTCCCTTGGTAAGAGAGCACACAAAGAGAAGCAGCTGTAAGGACAGCCACAGAAAGAAGACTGCCAGGCTCCTGCACCCCCTCTGACCCCAGCTGAAGACATAGGTGTCTCAGGGCTGAGCCCTGAGCACAGCCTGGAGTGAGGTAGCTTCTCTACACCTCCCCAGATAGAAACTCCCTTGGCTTTCTCCACAGTTGGCATTTGATCATTTGCCAGGACAGTCAAAGAGTCAAAACCCAACCTTAACTTGCTGGGAGCCAGAGTTCCCAGTCAGATCTCAGACATACTCAGCAGAAAACGGTATTGCTTGGCAGCTCAGAGGGAGAGCCACTCACTGTGCTGTGCTTCCACTACTACATGCAATCCTTTCTGGGTAATTTTCCTAGGCTCCAGTTGTGTTTTATTTAAGTTGAGCCAGAGATAAAAGTCCAGCCAATAATTTCTTCCACCTTAAAGAGAAGTTTCCTCTTTGTGCAAGCCGGGCTTGCCCCAGCCTGTTACTAATTACAGATAGAACACGCAGTTCAGAAAGGAGGAATCAGAATTGTTCCCCTCCCTCCAGCAAATACCCACTGAAAAAAAAACAACTCCTTTGCCTGATGACACCAGAAGTTTTACCGGTAAGTTTAAAACATAGGAGGGAAGTTGATGGATAGAAAAGCCCAAGAGCTGACATGCAGCTGGCTGCTCTTCTCCTCTTACAACATACACTTCCCTGATTTTCAAAGAGATCTCCTACTCCAGGAAGGTCGGTGGGGTCAGATGAAAACTCCATCACAAAAAAAAAGAGAGCTTCAGTCACGTTTTCTAGTTAGAGATCTCAAGGGTCTTTAAACACAGGGGGCAACCATGTTCTTCATGTCTCCCATCCCAATCCTCTGCATGTTGTCTAAGGACCACAGAGTTGCAGGCAAAGAGTCCAACACAGAGCTGTGCCCACTTCTGCTGGGGACTGACAGGGCCAAGGGAAATGCTTTGGGCAACACCTCTTAAACTAGATTTGAAGGGGGAAGGGGATAAAACCAGGCTCACTAGAGGTAAGTCTGGGGGTGACACACCAATATGTGTGGTGGTAGGAGATGGAGAGCCATGCAGCAGCAAAGACACAAGGGTTAGAAACCATGGAACCACCTGAGAATGATAGGTAAGAATTTGGGCTTTTTCCCTCAGAAAGGTGGCAGGATCAATAGTCCAACTGAAGGGCATCTACACCAATGCACACAGCAGGGGCAACAAACAGGAGGAGCTGGTAGCCATTGTGCAGCAAGAAAACTATGATAATAGTTGCCATCAGGCAATCATGATGGGATGATCCGCACAACTGGAGTGCTGCAATAGATGGCTACAAACTCTTCAGAAGGGATAGGCAAGGCAGGAGAGGCGGTGGGGTGGCCCTGCATGTTAGGGAATGGTTTGATTGTCTACAACTTACTGATGGTGACAATAGCATTGAATGTTTCTGGGTAAGAATCAGGGCAAAGGCCAATAAGACAGATTCATGGTGGGAATCTGTTACAGACCACCCAACCAGGATGAAGAGGCAGACAAAATACTCTATAAGCAGCTAGGAGAAGTCTCACGATCACCAATCCTTGTTCTTATGGGGGACTTCAACTTACCAGATGTCTGCTGGAAATACAATCCAGCAGAGAGGAAACAGTCTAGGAGGCTCCTGCAGTGCGTGGAAGAGAACTTCCTGACACAGCTGGTGAGGAACCCAACCAGGGCAGGCACCTGCTGGACCTGCACATATCCATACCCCATGTTCAGTTTTGGGTCTCTTTACTAAGTTCAGCCCCACTAGCTACTTAATGGAGATGTGAGGGCTCCCTCCATCCCGAGACTGCAGACACAGAGCAGTTTTCCATGTTTATGGCATGCAGTCAAGACCAGAAGGTGGCAGGTCCAATGCCGGTGAACACTCTGCCCTCGAGGTGCTTCCACTGAGATCCAGCAAACCCAGTGGAGAGGGGAGCCAGAAAGCTGAGGATGCCAGACCGGCTGTGCACAGACCCATCCAGATCAGCTTGGAGAAGTATTCCTGCACTGCAGACTGCTCAATAAGGGGCAGATGGTCAACAAGAGGTTATTGTCTCCGAGCTATCCCAGCAAAACAGCTGCTTGAGTGTAGTCTCCATGGCCAGGCCCCAGCCAGGCAACCTCTCCACTTACTGACAGCGGGCAGCAGAGCAGGGATGGGGAACAATTCGGGGGGCAGACCAGAGGGGGATGCTTTGGGCTCACACCTTTGCTGCTGAGGGAGCCTCAGACACTGTAGGAGGCAGGTGCTCAGCTTTCTTTAAAATGTTCATTCTTGGGCTTATTTTGCCAGCAGGAAGCACCTTTAGCAGGCATGCAGTCACTGGCAGGCTGGGAGCCAATGTGTTGCCATGGAAACTGATAAATGCAGAATTACGACTTGACAGCAGTGTCCTGAGGAAAGAGGACCAACCTTCTTCCATATGTTAATGATGTCCTGACTCAGGGAGTGTGTGCCCCCCTGCACCGCTGTGGGTGGGATGCCATCCTGTCCCAGCTTCACACTGGACATGGGGAGTGAGAAGACAAGGGAGGATCTCTGGGAGCACAGCAGGGGAATGCTGCAAGAGGCGCTGCTCGCCACCCCCAGAGAGTTTTGCTGGGTGTTTGGTCTGGGGCCAATTGCCCTCTAGCTCTGAGGGAAATAGCTCCCCAACATCCCTGCAAGACCCCAGTACCAGCAAGCTCAAGGTCCCACCAGCTGCCTGCCCGCAGGGACACAGAGTCCACACAGGGTGGGTGGGCAGGCTTCCCACGCTGGGCTGCTGTGGGCCATGCAGACATTCCTGCAGGCCACCCCAGAGCCAGGACCCACCGGGAAACAACTGGGGCCATGAGGCTGACAATAGCCACAGAAATCCTGAGGGCAACAGAGCAAAGAGGCCAGTGCAGTTCTGCTGCCTGCGAGCCTGGACAGCCCTTCCTGAGCCCATAGCATCCACAACATACCAGCTACTTATCCCGGATCCGCTAGTGTTTCTAGCCTGAGCCTTCCACTGACAACCTCTCTGTCTCATCCCAAAAAGCCATAAATCCTACAGTTATTACAGAATCAAAGAATCACAGAATCCTAGAGGTTGGAAGGGACCTCGAAAGATCATCCAATCCAACCCCCCTGCCAGAGCAGGGTCACCTAGAGTCCATCACACAGGAACGCATCCAGGCGGGGTTTGAATGTCTCCAGCCAAGGAGACTCCACAGCCTCTCTGGGCAGCCTGGTCCAGTGCTCTGGCACTCTCACAGGAAAGAAGTTCTTCCTGAGATTCACATGGAACCTCCTGTGCTCCAGTTTGCATCCATTGCCTCTTGTCCTATCATCGGTCATCACTGAAAAAAGCTTGGCTCCATCGTCCTGACCCTCACCTTTTACATATTCGTAAACATGGTTGACCTCCTCCTACGAAGGAGGTCAACCACTCTGGGTGTGACTTTGAAATCAAAACCAACAGGAGTGACATTTAATTTAATGTCAGCGATTGACAATGACCCATTCAAGCACCAGCTGATTTTTCTAACTGATTTTCTAGTGGCTTCTAATTTTAAAAAATAATACTCTATCAAGCCCATAATGAGAAGAGGTGGCTAATTTCCACACACTCAGAGATAACATATGTTAGCAAAGAATTAGCTTCAAGTTTTCCAAGGGGTCAGGAAGTTGCAAGCTGACTTTGTTGCTGGCTAGGTGATAGGTGAATGCAAACACAGTCACAATTATGGAATAATTTTTAGATACTTCATATGGCCTTGAGAAATATCATCATGGATCCATATAAATCAACTCCCAGTGAGAACCCCTTAGCTTAGTCACCATGGTCTATTTCTCCTGGTGTTTGGCACTGCCTGAATGAGGCAGTCCTGAGGATGATGCTCCCTGAGAGCAGCTGCCCAAGAGCTTTGCTGAGTGGGGAGTTGGGGGCAGCCACCATGGACCTTGTCCTGGGGACAGCGATGAGATGCCTTGGTGGGTGACCACAGGCCCCAGTGAGACAATATTGTGATGTGCTCTTGCATCCTCACAATTGCCTTAGATGCTTTTGAGTTCACCTAATCTCAGGAGAGAACAGAGCGATTTCTCCCACAGCTATGCAGGCCTGCTGTTGGCTGGTAGGACGTCTGCTGAGTTTGGATAGCTTCTGCATTCAAACCCCTACTCACAGAGCAGGATTCACTCTGTGTAACCTGGGCTGCCCACAACCAGTCTACAGCTAGCAGAGAAAGAGTTATCTCACTGGGTCCCTGGATACCCATCTCAGATATCCAATGACAGTTGCCCAAGGAGATCCCATCTACAAACCCAGCACCTATCCTGTGCTAGCCTTGCTCCTCTCTGTCTCTGCTACTCTTTGAGGAAACTGGGAATCTTTCTTACTCTCCCAGGCATGGTAAATGGGCTATGCTTGGTCCTGTGGCCGAGGAAGCATCTCAGCATCGCTCAGCAGCGACTTGTAGAGCACAGCACCACTTCTAGCCAGATGGTCCTCTGGACCCAAGCACTCAGAGTCAGCGAGCAGAGCAGTCCTGTAGCATACTTACTTCCCATTCCCATACTTGATCCGGATGTCTTTGCTCTTCTTCAGCTCTTTGCCATCTTTAAACCATTTGTAGGATGGCTGAGGGTTTCCAGCAGTCGCCTCACACTTCAGTGAAATCTTTTCACCAACGTGAACGTTTGGGCTTTTCAGTTTCTTCAGCTTGGGAGGGACAGCTACAAAAAGAGAAATCAGACAATGTGAAAGCTGCCTCTCAGGGTCTGCACGAGCAACATGACCCTACTGAGTCCCCTCCCCTGGGCAGCTGTGTACCAGCTCTGATCCCCAGGCCTCACCAGCACAGAGCCAGGGAAGGAGCACGGGGTCAGGAACACCCCCGTGGGGAGCAGAGGGAACCCCGGCTCTGTCTCGCTCTCTGATCTGCTCCACGGGGCCAAACTCAACTGCTCCACGGCTGCCCTTACACAGGCAGGACTCGTGTGTCTCCTGCTAGTGCAGGGGTCTGCTCTGCTCTCCAGGCTCTCCGCCCAGGCCAGAGCCAGGGATGCAGGAGCACAAGCTTTCCAGTCATTATTTTTCCCTGCATCCCACCACTGCCGCCGATGGTTCCAACACGTACGTGAGCTGTGCTGCTGCCGATGGTCTAATGGTCAGGAATATGATGGGATAAAGGTTGGACTTGGTGACCCTGGAGGTCCCTTCCAACCATAATGATTCTATGATTCTATGATGGGCTTGCTGCCCGTCCCACAGCCCCAGCCAGCACAGCCTGTGGCTGCAGCAGGAGCAGAGTCAGGCCATGGGGAGCAGGTCCCTGTCCCGCAGCAGTGTGTGCCATGGGTGCCCCGTGCCTGCTGCTGTGACAATGGCCACTCAGCACAACAGTGCCAGCAGCAGAGCAACAGCCACCGAGAGGGGCCACAATGAAAACTTGCGTGTGTGAAGGATGAGAAGCTATTCTTCAGGTTGCATGCAGAAAAATGAAAGAATAAAGCCATTTGAAATGGTCTTAGTGCCTGCACTGTCAGCCTGGCCAGCAGCCTTTCCAGTCCGAAAGGCTGGCTGTGCACGTGAGCTTCCCCGGGTGGTTCAGAGAGGTGATTTTACCATGAACCTGGAACATCAGGCAGAGAGGGAGATGCTTCTTAACAATCTCTGCCAAGCTCTCTATTAAACCTGACAAGAAAGGATACACAGGCTTAGAGTTTTCCTTTCACCTGACAGCTCTGCACTCTTCTAGTTCCCTTTCCCATTCTAAGCATTAACCTTGAAAAACAGTGAGTTGCTGGTTTTGCCTTAAGAATATGGGTATCAATGGCTTCTACTTGCCTAAGATGTGTTACAGATGAAGTATTCCCTCTGCCTAATATGCATGAGCCGTCTCGGAATTGCCTAGTGCGTTCCGATCTGTCGATATGGAAGAGCAATCACAGGAGTAGGAGCTGGGTGAGTTTCATTAGAGCAAACGCTATTTTATAGACCTTTGCACGTCTCCACTCATTCTTCATGCCAAGCTAAGCTATCACAGGTTGGTTTTATTAAAGACTGTTTTCACTGAAAGTGATCTTGCACAAAATAGAGAGCACAGCAGTCACCAGGCGTGTGCTCCCGGGGTAGTAAGCTCGGAGGACTCTCCTATTCCTTCTTTGTAATGTGCAAGGGCATGAGAAGCTAAATTGTCCTTCATCAAAGAGATACAAATATGGGCAGAAAGGGAACAGTTCAGGGTAACACGAACTGGCTGGGCGAAGCTTACAGTGACTGAGAGGCAAACCCAGAGATGTCTGTGACTGTGAGGGCAGCAGGGAGGGCCACACAGCAGGGCTGGTCCCCATCACACAGACTCTGAGCTGCACAGCTATGCTGGCACCAAGGCACAGGAGCAAACTCAAGGTCCAGGAGAGCAAATGAAGCATGTTTAGCACACCAAGGAATAAAGAATTGACCACACCAAATATTCTTGTTATTTTTTCACACCTGAGCCTGCTGCAGGCTCCCTGTGCTGCAGGCAATGGGATGGGGAGGACAGCACATGTGCTAGTGGGGCAGGGACTGGCTGGAGCTGCTGCAGGCAACTGCTTCAGGCTGCCCACTGGCGTCTTGCACGGCTTCCCAGGTCACTGTGCTTTGGCACAGACAGACTTGGGAAAAAAAAACAAAAGCAGCTTTCCCCACATTTCAGGAGTTCTGTGAAAATCCAAGGTGTCCTGGGTTTTGTGAAGCCAACATCCCTGATCCGTGCTGGGAAATGGGTCACTCAGAAGAGCGGGAAGGCAATGAATGGAGAAGGGAGCTTGTCTCTTCTCAGAACACTGCACGGAGAGCCAGGAAGGTAAACAGGACCTTGCTTTTACAGGGGTCATTTCAGGGAATAGAGAAATAGACTGTCAAATATTTATTCTGCCTGAATGCGTGTGTCGGCCGGTTCCTATTGTACACTGAGGTCAGCCTGTACCGTGCCAACAGTATACATATGCCTTAAATACTGGGAAGGTCCTGACCTTGGCACTGGTGCATCTGCTTCATATTATTTCCAGACTTGTGGTCTGCAGAATTATGAAGCAGGCAGCATGGCCTGGGAGAAAGATGTGTCAGCCCTGCTCCTCTCCCCAGAAAATGCTGGCAAGAGCAAAGCCCAGAAACCTGGAGATCATTGAAGGAGAGGGCCATAAACAAGCAAGAAACCTTCCAAGATCTCTACTCCCTTGTTACTCCTCACCTACATGAATCACATCTCACCCAAACCTATGCACCTCTTGCACCTCGTGCTCTTGGTCACCAGTGATAAATTACATGACATTCCTAAATAGGCAGGTCCAAAGAGACCTATCATAGAATAGTTTGGGCTGGAGAAGACTTTTAAGATCATGGAGGCCAACCATCAATCTAACTCTACCATGTCTGGTGCTAAACCATGTCCCTAAGCACCACATTCACATGTCTTTAAACAGATATGCTAAGTGTGCAGAGATGGAGCTGACACTCACTCAGGGCAGGGGCTCTGCCTTCATCGCACTCCTCCACCAGAAAGTCCTGCCCAGAAAAAGGGAGGAGAACATATTTCCTCCCCAGTCTGCATGTCTTCTGCTGCCTTAATAGTGGAGGGAAAGGGACTGTGCATTCAGCTCACAAGCCATGCTTCACAGACTGTAATTCCCTGGTTGGATCAGACAGGCCAGTGAAGGGGAACCCAATCCAGAAATATTTTGGACTGTGTCAGGGAAAAGCACTGTGCACACAGAAACAGAGCTGTGTTCCCTGACACCCAGAACATCTGAGCACCTTGCTGCTGCACGGCAAGCGGGGCTTGTGCTTGGACAGCAACGCAAGCAGAGCCCCAAGCCTGCACAGGCTGCTGAGGGCAAAAGGGAAGCCCAGCCTTGGTCTGCTGGAAGGGCTGCTCAGAGCTGGAGAGCCTCTCTTCATATTTCCTGCATCTTTTAGAAAAACACAGAAATCCTCATTTAGAGCCATTAACTGCTGATGAGTCTGCTTCATGCCAGCCAAAGACCTTCCACTGGCTTTTGTTGGTATTGTTTAAACTGCAGCCCTTATTCCTAGTCAGAAATTCTCTAACTTTGGCTCCCAGCCAAGAGTTCTCTCTGCCTTTCTCGGTAAATCTGAATCCTATCTAGCAACCAGAAACCTCTTCCCTTTTCAGGTACTGGCAAACTATAAATGAGTCCCCTTTCAACCTTCTCCAGCAGGAAAGTAATGAAGCTTGAGAGACCGAAGCAGCTCACGGAGTGCTAATACTGGAGTATGTCAAAGTTTTACATTTTGGTTCATTTTCAGCTTCAACATCGATCCATTTCCTATCTCTGCCCTGACCAGATCACAGAGTTGCAGCTCAAAAAGTCAAGAACTCGGGTCAAACAGATGTGAGGATTTTAAAAGTGCCCCTTTCTTCAGTGCACTGAACTCCATGGGGGTCATCTCCACCTTGTTTGGTACTTGTTCAAACAGGTTGGGAAAACGAAGTCACTCACTTCATACGTATCAGGATAAAGCTCTGTCCCTGGCAAACACTCTCAGACATACACTGAGCGGCACTCAGCTCCAATTGCCCCACATTTCCACCAGCTCCCAGCTCCCCAGCCTCCTCCACACAGGTTACTGCTGCTCAGGTATGGCCAGCACAGCTTTTGTCAGAGCCGAAAGACTGAACCAGGGCCACTCAGGTCACCCCAGGCTGAGCTGAAGCTGCCATTTCAGCTCCTCATCATTGGAATCTCATGGCCCTGGTCTGCCAGTTTGTGGTCTCCTCCACAGCAACACACACTGCTCAGCCACCACTGCTGCTGGGTTCACAGAAATGGGGTGGAGGTTTCTGGCTGAGGCTACAGGTACCTTCAGGCAATCATTTAGGATCTGTAGCTCTGGTCAACTTCCGATCCTGTCAATCCTTTCTCTATCCAAACTCGTGTCTCCTCTCCATGGGGATGAAGAACCACCAGCCTCAGATAGCCTGAGATGTTGGACAGAAAAGGCAGCTGCACTCCATGGCAATTTTTCTAACAGACAACCATGTCAGTGGTATGCCATGCTGCAGAAAGGAAAGTTTCACCCTAGTAGAGCTGAGACCAACAAGAAATACAGATTTTTCTACAGGTTTTTGCTCACCCCGAGGTCAAATGAAACCCAAGCAACCATTAGATCCCAGCCTACACTAGTTGGGTAAGTTGTAAGAATTAACCCTAAACCAGGCCAGGGCTGGGATCAACAAATGCACACCATTTCCTAACCTGTTTCAAGAGTCACGTTTCACTAAGTGGCTTTTGCAGGAGAGGTTTGATAGCAGTCCTGGTGTCTACAGCCAAGTTACCACTTTCTGATGGAGAGCAGAGGGTTACAAAAGTCTAAAAAACTGAGCACTAAATTACATTGTATGAGCTGCTTGAACACCCACCATAAAAGGACTTATATGTACACACTGCTTTAATTAATTACCTTCTGATTACATTTGATATTACATTGAAGTACCTTCATGATAACAACATCTCTTTCACTTCTGGTACCTGGAGTATGCCTGAAAGCACCTCAGAGCCTCAACTCAAAACATCATTAATCATGAACGGGCAGAGTGCCCAGACAGAGTCCAACCATGGAGCAGCAGCAAAGCCACATCCCACCCACAAAGCATCACACATAAACAATCCCTCAGAGCCTAAAGTGGAAGCAAAGCATCCTGGGATGGTGCTCAGCCAACTCATTAACAGCCACCAACACCAGCCACAAACACGGCTTCAAGAGCTGTGCCTTGCTTGCTGTGGGACATCCTCTAGAGCAGACAACCTACAGGCACATCTGGGATCTCTGCTCTGGATGCCACGAGTAGACATCACTTATCCTCCTGGCCTCCCCCAGAGGGTGCAGTGCCAACCACTGGAGGCTCTCACACACACTGCCTGGCAAGTGGGCGCTGGCAAAGTGCTTGGGTAGATGGATCTGGAGAAGTGGGAGGACAGGATCCTCCTGTGTCTCTCTGAACAGCTGAGGGAGAAGGCGACGTAGCTTGGATTCTCATGGCCATGGAAAAGTGAGAATTAAAAATGCTTTCTCTTAGGAACGGGGGGAGATGCAAGGAGAGTTACGACCTGCAAACTCATGGGTGAAGCCTTGACATGCCTACATCAGAGTGATGGCTTTCAGCACACTTCCCACACCCGACTGTAACCCTCAGGTCAGGACACCCCTCCTCTGCCAGAAGGTGAGAGAAGTGACACAGGCAATCTCTTGGGAATGGGCCGTGTTTCTCAGACTGCCCAAGCCATTGGGACCAGGATAACCCTTCCTCAGAGGTGGCAGAGCTTCCAGTCTCTGGGCTACTGTGCTGGAGAAACTGCAGGTCCTGTGGTCTCTCCAAGGGTCTGTACTGTCAGTTTGCCACAGGGAAATCTGGACACCCAAAGTATGCTACAGGCACTGTCCTTGAGGCTTCCAGGCTCCTTGTCATTGAAGTACAAGATCTGGAAGCATGACACCCACCCAAGCCACATCTGAAAGGCTGCTGTTCCCTCAGCTCCTTCTGGTGAGTCCTCATCACTTTGCTGTTCAGAGTTTCACCCACAGGAGTACAGGCCTTCCCTTTGATACAGGGCACCTCAGATGGGAGAGTTTCAGTGTTCTCCCAGATGGAAAATTACAGAATTCATCTTTCCATGGGAAATGTTTTGCAGCCTCAACTTGCTCCAAACTCAAAAACACACTTTTGCAAAGATGGTAACTCCTTACCAAACAGTTTTTCCCATTTCTGTCATCTCTATTACAAGGTGAAGACACATGTCCATGGCACAGGGCATCACCACGTGGGTCTGGAGATCTTTGGTGGGTCAGCACTGGGCTAATACATCCTACTTCTTGGCTAACACAGCCCTACTGCTTCTGGCATCTTTGCTGCCTCTACTGTCTGTACCAGAGGCAATGCTCCTTTGGCCTGTGTTTGCTTTGGCCTTTATTTGACAAAGAGACAAAACTGAATCTCAGCAGCTGCAGCAACAGCTCCAGCCCACCTTGACTCCTTGATTGTTTCAATACTGGCTGCAAATGCCAACTTGTCCAAGAGGGCCCTGCTTTGAAGAAAGCTCCCTCCAGTCAGAAGGAATGGAAACATGGGGGTCACTTGAAAAAGAGCCTTATTTAATACTTCACGTGCTCAAAGTGCTTGTCCTTTTTTCTGGGTTTTTATAGTGGGTGAAAACACAGTCACGGCTGTGGCATTTGCAGCTGGGCCTCTGAAGGGAGTTCAGCTCTTTGGTGGCAGGGTCACAAGAACTCCTCTGAGCCTGGGACCCTCCAATGCCTCTGAAGGTAACAGGGCCGTATTTAATCAAAGCTCTATCTGAAACATGAGAGGGTGCAAAAGACCCCAGCAATGGATGGGCACTTCCCAGCCAGCAATGGATGGGCACAACCTCCACAAACCACACACAGTGCTGAGCCTGCAGGAGAGAACCTTGATGTCAAACTGGCACATCACCATATCCCAGCCTCTGCCGCAACCCACCAGTGGGTAACCACAGGCTCCAAATTGAGAATATAAAATATAATACAGTATCTGTAATATGCCTTATGTTTTGGGCAACTTGTATTTCCAGTTTTGCCAAAAGGGTGATGTGACTTTCTCACAGCTGTTAGCATGACTCTGCACACTGCAGCAGCTCTCAGATCTCTGCATCCTGGACAGGCACGTGGCAGGTAAACCCCAATGTCAAATTTAAGTGTCCAAGAGGCAGCATTCTGCTGTAGCCACTGTTAGGCCTTTTAATGAACACATAGCCATGTTTTATTGGATCTGCGATGGCATGGACTCCACTGTGGGAGCCAGCACTAGATGACATGGCTACCTTTGGGCATTTACACCTCATCTCCGCCGTCCACAGGTCTATCTATGCAGTAGCTGCCAAGACATGGGCTTCAGCCAGGGTTAATAACGTGAAGCTCTCCCAGGAGACGAGAGGTGTACTCTGTGCCTACATGCACCATGCTGTGCCTTTCCAGCAGAGCTGTGTCAGCAGGAGTCAGGCATGTCTCTGTGTTCCTGGGAGAGGTCCCACTTTGACAGCTGGAGACACTAGGCGTGACAATGCAGGAGCCATTCCTCCAGGTCCTACAGGGTCTGCTAAGGACATCTACCCAGCTGACCTATAGAGAAGAGACAGCGATACAGAGAGGATCTAGATAACTGGAAGTGTGAAGATGCCGAAAAGACTGAGATGAGCACACCTGGGGTTGGAATTAAGCTTGGAAACCTCGCTGGAGCCAGATGACCGCATCCCTCTGTCCCATAGCTTCCCTACCATACAAGTTCTTCTCCCTTAGCTAGGTTCCAGTAGTCCTCTAGCTCAGGGAGGAGAAATTACTACAATGCCAATCCACAGCACTATATTTGTTTAAAACTGTGAGGTACAACAATCAGTACTTCCATGACAGTTCCCATCAGTCACAGAAAATTGACTGGGAAGTCACAAGCAGGTATGCTGCTTTAGGTTTGTGCTCTGTAGAATCCCTCTGGCAGCTCAAACCACAGGAAGAGGTGCCACAAAGACAGCAAGTTCACTCTCCTCTTCCAAACACTGGCTTCACTTACATAAAAGAGCAATTGATAAATTCCTCCTCCCCTGTTTTTCTTTTTCCCACACTTACTATTTAGTTATTCTTCTTTCAAGTGAAAGTTTTCAAATTGGTGTATGATTTGGTCCAGAGCTCTAGGCTTAAATCTCGGCTCCACTGAAATCAGTGATCATTTGGCCACTGGGTAAGGATGTCTTCCCAACACCCAGGCTTTCCACCCAAACTCTTAAGACAGCTAGGGTATGCATTTATCACAAATTGGGCAGAAATGCTGAAGGTGCACATGGCCACTCTAATGTTTACCTGAATAGCACAACAGCTACAATCAATTCACATACAAATATCCAACGTTAAAATCCAGGGCTGAAGTGCTTGGATTTGCCAAACCTAGTACTCTATGAACACTAGCTGGTTTGCAAACAATGTAATTGGAGTAGAATTGCTATTGTGTTTGTTTGTTTTGAATATTTTTGGCCAGGAAGTTGTCCTGGAGGTATAGTTGAGCATAAGTGGTCTGGTGGAAAAATGTCATTCATTCTGTTCCTATTAAAACCAAAAACAATAGCCACACAAAGACAGCAGCGACAATTTCTGCTCTTCATGCCTCTAACAATGTGTTTTCAACCCTAAAGGCAACATCTTGTTTGTACCCAATTGATTCTGGGATCATATTTTAAATAATCAAATATATCTTTGAACAAAGATATATTTTATGAACTGCTCAATTTCCAGATGACCTTGGAAACAGCAATTCATAAAATATAGCTTTATCTCTATCTTCACAATCAGCTAGAAAAATGGCCCACCCATATTCTGTGGACTGCCAGTCAAGACCCCAGCCAACAAACAAATTACTCAGAGCATCCAAATACTTTGAAATACATTAATTCTTTGTTTCAGCCTCTGAACACTAAGCACAAATTACTTGCACTAATACCCTGGTAAGGACCTGGGTGGCATCCATCATCTCTCAGTCACCAAAGGAAAGTGATCTCACCCCAGGAGACAAAACAATCTAAGTTAGCAAACTTGTTTCACTAAATGCTTATTAAGAAATCTGTACATGAAACCATATATAGACTCTGTACAGTCATGGCAAAGCTCAAGGCTATGTTTCAGGTTACAGAAAAGGATTTGCTCATGTGAAATGGCCATTAGTGGAATATCATCAGTTCTAGAAAGGGATAAAAAAACCCTGGTTGGTGTTTTACAGCTCTATTGACCACAAGAGTGTTTCTTTACAACATGGGGTGGAAAAAATCAATTAAAGGGGAGTTAAAATCAGTTAAAGATCAGTTAAAGGGAAGTTAAGATCAGTAAAAGGGGAGCTGAAATTGGACTAGAAGACCTTTAAGGTCCCTTCCAACTCAAGTTATTCTGATTCTGTGAAATTCTTTTAAGAGAGATTGCCTACACTGCCTGGGCTCTCCCAGTGACAGGAGGACAGAGGACACACCATCATGGACTGGTGGGAGCATTGCAGGCAAATTTGAAAAAGCAAGACTTGCTGCAATGCCAGGGGTACAGAACAACCCCAAACACCACCCACCAAGTCCTTCCGCTAAATCAGCGAGAAGGATCACTACAAACAGACACATGTGACCCAGCCCCTGAGTGAGGCACCAGGTTTCCCAGGTGCCTTTCCCTCTCTGCCCAGCAGAGCCCATCCCAGTCAGGTGTAGAAGCAAAGAACCAGGGATGCACTCTTAGCTTAGCACAGCACTCCTGGACATCTGTCTTCTCCTGTATATTGTATTTAAATTGAATGAGGACCCCAGAGGTGTTAAATCACTCCGATGTGAGGTCTGAGGTCAGGCTGTGTGCAAACCCAGCCCACGTCAGCATCATCCCAGTGCAGAATCTGCCTCCTTCCACGCCCCAGCAGACTTCAGGTGAGAGGTTTAACAAGTGTCTTCAAACATGCTTAACATTGGCAAGTAGGGAAAAATCATCAACACTTGGGACCAGTTATGAAGTTAATTCAGGGCAGGCAGAGGTCAAGTGAAGGTCAGATGTGGCAGCCTGGCTTGCAACATTTTTTTGATATTTTGACCTCCCAGGAAGCCTTGGGCTAGAGGACTTCCTGGTGTGTCATACCCAACCAGGTGGAAACACCACACAGAGCAGGCATTCAAAGAAGAAAGCACTTTAATGTCTGGACAAATAAATTTGATTAGCAGTGTCTAACATTGAGGCGGGGGTATTTTTAACTTTTAACCTATAATATCATACTTGCTAGCACTCCATGACACAAGTCAACCACTTGCAGTCTTAATTACAGTATTTTTTTCCATGTCTCTGCTTACTTTGAAAGTTCACCATTGTCTCTGGTAGGGTTTTGACAAATCTACCAGAGGGTATTTCCAAAACAGAAAGTCGTGTTTTTATCAGGATCTCCCCACAAGAGACCCTGGGGCCTGCATTAGAGACTTGTTTGTTCTCTGTAATGTTATATTAGAAAGATTTAAAGTTTTTCTGTTAGTTCAAGAAATGCTTTAAAGCACTGGTACCAAAAGAACCTCAGACAGTGACCGCAGGTCTGGTTTTCATCCAAACACAGGAAAAGGAAAGAAAATAAAAATCATCCCTGAGACAGCTTTTTCAAGGCAGCCAGAGAAACACATGCCCAAATCCCGAGTGTGGATGGCATTACCACCCTATACTAGAACACTTTCCCAGTGTCCAGGACACCGGGGGTCTCTACCACTGCTGCAGTGACAGCTGGCATCAGGCTGAGTCCTGCTCTCCTCCCACACCTTGCCCTCTCCATTGGAATTGGGAGGACCCTTTGCCCAAGAGGACCCGATCCACAGAGAGGGGTGGGCTGTGCTCTGAGCCCAGGGAGCGCCCGAGCCCTGCGGAGCGGGGGCTGCCCTCCTCCATGGGCTGCAGGGAAGCAGCTAGCTGTAAATTCCGTCTGGGACTCTGGGCACTGCCCAGTGGAGACACTAACACAGCGTGTCTCCTGCCTTGTCCAGAGCGCGGCTTCCCAGCATTGTTCTGAATAGCTCTGGACCCCCACTGAAGCACAGCGATGGGTGGCTCACACTGAAACGTCCCCCAACAAGGCTGATTTACGGCTGCCAGGAGTCTCAAGGATGTCAGCTCTTCCTGATTAATTTTTTTATCCTTATTTTCCCTCGTTTTATATTTGAATATTGCTTATTGCAATATTCTTCAGAACTATTTTCTGGAAAGCCATACTGGCTAATTTTTGGCTTGTAAATTGCTCATGAGCAGTTTGTGGCTTGTGTTTAAAAAAAAAAAAAAATCAAGCAACTCAGGCTCATTTTGGTTGGATAAAGAGATTTTGTGGCCTCCATCAATTCAAGTCCCTGACAGCAGTGACAGAGCTCTTATTATCACAAACATACAGTTGCAATTTTAAAATTTGCTTCCTGTGACTCTTCGTTAAAATTTAATCAGGAGTTTCTGCTTCCACAAACATTTCTGGCAGAAAGTTCATTTTATGGACTATTCATGGGCAACAAGTAAGAAGGAAGATAAAGCAAATCTGAGTTTTTGATGTGAACAAGCCGATGCTGGTTGTCCAGCTGCTCCACTGAAGGATTTAGGGAAGAGCAGTGAAGGAAGGTGTGACACAAGTAATTTTCTAGGTGATGTTGCAGAATGCAAGCAACCAAAAACAAAGAGCAATGATGAAGCAGAGAAATGTGGGTGAAGAAAAGACAACAGGCAACATAGTGGTGGCCTCAGCAGGAAACTGTCCCGGGTTCAAAATGGATAGGGATTTATTTGATCTGTTTTACGTCTAACTGTAGCTTACAAGGTTGGAACTTCCATCAAAGTGGCCAACAGATCCTGCACAACACAAACAACTTAAGGTGAAAAGCAGAGTTCCGAACAAAAGACGGTTGTTGAACAAAAAGCTATTAATAGTGCTGGGTTTTATCCCAGAACTGTTGCGCAAAGTGGGATCATTCACATCCCTTCTCTACGCTTCCATTTCCTCTCTCAAAGATCCCACTTAATATATTTGGGGCAGGGACTGCCTCTCGTTATGACTCTGTGCTCTGAATAGCACAAGGGGAACAATGCTGCAGTCAGGACCTCTGGATGCCACCACAAATGTCAGTTTTAAGCAGCAGTGACCACAAGCAGGAGTTTAGGAACCAAGGAAGACCTGAGAAAAGACGGCACAATGTGGGATCCATCTTGTATTATGAGCATGGCTCTCATCTCCATACAGGAGCAACAGGGAAAACCAAGGAAGCAGTTGAGCTAGACAAGAAAGAAGGTGGTCCTCTGCCCAGACACGCCAGCTTAAGCAAAATTCCTCCAGAGCTTCTCCTTCACTTCTGCACTCTCACTGTCCCTCCCCTAGCCCAAGTCCCCAGGCCATCCTTGAATAGCTCCATGCAGAGGAATGCAACCACCTAGAAACCTAAAAAAGGGATGTTCAGGGGTCTGAGACACAGCATGAAAAACCTGATGGAAAAAGCTGGGTCTCCTCTGCTGGGGAACATTTTTGTAGGAAACTGTCAACCTAAATACCCTGTGCATGTGACTTTTTTTCTGATAAACTTGTACAGTGGTGCTGAGAAACTGCCCTGGAAAAGCCTGCATAGACCTTTACTATCTTCAGCATCTAGAGAACCACCCTGGAAAGGCCCAAAAACAGGGTTCAGGGAGACAACAAATCACAGGATTACAAGCATAAGCTTGGAAGAACCCTTCAGAAGTTGAGCAGACCACATCACTACCCTGCAACATCCATCAAACCCACCGCAATCCAGACACATAAACAACCTGGTACTACACACCTACCCTGCATACCACAGAGTGCCCCAGGACCTGGCTGACTTCAAGGATACTTCTCATCCCAACCTCACAATCTCTAGATCCCATCTGGGAAAAGGCCCAGGGTCCCTGCAAAGGCTGTCAGTACAAGGACACAGCAGTTAACAGGTGGTGGGGAATCCAGACACATTATCAACTATTGAGACCTGTGAGGCTCTTTTGGCTCCCAGAAGAGAAAGAGGTGTTCTACCCATTCCCAGAGATGTAGCCCACCTCTCCTTTTGTCTTCTAGTCCTTTATGCTGCCCCTTCCTTCTGTCTTCTCCTTTCCCACGACAGCTCCCACCACAAGTAACCAAAATCACTCATCTTTGTCCTTCCTTTCTCAGTTCATCTTGGCTGTGAGATGCACGGTTTTTAGTTTCCTTTGCAAAATCAATGATCTTGAAAACCATGAACACCACTCTCAAACCTCATCCTCATCCTCCTTTCATTTCTGGAAATGCTGACTACCTCCCACATCTCACTGAAGACCTCCAAGCAGCCTTGTCTTCAGGAAATCGAGATGGCCCAAGTCATTCTCTCAGACAGGCACCTGAATATTGGCGCTGTTTTTCTGGTCTTCTGCCAGTTTGGGATGGTGCATTAGGAGCTCCACTCTCACACACAGCTCAGAAATACTTCAGTGCTACTTCAAGGCTGTGTCACTCTCTGGTCACACTCTCCCCCTGGCTGCAGGATGCTGAAGCTGGGCTTCCCCTCATACTCACACTCCATGGAAGGTGACTGCTCTTCACCCTCATGTCCTTTCTGTCCCTGCAGTGGCAATTGTTCTATGCAATGGTCGAGCTTGAAACACCAAGAGAAGAAAGCCTTCCTGCTCACCTCGATGCTGCTGTTTGTAGGACCCACACACACGTAGAGAGGAAGGATCCATCCCAGGTCTGCTTTTATAATGGTGCCTCTGAGCAAGGACCCAGGCCAGTAGTTACCTGGGTCTCACCCAAAGCCAGGGGATCATCAAGACTGAATATCACAGTCAAGCACAGCCTACCCTATTAGGCTTCTCATCCCATTTTTCAACTTGTACCCCTCCCTTTATAATTTGGTGGTAAGTAGATGTCTGGTCAAAATATCAGATAATTAACTGGGAGTGAACACGAACATTGTGAACATGAACAAAAGCTCAGCAGACAGTTCAGACAAGATCACACATCAGCCCCACCATATGAAGGATATTCAAAAAAACCTTCCCAGGTACCTAAAGATGAACAGACCCAGCTTCCCAAGCACAGTCACAGACTCCCCTTAATTGCTGTGGGAGCCCCAGGGAAGCACAGCAGAGGTTAACTATGCACGGCTCACCACGAAGGGCAGCAACTGGCAAGACTTCAGCTCCCAACACTGAACTCTCCTTAACTCCCCTGACAATTTGACACACTGCTGTTTATCCTAATCCATTGTTCATGGTCCTCCCCACCCAGTTCTCAGCCCATGTGATGCCCTCCTGTCCCTACCAACTGGAATTAATTTGGGGTCCTAGGGCTCTATCAAGAGATGTTGCTACTATCTAAGTGCTGGCAAAGTACTATCTGCTTTCATGCAGATATTTCAGCCTTTTATCAGACACACAGAGCAAACAAACAAGCCATCACATCCTTCTGGTAGCAGGGCAACTCCAGCAGCGAAGAACAGGGGAAGGCTTTGGTGATGCATGGGGACTCGTGATAGGCACAGAAAGCAGCCAGAAGAGCCCACCATGCTGCAGAGAGGCTGCCATGTTGAGTTTGACCATGCCCTTGCTAGAGAGGGACCTCCACTCCATGACAGCAAGTATCACTTACTCCTTTTGAATAACTCCCCAGTAGGGAAGTCTTCTGCATTCTCTCAAGGACAGAGCTGTTTTTCTGCCCTGATGCCCAGAGGCTTATAAACCCCACGTGCCTTTTTACCCTGGTTAATCCAGCTGACAGCATGCCTATGCTTCATATGAACATCTCTCCTCTTCTGCCAGTCCTGTTATGACCCTGTCTCCAGTGGCTGCAGTGACAGCAACTTCAGGGGGATACTGATGTACCGAGTGGAAACTGGCTGGGAGAAGTTAGGGATATCTGGGCTTCCACCTTTGGCTTCAGCAGAGACAAAAACAAAGAGTGCTTCATTTACACAACTTTCTGTACTGTCATGGTGTCCCCTCTCCTTTCAGAGACCCCAGGTTTCAATCCTGTGGGGAGCAAGCTGTTTCCAGGGTCCCTTCTCCCACTCAATGGTCCTTTCCTTACTCACACATCATCCTTGCAAGAGCCATAGTAACACTTCACATGGAAAGCACCAGCAGCCTTGCACCATTGTGACTGGGGGCATGGGACCTCCACCCACCAGAAGGAGCTGGGCTGGGGACCACCAACACTCCTCTGCCCATAGGACCATTTTCCCAGCATCTCATGGTGGGACTGAGACAGCACTGAAGGAGAGGATTGAGGAGAAAGCTTCTGGAAGCTTCATGCTCTAGCACATGAGGGCCACAGACGACAGCTAGAGCAGCCAGTCCAATAGCTTTCCATGAGGACCATATTTGTGGTCTACAAAGCCAAACACCATGCCTACACTCAAATCCTGTAGCACACTGCCCCAGCAACTCAGCCAGCTCACGTGGCCTGTAAGTGCAGCTCAGAAGGGCTGCTGACTCAGGGTCATTAATCAAGCTGAGTCCCAGGCTGCTCTGACAAGTTTGGACTCGAGCAGCTAATCCAAGCCCAAACCCAAGGAAGGGGGACTGTCAACTTGGATTGGTCTGCACAGCCTCTCTGTTCGGGGTGGCTTCTCCAGTGGGTACCAGGAACCCCTAAGGTAGGCTCTGCTCCAAAGCGGTCTCCTCCTTTGCTGGGTACACGGGGAGCCTGAGGGCACCAGCCTCCTCCCTGCCACCCCTCGCCTCCTCCGCAGTGCTGGCTGGAGCCACCATTGAGAACCCACGGCCAGCTCTGAGCAGAGCTGCCACAAGAGACTTGGGCTGCTCAGGTCCAAGTTCAGCCAAGTCCAGCTGGCAGCACAGTGAAAATACCAGCCTTTTTCTGCAGAATCAGGCAGTTTGAGGCAGGAATCTAGTATAGAACAGTTCTTTCCCTTTAAATTCACACCCTAGGCCAAGCATGTTTTGCAAGAGCCTCCCTGTGCAGACAAGCCCCTAGGCTTCAATGCAGAAAAACGCCCCTGCTGGGGGAAGCACCCAGGACATTTCGAGGCCAGAGCCCCACAATTACAATGAGGTGGCTGCTATGCCTGCCCGTGGCAGAAGAGATGGGTCAGGCTCAGAGCCGTGTGGTTCTCTGTCAGCATCAGAAGGCAGCAAACATGTACAGGAGACACTCTGTGTCTCTTCTGGCCAAACAACACCAGGAAGAGAAGGAGGGGAAAGGAGGAGAGGACAAACAGACGCCACACGCTCAGCTCAGCTCACTTGGAAATCATGAATTGGGCATCTTCTCCTTCTCAGAAGTGGTGATATTGGATTAAATATGACGAGCTATCCACCTAGAGATGTGTTTGAGTTTTGTTACTGCCTTTGATGTTGTGACTGTTTAGGCCCCAGAGAGGACACACTGTTTGGCTTTGTCCCGTGATGACAAAGGATGAGTGAAATTGGAGATTCCCAGAAAATAAAGCAAGCACAACACCTGGGGCTTTACGGGAAATACCAGATTATCACAGTTCTGGCAATCAAACCAAAACTGCTGGCAGTGCTTCAGATTACCACTGCTTTTTTTTCCCCTTTCTAACCCCCCAAAGTGAGACACCTACCTAACGCCGTGAGAACACCAGAGCTGTGACTCATGCCATCACCCTCAAACACTAACCCAAAACATCACCAACACAAAATATTACAACACATGAAATGAGCAATGGCCCTGCTAGCATAATGCTTGTTCTTAAAATTGCACGGTCTGCCCACATTTCTAAATATAGGATAGACCAGGAAACCTCTCCAGAAGCACTAATAATTCAAATAACCAACCAACACATGCTATGTGGACAGAGGTAATTTTGAAAGCTGTTATCAACATATTTCCACTGTATAACACTTCCTTGCCACTCCTTTCTCTTCTGCCCATCAGCAGCAGGTAGAATGGAGAAACTTGACCACAGAAAGGAGCAATTCCCTGAGATGCAGCCTAGCAAAGTCCTCAGCAACAACAGCAGCACTGCAACTGCTTGCCTGCAGATCCAGGAGTCTTACACCCGAAAGTTTGACAGTAGAGGAGCTAAAACTACTATTGAAAAAAATGAAAGCCTGGGAGGTCTGTGGAAGCTGAGGTCACTTGCCCTGGTAAGGGTCTGCAGCACCTACCCCGTCAGCAGCAGGACACATCAGCACCCATGAGCCTGCCTTGACAAATTAGGTGAGCGAGAGGAGCACTGAAGAGGCAGAAGCATTCATTGTAACCAGTCCATAAGGGTTACGCAGCCCAAAATTGCAGCAGCCTTTACTGCTGCTTGACCAATAGTGGTACCCAAGCAAGAGACAGAAAAGCTTGCTCAGGACACCTTCACATAGCAATGTTCTCTCCTGACTGCAATGCAGATATCAGGCTGGCTGGGTGAGGACCATTTGCCCATGGCAACCTTTTTCACTTGACAGTTCTTCTTTGATTATCAACAAATCTCTTCATCCTCGTGCCTGAAAGCTCACAGCCATGATCAGGGAAGCTCAGTCAGATCCTCAGCATTGTCTCTAAGGAACGGGCAGCAGCAGTGCAGCGTGGATGCCCACAAGCCACCACCACATCACAGCATGGGCACTGTCCTCTGCCTCCTGCAGGAAACTCAGGGGTTCATTTAACCATCATCACAACCATTCCCCCAGATTGCTACTGTTTTCTGCCCCAAGTACCAGCACTGTTTGCCAAGATGTCCCTCCTGAAATTCACCCGCTGGCATTTCTTCAGGAGGTCCCAAACCACAAGCGTCTCCCTTGATCTAAATGTGCCCGCTTCAGATAGCATGAAGGTTTCCTTATTCCTCTCTAGCCCTGCTGGAAAGAAAGGAGGTGCCCAGGGCTCATCAGGGTGGGCGGTGGGAAGGACACCCAGAAACAGGGAATTCATGCTGCCTCCCATCTTCCTGATGTGAACATTTTAGGGGAAAAGGTTCAGATTCTGGACAAAGACTATTCACACCTGGAAGGATGGGGAAAGGTAACCCAGGACTGAGGGGAAAATGTTCTTTAAAGTAGAGAAGAAACATGGACACGATTATACA
Source organism: Aegotheles bennettii (assembly GCA_013398125.1). NCBI lineage: Eukaryota > Metazoa > Chordata > Aves > Caprimulgiformes > Aegothelidae > Aegotheles > Aegotheles bennettii. The sequence continues at coordinate 232,166 of VZRW01010724.1, forward strand.
CACAGCTTGTGGTACTGAGTCGATATTTCATGTAAGATCCAGGATCATTTCTGGTTTGGGCTGAATCTCTTTTTCTTGATCTTATAACTGGCATCTTGGCAATGTTAGGACCTCTTCTGTGATGCAAGTTTTAGCTGTGTTTGTTACCCAAGAGCTAGCCAGAGAGTTTATTTTAGCATTCAGTAAACGTGCCTCTCACGCAGGCTCTCAGCACAAATCCAGAAACCTAATCTCATTTATTGACAAATGTGAAGCAAAATACACTTCCATGCCAAAGAGAAGTTCATCACATTCCTTGTCCTTGCCCTTCAGGCAAAAGCCTAAATGAGCAGATGAAACATGCAGGATCTCTGCAAGGGAAACAAACTGCTGCTTGGGTAGCAACAATCAGGTTAGACTCCTGGCCTTGGAAAGACAGCCTGCCCAGCTCCAGCATATCGACCCACAGGTCCAGGACCTGTTAGCAAGACCTTCTGGATCTGGATCACTCTAACACCTCAGCCTTTTCAGGCAACTAAGATTCAGACCACAGGATCTGTGATTTGCTCTGCTCATGGTGGAAGTCACAGCACAGCACTGGGGTGCTGTGTGATGTGGAACTGGAGATGCTGCGGTGTCCACCAGTGCGGCCATCATGGAAAGGGGACTGCAGCCATCCAGGCTGGCTCTGAAAGCCCTGCCTGGCATTGCCAGCTGTCTACCCACAAGAGAGCAAGGTGCCAGCAGCAGTAGCCACTGGAGAGTCTCCCAAGCCTCTTCCCCATCAGTATTCCTCTTGTTTGCAAACCCTGCAGTGGAAGTCAGGCCGGTGAATTATTTATTTATTTATTTATTTTTTTATTTATTTATTTATTGCTTTGTGTGCAGCTGAGGCTTCTGTCCTGCAGAGAGCAGCAAGTCAGCATGGGCACAGTGATGCTGGGTACCTTGCCATGCAGCATTGTGCTAGCAGTTGAACCATCTTCCCTCCCTCTGCCTGGCTCAAACTCAGCATTTCTCTCTGCCAGCCCTGCCTCACTTGCCAGTTTGGAAATGGGCACAGGAGAGAGGCATCTCAACACCCACACAGTGCTGGCAAGCAGGACATGGCCACGTTTGAGGGAGCAGGCAGCACCTTTGCCTCAGCTCCTGGGCCAGATTTCTCCCAGAAGCATCAGCAGCCAGTTCCCTGCTGGGACCTGAGCTCACCTGCTGATCTGACTGCTCCCATCACAAATGTGGGAGCACTAGTAATGGTCTGGCCAACCAGGTGCTCTGAGTAGACTCCACAAAGCCACGCCTGCGCACGCACCACCCCTGGAGTAAGACCAGTTTGCCCCCAGAGCAAGGAGGTTTCTCTCCAGGAGGACTTACGTCAAGCTGAGAGGTGGGAAGCAGCTTGAGCACACAGAGCTCTTCTGGAGTGCTCTGAACTAGAGACACAGTGGCCAAGCATGGGAGTTTGTCAATGGTTTGACTGGAGGCAGAGATGTTCAGGAGGCATACAAGGAGCAACAGGATCAGAGCAGGCTTTGACAGGGTAATGTTCTAGCCAAAATCACGTACCCACACTCCCCAGAGGGCATCAGGAACCAGGGGACTGTTGCAAAATGCCATGGACTTCAAAGTGGAATAAAAAAATTCATGTGAGCACAAACATATGTGCACATGCACACCTACACATCTTCAGAGTTGGAATGAAGTCCCAGCCTTCAAATCAAAAAGCTGTTGAAAGTGAGAGGGTCAGATGCTCAGCTGGTACACTACACACTAACAGAGCCAGAGGAGATAGGTCAGAGAAACATCTGCTGAGAACCTGGCTGATGGATTTTAACTTGATTTCACCCTCAAATTAAGCAAATGTGCAAATTCTGACACCAAAAAAGGCTTCTCTGAAGGACTTCCAAACATCAATCAATGATGTAGGAAATCTGCTTCAAATTTTGGGCTGTCTTTTTTAAAAAAACCCTAAAGCACCTGACTTTATTGTACTTTTAAGGTAAACTGAAGTTTCACTGCTTTCCTAAAGACCACCTTTTCTGTCCATCTCATGCACTTGTAGCTGTCCCTCTGAGCTGGCAGACACCAAGTCTCAGACTTGGAGAGCAAATGTGGTTCCCTTCCCCTCCCCACCCTCACCAGGCATGAAAATTCAGCAAGAAAAACTGTGCTCTGTCTTCCATGTGTAATCAAAAATTTAAGGGGATAGAAAGGATGAGACAAGCTGCAGAAAAGCTCCACGGCCATCAGACTCCTCAGAAGTATGACCATCACCACTACTGTGTGGAGACAGCCTTGCATGGCTTATTGCTCTTCTCTGCAAATAAGTTCTCCCTTATATTTGGGATATGATTTAATGTTGGACTTGGCAGTCCTGGGTTGATGGTTGGACTCGATGAGCTTGGAGGTCTCTTCCAACCAGAGTGATTCTATGATTCCATGGTTCTATGATTCCATGGTTCTATAATTCCATGGTTCTATGATTCCATGGTTCTGATATTGAGGTCTTACCTTCCAGACACGCCTAAACTAAAACCCTTTATAAGGACCGACACTTGAGTCTGCCAAGCCTAATTACCAGAGTTACTAATTATCTAAAAGTTTAATTTTTACCATTATTACTTGTATTTGTTGTTGCAATTTGGAACTTCTCAAACACACAGCAACACCACCCTTGCCAGAGAGGAGGCAATCCCAGGTCACATCACTTCAAAACACAGCTTTCTGTCTGGAGCACAGACCAGGAGCCAGGGCCATGTCCTGGCCAGGAGTCCACACTCACCTTGCACTGCTCTGGACTCTCTCATGGGATGTTGAGGGTACCCATTTTGCTCCATTCAGGCCTTTGCAGGTCCAGTGAGGGCTTTCCTCTTGGGCAGTCATGCTTCCCAATCACGTGAGTTCCCTGATCCTGCCCCAGACAGGAGGTCAGTGCAGAAGGTGATGCATGTCCGAGCTCCAGCCTGCGTGGAGAGGCCTTCGCCCTCCCACATTGCTTCTGCTGCCAGCGTGTCCCTGCACCTCGGTGGTGCTGGCAGAGCAGTGGAGGGTGACCAGCCAGCAGGACAGCACACGCTGCCAAACCAGGGCGAGCACCTTGACACAGCACTGAGCAAACTTCTGGGTGAACGAGGAATGGTGGGTGGCTTCTACCCAGCTCCCCACTCACCTCCAGCCTCATCCTCAGTGACACAAGATGCAGCTTTCCCAAAGGAAAGCTCCAGGTTATCTCACTGTTTGATGGTCTCTGCCCTGAACACGGTCTCCAGCACAAAGTGGACACCCAGCCTTTGCTGGGACTTCAGCGTCCTGTGACTTCTCAGTCAAAGGAACTGACCTGGATTTACAGCCACAGTCATGAGATACAAGTTCAGTTGCTCTTGAACTTCTGTTCTTCAAGTTCTCTTCATGAAACACTTTGCTTTTTATGGAGCTTTACTCCTAGAAGAAAACAAGCACATCCAAGCAAGAGCCACGCGTGACCTACAGCTCCACTCACTGCTTACTGCAAGAGCTTCCAGGCACTGAAAAAAGGCACAGGGTCATACAACCCCCATGCTGAACTCTCCTTATGCACCTGAAAGTGCTTCATTGGAGTCCAAGGGGAGATGAGGAGGGGTCAGAGGAACAAGAGGCTCATTTCCCCTCCTCTCAAGGCCTCTGGAGTTATACAACAGAAGTGGGATGTAGGTCCACACACTCCCCCTGCCCCAGTTTCATCCCATTTTCTCCAGTTGGTTTTGAGTTCAAGCACTGCTGCAGTCCCATTAGAGCTCAGTGCTGCGCCAAGACTGGAGATCAGGGCAGCACTGGGAGCTGGCAGTCCAGATGCAGGAAGAAGGATGACAGAGCCATGCTGCTCATGGCAACACAGCTTTCCTTTAACCACTTTGCAGCTGGAGCCTGTCACGTTAACAAAGGCAGGGGAACGAGCCAAGGGCATGACCTCAAAGGTCGGTAGCCAGGCTGTGCTCAGCCCCTCTCCAGATGTTCCTCCTCTCACTAGGGACTGCCCTTCCCAGGACACTTACACTCTCATCCAAAAAGTGACTGAAAATGTGATGCCCAGGGCTCAGACTCACCAGCTTTTGGATTCATGGTGGGATTACTAATGTACCATTCTGCTCCATCCTGCCTCCCTGGCAGGAATTCCTAGCCCCCTCATCTGCCTGAACGAAGAGACAGGTTATTCTTCAACCCTGCTGGGTCTCTCTCCCATAACCCTTCTGTTTGTATTAACACCTGAGACTATGAGCCACAGACAGTAGAGGAACAGACCTGAATGGTCATTTATCAATCCCTCCTTCTGTAGACCTGGCGAGCTCCAGCAGAAAGGCCAGAAAGCAGCTGGGACATACAACCTCTTCCTTTACCCCAGCATGAATCACTGGAGCTTGTGAGTCAGACCCCCTCTGTTCCCAAAGCTGAGCACGTTCCTGCACGTTCGCTGATCCATGGTACCTGGCCACACGCGTGCTCTGTGCCACACGCAATGGCAGGAGCAGTCCAGCAGCTTAGCCAGTGGAAATGCTCCATGCAAACATGCACGTGGACACATCCTGGAGCACAGCTGACATCTGGTACCTCATGTGGCTGGGTGTTTATAGAAAACAAAACTGCTACTGTAGGATGTCCGCTGTGGGTCACCTCTCTTGGAAACAAACCTTTTGGCTAACTCTTCTACAAGCTCCTTAGAACTGGAGTCTTTCCTACAAACAGAAGACTAAGAACAAATCAAGAGCCATGTTCACCCTGCAATATGGACAGAGCTAACCCAGAGGTACCTTAGCCTGCAGAGAAGTAGCTGTTTAGGTTGCACTACTGTTGAGTATCTCCAACAGCATGAGCTTCCACCACAAAGCCTGCACCTACCATCTGCAAGGGACTTGCACATCCCTCACCAAACTCTGTGTTAATGTGGTAGCACTCTAAAGCACCCCAGGCTGGTAGACCTGGCTAACGTATGCCTACTTCTGCTGCAATCCCACCACTGCCTTATGCCACGGGGCACCTTCCTCATTAAGATCTCTGGAGGTTCAATTGCAATACTCTTCTGCACAACCTTTCTACCAAATCCTGACTCATTTGGGAACTGAGGTCAAGCTGGTTCCTACCGAGACATGAGACATTCTCTGCAGAGACTCTTCACCTGCTCTCTGCGTAGTTTTCCAGCATTAGCATTTGCCACGGGCAGTTCAAAAGAAAGGCACAATTCCTGTGCTGCCTGCCTTATTAGCACTGACAAACAACAAAAACCTTGAGCACACGCAATGTTTTCCTCAGCACCAAGTAAAACTAAGAGAGAATGCCTGGAATTGCTGGGGAACTTAACCAACCAAATGCTTTACATTTCTCTGGTCTTTTCTCCCCGTGCGACCTCACGGAAGTGCAGATGAAACACAGACTGTTTCCAGTCTCGTAGCCCTTCCCTTTCCAACTTGCTCCTCGCTGACTCCACTATCAAGGCTTCCTCCAGCCCTTCTGCTTCTCCTCCTGCCTGTCTCCCCATGACACTGGTGGACTGGCCTCCTCATCCACTGCCACAGCTCTGGCATTTGCTCACCCTGTTCTGTGCTGAACTTCTGCACTGACACCAGTCTGCTTGTCCCACTTCTCCAAAGTCCACTCCAAATCTTTCAGAGTGTAAAAGGGCAGATTCTTTTACACCCACAGTCTTGCCTCAAGTCTTTGGCTGCCCTAAACCATCATTGCAGGACCACGATGCAGTTATTTACCAGTCTGCTGCTACATTCTGCAGCTCACCTAGTCCCTGCAGGGTGTGCCTTCCACCCCTGTTGGGTGGGACACCCTGTCTGTCTTTCAATGCATGTTACAAACTTCTAAAAGAGGGATCCTGACGGTGCTTCTTCATAGGTGGACACCATCTCCCTCTGGAGGCCTTCACAGGCTGTTCCACTGGGTAGATCTGTAGCTGAGGCACTCACTTTAGGGCAGCTGCATCACTAGAGGCATAAAAATGTGAGTTTGGGTTAAAGATAGCTCTTGTCCTCAGAACAAAGCTGTACTTCACATAAGATCAGCAATCCTCTTTTACACATTCACAGAAGCCAAAACAATTGTGTTAAAAGCTGTAGTGGAAGAATTCTCTCCTCTCTCAGTTTGAGAGACCTCAGGGGAAATTGAGCACTCCCCATGGCACATTGATGCTCATTCCTGAAACTACTGTTTCAGCTCTCTCTTCCTCCAAGTGGTTTTCCTGCTGCTCTGTTCCACCAGCAGTGAATAGCTTTACTACCCGGGGCAGTTCCCCCAGCCCAGCTGGCAGGGCTGAGGAGATCACCTCTGGAGGTCGGAGCGATTTTTCTGTGCCAGATCTGTCCTGGGGCTCCCTACAGAGCACCTCATGAAGGGGTGCCTAGTGGCAATTTCCCATGCAGACATCTATGAGCACAAGGGTAGATCCAGAGTATCAGAGTGTCACAGGTAACAAAGTTTGGCCCTCAGCAATCAGAGACTTGTCAGGGATGCAGTGTGAAGAAGGAAGGCTTTCTACCCTGTTATCATCTCCTGAGTCTTCCCTGCACTGGCAAACCAATAGTCCTGTCTGGATCTCCTTAGAGTCTTTTTCAGATTTTTGTAGGTTCCTCTTCTGCCTCCTGGTTTCATCTGCATGGAAATACTACAACCTGAGGAAAAAAACAGAGAACTCAAATCCCCCTTACAGTGCCCTGCCTGATTTGTGCCAGGGTTGTGTTTTTGCATCAGCCTGAGCATGCTGAAGAGGCACCTTGAGGTTCAGCCAAAAGCTGAAGAGTCCACAGGAGATCTGCTGCTTGGAGTGAGGGCCTATGGACCAGGACAGGAGCACCTGCTCAGAAGTGATTGGGGGAGAAACTCTCTCTTCTAAAAGTCTTTTTTGGGAAGCATTGTTGTGGTGCCTCTTAGACTACATGGCGAAGGTGACCCATGATGGGAAAAGGTGTTCACAGGTTCCACCGATCCCAACCAACCCAACCCAAAGTGAGATTTGGTTCACAGACACCACAGACAACCAAGTGTCTTCCTCTGATGGACCCACAGAGCAAACAATGGGCAACCTCTGAAGCAATACAAGGCAAAGATTGACCTTTGTCAGTAATGAATGCATTAAAAGGACAGTGTTCATGCTGTTCAAGCCAAACCCAGAACCTTTCTTTTCTTTGGTTGAGCTATAGACAGAACCAATGCAATCATCCCCATTTCTGCTCTGGATCAATTAGTAGAGACAAAGGGGGTTTGCACTCTAGCCAAAGCGTCCTGTTGTGTCATTTATACTTGATAAAACAGCCCTACAGTGCATCTCGGCAGAGGAGCAGGTTGTCAGCATGAGTAAAAGTAAAGGGTCTTTACACATTTCCTCTAGAGCAATGAGCGGGGCTTTGATGTGGCACCAGAAAACAGAGTGTGATCTGACCTCTCAGCTCACGCCCGGTCCTTTCCCCACACACAGCCCTCATGGCCCCACCATGGCCCACATGGCTCAAGGCAGGTGGTCGGTCCCTTGGCAGTCCCAGTGTGCCTCATTCCCTCACTGTGTCCAAACCAGTGTCTCCCAGTCACACCAACCCCTCCATCCTGCTCCCAGTAGAGAAGATGTCCATGATGCTGGCACTGCCCTGTCCCATCTGTGCATTTAGGAGGCAGGGTCATCCTGCCAATGGCTGTGAGACAGCCCCCAGTCCCCGCATACTCTGGAGACACCTGGGCAGATCTGGTCATCTTCAGGCAGCTGATGCCTCTGCTTGGTGGTTTCAAGCACCCTGTCCTAAAGCTATCCCAGAAGTCTCCTCCCAGATCCCACATCGAAAGCTCTGTTCTGATGTCATGAGCAGGAGACCACGCGTGAGGTCAGCCCACTATGGCATCAGCACCCACCACCACCCACCACCACCAGCTCTGAGAAACAGCACAGCAGGATGGTGGGCTCTGTGCTCAGAGGACAGGGAAGGGGTAAATCCTGCCACCAGTGATGCCAGTGCGAAGCCAAAACAAATCTGTTCAGGTCAAGAGCACTCACTAGCGTCACGGCAGCAGGACCAAGAGCAGAACTACATCCAGGCAAGTGAAGAGCTGAACTGACAGAGTCCTCCAGGGCCTGGGCCAGCTTGTAGCCTCTCTCAACACTGATAAAACACAGTCTGACAGAGTTGATGCTCTGTCCAAATACATTGCCCGATAAACCACAGATAAGAAATAGTCAGGAATAATCCCTCCCTGATACCATGGCAGGGAAAGAAATACCCCTGTGCTGCATTACCACCAAACCTCCTGTGCCTTTCCAAGCCAGTTCTCGCATTGCCCCAGATCATACTCCCCATTTACTCAGGGATCAAACTTCATCAGTTAAAAGCAATCTTAACATTTTATCCTGGCTGCATCTTTAATATTGCCTTGCTCCTCCAGCAGGGAACAGTCAGATCTCCTCTACGGAACAGCCCAATTTCATTAATAAGCATATCAGCAGGGAGTGAGGGTTTACAGTCCATGTAACTACAGCTCCATGCAGCTACCTGACAAAGTGCTGTGTAACTTAAATCTGATCTCCGAGAGCCAGTCTGTCCCAAGGAACAGTCCCTGGGATGCTTCAAAATAATGGCTTCTAATATTCACCTCAGGAAGAAGCAAGAAAATGACCAACCAAACAGCAAAACACAACACATCAGAAGCCCCAGAGAATTAGCACAAACCCCCTGAACTGCCAGACTGCCGTGACAGGAACCAAGTGCTGCTGCTTTTTGAAAGAGTACATTGCTCTGAATTCTTGGGACTTTGGGTAATAACAAATAAAAATTAAAAAAAGACGAGACCAAGAAGAAAGCAGACCTATAACAGCATGAAATATGAATGAGATGCAGAGATTTGCACACTTGCCTGGCAAACGCTCCCTATAATTTGCACCCTCATGCAACCCACGAGTACTTTCCTGCTGGTTTTCTGGCTTCTCTCTTCTTCCTTCAAGTAAAATTTGTTAAAAATGGGAAGTACCTTTTCCTGGGTCAGGTTCTCTTTCCCCTTTTTTCCCTTCTTTGTTCTTTTTGCTCTTTCCTTTCCCCTTTTTCTTGCTCTCGGACATTCTGCACAAGTGTTTACAGTCTCAGGAAAAGAGAGTCCACACCAGATCTATATGCCCCAGGACTGCTACTCCAAATGTTACTTGCCAGCTGCAACTTCCGACTGTTCTTATATTGTTTCTGACACAGACAACACCCACCACTGGGTGGAGAAGCAAAACTTTAACCGTTTGCTCACTGCTCCCAGTTGTCTGAAAAGATGCACTGGATTGCAGTGGGAGGGCAAGGGGAGCAGTGCTACAGGATGGGAGTAGCTCTCCCGAGAGTGTCTTGGACACATGAAGTCCAGAGGTGCCTTTCGACTTGTTGATTCTGTCTCTGGCCGCAAATAAGTTCTGAACAGCTTCAGAGCATCACAGAAATAAGTGTTTTGAGTAACTGCTGAGGTACAGGAGAGACAGTGGAATATAAAGAAAAGGGTAGAGGTTTGCAGCCAATTCTCATCCTGCTTTGACCCTGAAGAGGGATTAAATTGGCCAATCACATCATATTGTTGGTCCCACCATATATCACAATGACTTCACCTGCCCTTGCACCCAGATCTTTGCTGTACACCAGAAGACCTTTCCAAAAGCTAGGAATAGCTGGAGAGCCCTTACCTGCACTTCTCGTACCTGTCCTCCATCTCTGGGAGCTCTAGGTAGTTGATTAAGCCCATGTTTCCTCTGCTTGGGGGTTAACAATGCCCTTTTCCACAGGTCCAACATGTGATGAGTGACTCAGCCCAATCCCCTTTTGCAGGGCAGGCCACGCTGACCGCCTCAATAGTCCATCAGGATCCCCAGCTGGAAAGCCCCAAGGTACTGCCAGATCATTCCCAGATCCAGCTAAGGGCTTTAAAGGCCCAAAGGGGCCATAAGCCATAAGGCACGGGGTAGCACATTTGATCCATGAATCAAATCCAATTCCACAGCTGTGAGCAAAGCACGTCCTCCAGAGAAGCACTCCTGCCTGCTGTATGGACATCAAGAAATGAACAAGCCATCAAACCCTTTGGGATCTTCTCCCAGTGGTTAATCACCCTCATTGTTAAAAATGTCTGCCTGCTCTGAAGTGGAATATCTGGCTTCACTGTCCAGCCATTGTTTCTTACTCTTGTTTTCTCCTCTAGATTAAAAAGCCCTTCAGCAACTTGTATTTTCTCCCATGGAAGTACTTACACACTATAATCAAGTTATCCCTCAATCTTTTTTTTTTTTTTTTTTTTTTGATAAGCTAACCAGATGAAGCTTTTTTCCACTGCTTGCTGTATGGCATTTTCTTCAGCTCAGGGATCATATCTGTGGCTATCCCATTTTGCAATATCCTACTTAAGCTAAGAACACAAAAACCAGGCGCTATTCCATTGTCTCTTGTGTACAGAGGCAAATACAGAGGCAAAATCCCTCCTGTCACCCATTCCCAGCCTTTTAACCCCCAAGAGTCACATCTGGGCACTGGGCTTCACAAGGAAAATCTGTTCCGTTGTGTTTCTACCGCAGCTCCTACCTAGTCTCTGCTCTGCCAGACATAGTCCCCTGCTCTCTAACTAGGAGGAATTTCTTCTTCTTCACAGCACCACTCTCTGTGGTGAAGCTTCATTTGATTTTAAAAGAGCCAGTGTGCCAAGCCACTCAGATTACCCACTTGAGTTCTTTCTTCCCACTGATGCTGGAAACTCCATCAGTCCCTGTGTCACCTCGCTAATTTTACAAGCACGTTCACCTCCAGGTTGCTGGTGATAATGGTCTCACTAGAAACACTTCACAGAGCAATGACCATCTGCCAGCAATGTTTGGTACGCACTAGTCAATGACTTCTCCACCTGTACATGAGGTGCCTTAGGGAACTTATACCACTTATTTTCCAGTTTGAGCAGAGAGTATCACCACACTGAACACCTTGCAAACAGCCTTAAGAAAAGCTGAGATACACCCCGGAGAGCACCTAAGCAAACTTCCTTTGAACTATTAGATAAAGACCACCAAGCCTGCTGATTTGGAGTTTAAGCCTAATATATACATTGTTTTAACATCCTCCATGTTTTCTTGATCACAGGACAGTAGCAGCCCATCATACTGTTTCTTTTCCAAATGCAGGATAATAATGGTTACTGACCAGTTAGTGTCTCCTAAGTCATTATGAATGATGATTTCCATATGATCATTCCACCATTTGACTCATAACCATATTCCTCTTTGCTAATATTTTTCTAGAGACCCTTAGTTTTGTACTTCAGCTGTACTTGATAGGCAATTTCCCTCCAGGTGTCTTTAGCTTGTTGCCTACATACCAGAACTCCAGATGCAGATGGATTGCTACCTATTTTTCTCTTTCTTATTATTGCTTCCATTTGTTGCTTTCATTGCTACCAAGCTAAGACAGCTATTAGCTAAACCTTGTCTTCTTTCTTGACTCTGAAACCTCAACTTTCTCGGCCTCTGCTCACAGAGCTCCCGGTTCTTACTCACATTTTTCCTGTGAATGTTTTAACATTCAATCAACTTCACTCAGTTTTCCTCAGCCTTGGGAAATCAGTTCCTTTGAATCCTCAGGGGTGTCTTATATACATTTATGATTAGGACTCTCATCTGCCAGCCCATATGAATGAAAACCCATCATGGTCACTGGCCCCATGTCAACCACCAGTGATTAATTCAGCCATACAAATCAATAAACCAGCACTTACTGGTCATATTGAGGCCCAAACAGAGCTCCCCTGCCATAACTTAGTGTTAGACCTACAGAGTTTTGGGAGACTTTGATGTTTTACTGCCAGCGATAGAACCCTTGCCAGCACGTGTCTCCCAAATGGATGACTCTCATGAAAAACACATTTCCCTCCCTCCTTCCTTTTCTTGTGCAATTTTATTTTCATCTTGAAATATCTTTTACCACAGGTTCCTTCACATGAGGGCTGGGGTTTTTTGCCCCCC
>VZRW01010725.1:566-18677 GCA_013398125.1 Aegotheles bennettii
AATGCAGGAGGATGGTGAAGCCCAATGTGTGCCACAGGGGAATCTGACTCCAGCCAAGAGAATTTCATTTTGGATTGTCTAGTTTGATTGCTGTATAATGGTGATAAGTTGTCATAAGTATCTTTTTCTAGGATAATGTAGTGGCACCCAGGACCATTAAGATGAACTTGCAGCACAAGGGCACGAAACCCAGTGAACTCTATAACATCTCCTCTGCCCTCAGAAACTCGTCATGGTGAAGATCTGCAACCTGGACTCAACAAAACCATTCCATAGAGAGAGTTCATAATCTGGTTAATGAGTATGGCATGAAATGGTATGGAATAAGAGGTGGAAATTAATTCTGTCTGAGTTTAAGTGGTCAGAGTGAGCCACAAGCCAGAGATCAGAATCACTCTCTGCTACTCCCCTCCACACTCCTGGGGGAAGACAAAAGGGAGCAAGATTTAAAGGTTGGAAGTTAAAACTCGAACAGTTTAATGAAATGGGGAAGGCAGAGTATTAGGCAGGAAAAGGAACAAAATATACAAGTATATACAAAACCCAATTCTGCTGATCGCCGATATAAGCTCCCGAAATTCTCACAGCAAAGTCAGGGAAAAGGGGTTAAAACTCTTCCTAGCACCCAATGAATTCAGGTTCTGCAGAGCACACGGCGAGCTGGTTACAAAGGCAGGATTCTTTCTCTCTCCAGGACACCTGTACAGAGTGAGAAGGTAAGGAAGGGAAGAGCAAGAAGAATGGAGGAACTCCGTTTTCCTGGCTTTTATAGAGTTTGGCAGGAAGTGGGAAGGATTACAGATTCCTTGGCTTTCCCCGCCCCAGACCCCTTTTCACAATGGGTCCTAAACTCCACCCCCTCTTCTGGGTCCTTGCACTATTATCATAAAATCTTTGCCTGTGTTCCCTCAAACCATAACACAGCTATTTCTCCCCTTAGTAATGAAACCTCTGTTTTGAAAAGCATTTGTTGAGCAGTTAGTACAGCATTAGTTTCAATGTATTTCCTTTAATGTGAAACAACTTCATTCAGTTGCTCCACTCTTTTTTCCAGTTGTCTGCTAAGCAGAGAAGGCCATGCAAAAAGCAAAGCACCACTAAGCAGCTGATGGATTGCATCTGACTATTGCAAAAGGCAGTGACCCCTCGCACCCATGCACCTTTACAATATGCTTAGTTGTCATCCTTTGGGTGCTTAACCTGTACTTTAGGGAAGAAAAACAGTATGTAGTACACCATCCTTGAAATACCACTATTTCCATTAAACCCTCTTGCTGCTTTATTTTTGTCTGTCACAGTGAATCATGGCTTTTGCCCCCATAAAAGAGAACAGCACCCACCAAGGGGCAGTAACACCCCAGACCCTCAGCATTAATTTGCTGCAGACTGCTTCCTGCTCAGCAGGTCTCTTGCAGCTTCTCTTCCAAGGCAATTCACTCTCTCCATACTTCCCACAGGGTTCTGGGTACCACTGCACTTGCCACATTTCAGATGCTTTTGAAACTTAGATCCTAACTTGTACTTGTATGTTATCTTACTTCAAGAATCCTCTGTGCTGTTATTCTTGCACTGATGTCAGCAGCTGTCGTGACTGAGAAATCAAATTATCATCATACATCTGAAAATAGTTTAATTATAGACAAGTGTGATGAATCTATAAGTTATGATGATTATCAGAGTGAACAGTAGCATAACCAATAACATTAAGAATATATCTGAATATTCAAATCTATGAAGTCAGTGAAAAGATTCTCGTTGATGTTAAAAGTCTTTGGACTTATTAATTAATAAGAGTCAATGACTTCAACTACTGCAATTCAAATAAATATTTTATCATTGTTACTACTCCTACTAATAATAATACAGGATTAAGGATTCTTTGAATAAAGATATCAAAAGCAAGTAACAAGTGTAATCTAAGAAACACAATAACACTGTAGTCTGGCATCATGGTATTCGGTCAATATTTTGCAACACTAGAAAGTTGTCCCAGTTATTTACACAATATTTTCCTATTCATCTTTTTATACCATAAAAATTGCAGTAGGAAAGAAGTCAATAAAATATTTAAACAGTCATTTAAAAAAAAATATGACTGCTGAACTAGAATAGCAGCTTTGTTTTTATTTATTTGCTTACTTTTACAGTCTGACATTGTGTTCCCAGGCTGCTAGTGAAAACTTCTCCAGCTAAATAAATTCAGTAGAGATTTACTCTCACTCTATTTATTCCCCGAAACATAACTGATGTTTGCTGGACAAAGGAAAAAAAGAACAAAAAAAAACCCCAAAACACCACCATATCCAAAGGAAGGATCTGTCTTCTTATCTACCCTGTTTAGTTAATGAGAAAATGTAACTGACTCCACTGAGAGCAAGAGGAAGAGAAGCAGAGAGCCTCTCTCTCTCTCAATAAACTGTTGCACATGGTAGGACTAATAGTGTACTGTCTCTTAGCCATCATTAGGCTAGCTAGTAAGTAGTACATTATCTTTGGTTTTCTTTCTTTCTCCAGGGCACAGTCATGCAGTTACCGCTCCTCATTATCTTTGGAAGCTGTAAATTTAAGTGTAAACTCATTGTCTCTGCAGGGGTTGCAGGTGAGTAGCATGTAATGTTATTTACTCCATTTTCTCTACTGAATTTTGTAGAACTGTATTTTTAAAGATTCTCCTCCCCGCAAATCATCCTCACTAACTGCTAAGTGTTCGGATCTGCTCTGTAACCCCTCTGGTTTGGCCAGAAAGATCAATAGCTGCATTCAAGAAACCCACATCTGTGTGGTCCCCAGATGATGTGTGGCCACTACAGAATCCCGTAATTTAAATGAGGGTGCTCCTGGGCAGTGGTGGGACAGCATCCAGGCAGCTATAGGCACCAGGGGAATTTATTCCATCCAATTTTATTACCAGTTGCTCCATCACTGCCTGCAGTTCCTCAATTATGGCTAGCAAGCCTACCTCAAAAGCTAACGAGTGAGGCATGTTCTTTTCTGCTTACAGGAGCTGCAAATACATCAAAAAAAGAAAATTGACCCTTTTATTGACTCAGATGTCAACTCCACGTTAAGCCTGAAGCTTCCAGTTTAGCTTCTTTGCTTGCTCTTATTATTCAACTAATTTTTGTGGTTAGCCAGCAGAGGCCCACATTAAAATATATAATATGGAAGTAATTATGGCATTAGAACACAAGACGCAGAAATGCACAGGGCTACATCACGTCTAGTGGCTTGGGAAGGACGTGCAGTCCCCCATCCAACCTGCCCCCATCTAAGCCACACAAACGAGGGCTGTGAGGAAACAGAAGTTGCACATTAAGTGCTGCTCATTTCTACACAGGTTGGCAGAATGGAAGAGCGAAGAGATCCCAGTGCAGCTAAGCAAACATGAGGACAGATGTCTGCTAGTAACCAACACAGCTAAAGCCAGGTCACAAGAAACTGTCACTCTGAAAGGCTGAGCTAATGGTAAGGACAGAAGGCCACCTTTGAAATGACAGAAGACTTCAGGAAGGAACAAAGACCTGCTGACCTGCAACACAAGAGATGCAGATTAACTGAGGACAGACCACAGTTTTCACCTCATGACCACCTAAATATACAATCTATCAAACCAGAAGTACCTGTATTCCTAGAGGCAGAGAATAAGACAACTCTTCTTCCTCCCCTCCAAGGAGTCACAAGTGCTTGTAAATCAATGGAGAACAAGTAGTTTCAACTTTACACTTAATTCAGAAACAAGAATAAAACACTACCCAGTTAACACGGGTATTCTAGTTCTTCCAAGCAAGACATATGTCCACAGAAGAACAGCTTCATGCTTTGCACAGCTGGTTCAGTCATGAACAGCAACGGGACAGTAATAAGAAATCTCACAGCCTTCGAAACCGAACACAGGAGGGAATCAGATTTTCTGGTGCTACTAAAAACACAGCAGCATTACAGGCATAATTGATTCAGGCTTATTTTTGGAAAGTCAAAAACAAATTTTGACCTTTTTAATTGCTAAATTACCCATCTCAAACTAATAAAACTTATTATTTTCTTTGACACCTTTTGACACAATTGTATTTATGTGGAAAAAAAATCAGATTTAGCAATTGTCTCTAAAAAGATCCATAAACAGTGAAAGTTTTATAATTTTATTTTTGTGTTTTTAACTTGCACACACATTTCAACAGCACAACCATTTTGAAAATCATTAACCTAGTGATAGTTTAGATAGTTTGAAAGGCTTACTCCTTCAAAGAGAAACTACTGAAATGGGTAAAAACAATGTAATTGGTCCATTAAAACACATTCACAGCATCACCAGGACTGTATGAATATGCTGCTCTGGAAAACAATACAATTTACTCTAAAAATACCTAAAAAAGTATTCTTGTATGCTTTTAAAAAATTATCAAGGCAGCATTAATAGCAATGTTGATACTCAGTACAGTAAGTATAAGACTGTTACTAAATATATTGAATGTTATAAAGGCTATGAAGCATCAGCATCAACCACTGCCATTAGGAAACACTCTAGTTAAAATGTAACTGATAGCAAATGACTCACCCTGTTGTATTGTCAGGCTTTAATAGTCTTCCATACTTAGCCAAATTGATACAGTACACCTGGGAGAGCATTATGGTTTGTAAATATTAATCCTTTAGTGTATTCACTGGATTACCTGTATTTTATTATTCAGCATAGCCCAGCTGTGCTGCATTTGGCTGAAAATTGGCACTGCTAGCAAGGAAGAGACATGAAGCAACGCTGACTTCTTACCTAATATTTCCTTGCTCGGATTCAAAGAGGAAAACAGCTGTGGATCATATCAGCTGGACAGATCACTACAGGCAACCAAAAATTCGATTATATCATAAAAGCTGTCAATACAGCTTAGTCTCAAATCGTGTTCTCATAACTAACTGAGTTCACAGTTTTAAGACTTTCTTAAAAGTCTCCCAAATAATTAAATCACATTCTTGCCTGGGCTAAGAAGTTCAAATTTAGTAACTAATTCCAAAGTTCATTTCCAATTTTAACCGAGTGTATCATAGCTGCACCACTTAAACTTTGCATAATACTTTGATGATTTCATCTGTAAATCCAATCGGTCAATAAGACAGTCCTATGAAGCTATGAAGTATATGAATCATAGAATGGTTTGGGTTGGAAGGGTTAAATATCATCCAGTTCCAACCCCCTGCCATGGGCAGGGACACCTCCCACCAGATCAGGTTGCTCCAAGCCCCATCCAACCTTGAACATTGACAGTCAGGGGGCAGCCACAGCTTCTCTGGGCAACCTGTGCCAGTGTCTCACCACCCTCATAGGAAAGAATTTCTTCCTAATATCCAATCTAAGTCTACCCTCTTGAAGTTTGAAACCATTTCCCCTTGTCCTGTCACTCCATGCTCTTGTAAAAAGTCCCTCTCCAGCTATCTTGTAGGCTTCTTCAGGTACGGGAAAGTGCTCTAAGGTCTCCACAGAGCCTTCTCTTCTCCAGACTGAACAACCCCAAATCTCTCAGCCTGTCTTCATAGCAGAGCTGCTCCAGCTCTCTGATCATCTTTGTGGCCCTCCCCTGGACTCGCTCCAAGAGCTCTGTGTCCTTTTTATGTTGTGGACACTAGAGCTGGACACAGTACTCCAGGTGGAGTCTTATGAGAGCAGAGTAGAGAGGGAGAATCCCCTCCCTCGACCTGCTGGTCACACTTCTTTTGATGCAGCCCAGAATACAGTTGGCTTTTCAGGCTACAAGTGCAAGTATATGACTTAAATCTAGAAGTCAGAACCCACTGATATTTAGAATGTGTATTTATAACCACAACTTGCTAAGAGTAACACTTCTATTCTTAGAATTTTGCAATAAAATTTAGTATTAGCTATGTTAATGTAAAACCAGTATTTTCTCCTTAAAAATTGGTCATGTATATAAAAGAAATTAATTGATTACAGGAAAAAAAGTTATGGTTCTTTAACATTAAACTTCACATCATTGCACACAGAACAAATACAACACTTCAGGTTATGTACGTAGTCAGAAATACCCCTTGCATTTCTTAAGTAAAAGATTTTGGAAGGAACCAAGAATTTGACTGACCTGAGAAAGCACAAGTTGAGTCCGATTTTCAGAGGGTGCTGAGAATGCCCTTGAAACACAATTTCAGTTCATGAGTTTTCTCCCCAGCACCATCTTAATGAGAGGGCAGATGTTTTTTCAAACCTGTCTGGACTCCAAAATACACCAGGACTTACTGGGTGTCTCCACAAAAAGGCCCATTGCTGAATAGGTATCACGATATTGAAACTACTACTTTTTCTCATGATATATCAATACCTTTCTTTCAAGAAACATAGATCAAGTAAAACATTAGCTAAATAAAATAACACATACATCCTGAAAATTTGGATCTTAGGCAGCAAGTTTTTTAAAAAGTGATTGCAAAGCACTTTTTGGCCCAAATTAATTGTTTTCCAACAAGCCTTCATTCCTAAATTATTCCCAAGTCATTTTTGAAATGGGATTTGGGCTTATAAATCATATTGGGTCTTGAAAAACATCATTCTTAGTTCCTCTGTCAAATAATTCATCATTTAATTGAAGAAAAACCAAACAGAAGAAGAGAAAAAAGGACAACTGAATTGGGAGGAGGATCTCTATTTGTGAGTACATTACAATGTACAGGCACTTCAGAGTTGCAAATATGTCAGGCTCAATTACATTTTTATAGCTTTCTTTAGCTCACAAGACTATATCTGCATTAGGAAGATACGTGTATACATGTTAATGTTAGCAGGTCAACAGGCTTACACTGACATGCCAAAATAACACACAAACAAAAAAACCCTGCCCAAGTCCACGTTACTCTCACCCCATGCTAAGCAAGGTGCTTGGGGATAAACACCACGTTGGTGAACACAGGAAGGTACCAGTGCCCCCAGTATAGAGAAGGTTGCATGTTCATAAATGCAAAGCATCGCCTGGAAAGTCAAACCATAAGATGTGATTGAGTATGGCACTTTCTTAAAGAGAAAAGCAATTATTTTTCTGCTTGAAGGGCATCATCATCCTGTATCTACAGCTCTTCTCAGGTTAAACTCAAGAGTACCGAGAGTGTTTCCCTCAGCCAGGAGCAGCAATGCTCAAACATGCATGGCACAAAAGTTCCTTATCAGTGAATTCTGTCTTTTCTACTAGCAATAGCAGCTTAATGAATAAAACCATATATCACAGGACTACTCCAGAATCACATACTGGAGTAGTAAAGTTTGCTGCCTTCTCCTGAATCTAATCATATCAAAGGAAAAAAGGAAAATTAAAACCAGAAACCAGCCACTCAAACCCAACACACAAACCAAACTCCTGCCAACACACTGACATAGCATAGTGAAAGTCACGATCAGGAAAGCCACCACTCCAGCAAATAAACCAAGTGCCATAAGTAGTAGGTTGGTTTAGCCCTGTTCTTAGTGGACAGCCTTCCATTTGCACTAGAACCTCAGCCTGCACAAGCTATGAGACATATTGGCAGTCCCAGGAATAAGACAATTGGAGACTAAATTGTGCTCGGACTCTCAGTCCTTAGTGTTGCACCTGACACAGTTACAGGACAGACAGGTGACCTGGCCATGCTCAGCTGAATCTTTGTTTATCCACAAAGCACCCACTGCTAAGGAAGCCAGTCAATTAAGTTTTGATTCATTTCTGGTGGTTTTAAGAAAAGAGGAAAGCTAGTACTACTCAACCACCTTTAATGATAAATTATAATACCTCCTTTGGATGAAATTTCTCCATACTGCTTAGCTGCTGATCAAAAGCTGAACAGTGATCCTACTTGGACGGACAGACATTAATCTTCAAGGGCAGGCCAACTGAATGGCTGCAAAGGTCATGCAGACACAATCACTACTTTGCCTCGGTCACTTTGCATCAGACTTTCCAGCTTTTCTTACAGCCCCTTGGCTCACATCTCCATTTCAGGAAACACTGTTGGCAGGGCCACCCTCCCTCTCCCTTGGCGCTCCTCTGGCGCTCCTCTCCTTGCACTCTACCCACACTGACCTACAAACAGCTCCATTTAGTGGTAGCACGTTTCACCTCCTTTACTCAAAACTAGGCTTCAGAACCAAAGATAGGTGAAATACCTTGGTGGCTTTGTATCTTCAGGGTATTAAAATCCCTCAGTTTTCAAGCACCTTGTAGCATCTGTGCTTTGCTCTTCCAGGGGAAGACTCATACCCAAATCTGACCACATCAAAGACCACAGATTTGCTGCATGTTTTAAAAAGCCCTGTCCTGCTAGTGGAGGCAGCTCTCTCTGCACAGCACCTATGGAAAGCAATCAGAAATTGAGGTAAGAACTTCAGGGTTCTTACCCCAGCTGCATGTTCAAAACAGTTGCAGGGGAGAAAAGGAACAAACCTCCATTAAAAATATTGTGGTTTGGGTGCCAGAGGGCATTTCTGAGAACTGCAGCTGCAAGTACTCAGTGTACTTCTGTGTACAGAGGGTAAAGGCAGGTCTCCATCTCCAACAGCATGAGAGGCTTGACATAACGCCTGTAGAGTGCTCAGAGGACCTGGATGAAAAGCTCTCTAGAAGGGCAAATCTCATCTGCTGCAAGTTCAACATCAGACTGTGCTTCCGACCTCTTTTAATCGGGAGTAATATTTCTTTCTGTTATTAGTTTAGGCAATGGTTAAGAAGAAAACCTTTTTAAAATATATATATATAGCATAGAGAAAATTTGCAATTCAAATTTATATTTTTAATCTTAAAAGTATTTTGGTGGAATGGAGTGAAAAATAGAAAGAAGAACAAGTCCCATAAATCTGTCACTCTCATAGCGCATCACTCACAGCTTTCCCCAGCCCACTGAGGAGGAGAGCCATACAGCTTTAAAATGACTTCATTCCCATATTTACATATTTTTTAATAGGGCTATGATGAATCTCCTTCCGCTTGACTCCTATTTTGAGCTGTGATATTTTAATCTCCATTCTTGCTGCAACTTAGCAGATGAATGTGCAGTGTGACAGAGCTCAGAGGAAATAGTATAAATAAAGCAAAGTGGAGCTATGACATCTCACATTTTATAGCTTTTTTATTGTAGCCTAAGCATAAACAGAGCACAGCTGTGTTATACTTACTGCTGTGAGCACTCCCTCCCCTCCAACCCCCTACTGCTTTTAAAGAGATACTGCCACTAGTCAGGATCCTCTGGGTACAAGCACTGCTCTTAGAGGCACCGCTAACAGAAGCAAACCCACCCTCTCACCCCCTCCTTGCTACCCTTCCTTTGTTTTTACTTTTTCCTCCTTCCACTGATTTGTCCCCTCGCCTTCCTTTCCCCTCACCTCCCCAGTGGCCCAGGATGTGACCCCGCAGTCCCCAGTGTGTACACAAAGCCAGTGCTCTGCTGCTACCTACTGAAGGATGCCTTTCTTCCCTCGCTGTTATAATCTGCTCTGTTTAAGTACACAGACACACACGCAGAGCACAGAAACAATTTGCAAAAACACCACTTTGATAAAAGACTTGTAACTAGCTGGAAGTACTCAAAATATTGCCATCTTTTAACCGTGGTATTTTAGAGAAAGGGCTCTCACATTTCTCATCACTTCTTGATAGATTTTTTTCCCCCCACAGAAAGAAGGAAAAGACACCAACTTTAATTCTGCTCATTTAAAAACAAACCATGGTGATAACTTCCTAGACAGCAAAACCTATTTTCACCTCCAGAATTTATGAGATACCACAAAGGATCTCATTGTAATTGTCACCATAGTTTCAGCTGAAAAAGCTCCCATATGAAGCTTTAGACAAGAAAATCACAATGCACCTGGACACTTTCATGACTGTAAAAAGGTAAGGGCAAGCCCAACAGCCAATTTCTCCCGGAGTCCAAGAATGCTGTTTATCCTCGTGGTATGTTGCAAAGTCCTTCTCTCTAACTTCAATGTTATAAACACAGGCACATCTAATATGCAAACATGTAAGACTTGCTTCTGCTGTCCACTTAAAAAAGAAATATATCAAGGCACTGCATTGGTTACACTGATCTTGAAAACTGCATCCAGCTTTCCCAGCTAGGAAGCCAAGGGACATACAGAGAAGTTCTTTGCTCATGGAGGACCATGTTCCATGTCTCATCCCACTAACTCGCTACTAACAGCTTCAATAGGCAGGGAAGTTTCAGTGACCACCAATGCTAACCTACGAGCTGTAATCCAGCTCTTGTGGCCATCCTCTGCTCTCCCTCTATGCTCCCCTGTGCCCCACTGAGAGGATTTGCTACTTCATTGCTACCTGAAACATTTTTTGCAGCCAGTTTTCCCCTGTCTGGGGTTCAGTACAACCCGGAATAAAGTGTCAAGTAATGCTCATGAAAGCAAAAGAATGTTTTATTTTGCTATTTTTGACCACTATGTTAGGTATCTATCAACAATCGTATCTAAAAATTAAAAATAAATTTTCAAAGCCACCCAGAAAGCATGCTGAAATTGTTTACACAGGGGGAGCTGATTAAGCTAACCAGCTTTCAAAGTTGGGATCTCAAGATACCCCAGTGTGTCCCAAATCATCCCTCTACTCAACTTATGACTTACCAAGTCACCAGCCTGATACAAGGTCTGGTCAGAAAACCACACTTTTGTGAGGAGATGAGTAGAATTCCTTTGTTCTGCAGGTGGATTGGCACATCTTTAAAAAAAGTGTTCTCATCAAAATTCACTTGTCAATTCCCTGAACTCCCCTTGAACTTGTGCAATTCTACTCTGCTTATACAACCTGTAGCTTCATAAAGAAGTCGCTATCACAAGATCATACTGAGTACTTGCTCTGTGTGATGTCTGTACTGTAAATAACCTCAGATGGTTTCGGAGGAGGGCAGGGGTTGTAAGGGAAAGACATGGCTGCAGAGATACTTCAAAGGCTCCTCGTTGGCAAGAGTTGCTGTACCCAGGAGACACTACTGAAAGCCACCCAACACCTCCTTTGTGAACTCTTCCAAGACCTGGTCTGAGGGACACCTCACCTCTCCTGGGGTGCAGCAATGGGCAGGAAGCCAGAAAGGGGGTCTGGGAAGCTGCCACTCAAGGCCCTGCAGTGGGCTGGTGAGTCTCCCCAGCGCTGGAGGAAGCAAGGCTTGGAACGGAGCAGAAAAGTGACCGACTTCAGACCCAGAAGCTCAATAGGGTCCAGCAGAGCCACTAACAGTAGGTTCCTACAGGCTTCCCACCACCGACATCCATTTAGGTAGGGAGCAGATGTGTGCTCCATGCTGACCACAACACCAATTCTATTTAACAGTATAGTCACCATCAAAACGTGCTCACTCGGAATGAGTGAAGACTTAAGGAGGTCAGCCATTAAGTTACTTTTTACTGAGAGAGGAAATAGACGGGAGAAAAGGTAAGAGAAAGAAAGAATATAGTCACAAAACAATACATTTTCCCCACTATCTACCAATATCAACCCCTTGTTAAGATTTTAACTACATTTTTTCAAATTCACACACGGTGTCTTCCATAACCATAGTGCCACCAACCTCACTTCCCTGTGGATGGCTCCTTAGTATTTTTCAAAGTTGCTGCAAAGCTCAAATACCTAAAGCTGTGGTCAGTGCCACTAAAAATTAGTACTAGAAATACTAGGATGAAAAAAATTAGGCATTGCAATGAAGTTGGAAAACTCAGACTGCTTTACAGCCCTTTACAGCTTTCCCATCTCCACTTGGAAAAGACTCTGAGGATATTCATAAACACAATACGAAGCACATTTTGAAGAGTGTGACAACATTACAGTGCAAATTTAATGACAACAGTGGGGACTGACCCCCTAGGTACAATATTAAACACAATTTCTGACAGGAATGCTCAATTTGGAAAGCTTAATCCAAGTCGAATAATCTGCAGCTCCAAATTAGAGCTCCCCCTTTAGAATTGGCCTAATGGGAAATTACAATTAGTAGGAGATAAAACCCTCTATGAGCATCCATTTAATACTGCTGACCCAAAAAATTCCTTTGCACAAACTTCCTGCCCCTTGCAGAACTGAAAGTTTAATTAGCACAATCTAAAATGCTTCAGAAATAAAAAAAAGCAAAACCACACAAAAAACCAAACCAGTCATGGCATATGCAACAGTGCAGTATATCAAGGCAGGTACAGCAACATCAAGGCAATTGCAAGCTGGTACAATGCTGTGTAATGATGAAGTAGCTCTCACCTACTGATTTTGAAGGGTAAATATGGCTAAAACCCCAGTTTCTAGAGAAAACTACTCATGCCCTGAAAGGCATTGTGCTTATAGGCCACCGCATCTCTCGCCGACAGCTTTCAGCCAAATCAAATGGAAGAGGCTGCAGGCAGGAGCTGTAGGGTACCTGCTCTGACAAACAAAGAGAGGTAGCAACGGGCTTTTTTTCCTCCTTCTTGTTTAGTTTTCAGTCACAACAAATGAATGAAATGAACCAAAGAAAAGAACTAAGCTGAGAAAAAACAAAGTAAAATTAGTAACAGGCTAACAGCATATACCCACTGCCTGGGGCAACATACGGCTGATGGATGATGACAGCCAACAGACGAATCCTCATTCCCTGTCTACTAAACAAATTAGTAATCTCATCAATATCATCACTACATTCACCTTCTGCAGCAGCTGCTGCTGCAACACAACTGCTGTTAAGCTTTAGGGGGAAAGCCTGGCTTTGTCTTGTAGTTTGCCAAATCCTTTAAGGCAGTCAGGGTTGCCACTCTTTGGAGAACACAGTTAACCTGGTAACAAGATTTTTTGGGTTTGTTTTTCATCTCTATTTTTAAAAAGCCTGCAGAACTATATATGAAGGCAATAGTGACCTGCATGGCACCTTCTAAAGTCCTAGGAATCTGCAGCACTTGCACCCTCAGGGCCTTCCTAGCTGTTAGGGTCTCTCCAACTGAAGTCTGAGTTCAGAGACCTTAAGCTTGAAGAGGATGCCACGACTTCTCCTCAGTCCGAGATCTGGCTTTATACTCCACCCTTCTGGAGTTTCTCCTAAAGTGACTACAAACCATGATTTTCAAAAATTAAGAGTGATTTTTGGATATCTAACACATCTTGCCTTCTCCCTGCCCCCAAACTGTTCTGAGCCCCATATAGTACTGACACTGCCAAAAAGAGACAGCATCATTACCTTCACTTTCCAAACCCACCAGAAAAGTGACCAGATTCAAACACATTCCAACTCAGAAAGATCAAATTTCAACAGCACTCAATACAAATCACAGCAAATCATTTGTTGTAAGTCTGGATTGCAAAGCATCCCAGCAAACCCTCCCCAAATCACTACAGCAAATGTTAGTAAGTATGACTTCACTTAAAAAGAAGGGACATTTAATTTATGCTGTGCAAATAGAAAAATATACACGTATATATGTTGACATGCACAGAAATAAGCTAGCTCTCCTTTTCCCCCCATACAATTCACCTGAAAAAGTGTTGCATTTTTTTATTAAGTCTAATAATTTCTCTTAAAGGTCTTCAAACAGTAAAGCTGGTTAAGCTTGTTAATGTCAACAGAATATTTACTTATCAATATCCTTCATTTTTAGATAAAATACTTGCAATTTATTTCAATTTATCAGTTTCCACTTGAAAGTATTCAATATATGGAACAACTTCTTTCTGATGGAACCTGCTGTGTATATCTGTGCATGGATATGTGCACATACCTTAATTACAGGAATGCACCAAGTATTCACTAGAAAGCTGCATAGTTGCACTAAGGTTTTTCCATCCATGAAAAATCTTAAGGTGTTCAGAATAACGGCTGATGATTAATCCCACTGACTCAGCCTTTCTAGTTGTTAACAGCTGAAACCTTAACTGGGTGCAAGGACTGGTGTCTTCTCTTGGGGTCAGCTAAACCAACAGAACGTGTGTTTTCTCCTGTTTGCTTCCATAATTGGCTATGAAAAATTCACAGAACTTCTTTGTGCTCAAATAAAACATACAACTTTCTTCTGTATCCTCTAACAGCTGGCACGGGGACATGTTCCTGAAACTCATTTAGTCAAAATGGATATTGCATTTATGTTCTAGTCCACTAATTCACACACGTAATAGACTTCAAGAATGAAACTTAAATACTGAAGGATCTTCATCGGCCACACTGAAATATTTCACCATATTTAACCACAACGCTCCCATTTAATTTTTTTCCAGCATTAAGAAACTTGCTGCTTAAGAAGCTGGTTACTTCTTCTACATATTACATAATAAAACAAACAAAACTTTCAAACTCTCATTGGGCAATAACAGAAATAAAAATTTTGCTGCTACATGCATTTTGCTCATTCCCCTCCAGTTTCTTGGGTTTTGTGGCTGGTTTGTTGGTGCCTTTCTCTCCCCTCCCCCCAGTTATTTAGCCACATCATAGGAATATTCCCTTTGGCACTTAATCGTGCACAAAAAATGTTCTATTGCTTCATAAACTCCATCACAATGAACATAATCCTTTAGTTAAGTGTCAATTAATTATTAAAAACATTCATTGAGGATTAACAATCATGAAATAGATGCAGTTCTATTATGTAGTTGTTAATCCTCAATAAATCTACTTGTAATAGACAGCATTTTAATATGAGAGCTAGCCTACTTAATCTAATGCTTTATATTTAATTAGATAATTATTGTATGTTAAAAAATACATTCATTAGGTTTAATAACTATGTAATAAGCATACATCTAATAGACAGATTAGTAATCCTCAGAAAAGGAGGCTTTTTAGTAATCACTTGTACTAGCATCCAAGACCTAGTCTCCAACACAAAGGCCACTATGTTACATTTTCCTGCCTACAGAAATGCAGGCCAAGAAGAGGTTAACACTCCCTGATCCACACTCTTTTTGGGCCCCTGGATGAGCGCAGGGGAGCTTGAGGAATTTCACCTACCTACAACTCATATTCCCTTAAAGCACTTGAGTTCACACCTCTCCGGAAAGGAGTCCAGCCCTTCCCAACATCAACTGTGCGACGTGGCCAAAAAGCAGTCCTGTTTTCAAGACAGTGGACTTGGTCTCTAGATAAGCAGATCCAGCAAGATAAATCTCTCTAAAAACAAAGACCTCACTGGCACTCCCAGTTCCTTGGAATAAGGCTAAATGCATATCCAGCTGTACAGAGATGCACTTACTGCTATTCCATTTCTCATACATTCTTTTGGTACCTCCTTCAAAAAAAGGCTGTGAGGAGACAGGCATAGCATGTAACTCATCTGGTACCTAACTGGAGTTGGTACAGCCAAAGGCAGATAGGCATAATGCCTGTTTTCAGGACTGGAATTATGGGAGCTATTTATAGCCTAAATAGAACCAAGTGGCCTTTTTAGGAAATAAGCTCAATAGAACGATCACCAATCCCTCAGTTGAAGCTGCAAGGGCCATTTCATGAAACAGTAAGGATATAAACTTATGTCCTGCACCTCTGGAAATCTATCACTGCCAGCTGATGGTCACATCATTACCTAACAAAGGTGACTTGCGAGATGGTGTTCTGGATGACCCTTACAGATCCCTATAGCCCCATTTCTGTCTTGTCTTTTTCCCTTGCGCTTCAATGATGAGCTGATTTTAGTGACTGCTCTCTTTGAAGAGGTGTTAGTTCTTGAACCAATGCCAGTGCATTGCATCTCAAGAATAGTAGACCTTGTTTTCTGATGGTGTAAGGAATACATCTGTAATTCTGTAAATCTGTGACTGCTTACACTCCCTTCTGGAACCGAAAGTGAGGAAAAAGGAAAGATGGTAGTCAGACAGAATCAAAAAGCACAGATTTTGGCTACTATTTCAAGTCTTGTATTGACACCATAAGTGATCTGTGTTCCTTCTTTAAAGTGAAGCTACAGCAGCTCAAAGTTAACTACAGTATGTTTAAAAAAACGTGTCACAAAAGTCCACTTAACTTGGCAACAGTAATTACTCTTTAATATGAAAAGGGAACTGCTCAGGATTTCGGCTATGGGATTATACTCACTGGACCTCTCATTTTGGTGCAGATATTAATTTTCTCTACTTCAAAAACTTCCTATATTTTAATAGTTGACATTCAGTAATAAAAGATGGTAAATATTAAATGATGCTACAAGTACTAGCATGATCTGAATTTTCAGAATAGCAAATGTTACAACAAGATTTAAAAAATTCTTTCAGAATCAGTAATTTTTTTCGATTCTGCTGTTAGCCCAAGGATGGGAAAAACTGTTTCTTCTTCAATAGGACAGAACTACTGCCCTTCCTTCATGCAAAAGGAGGACATGTATTTGTCTACATGATGGAGAACAAAATTGCATAGCAACACACAATCCTCCTCTGTTTCTCAAGGCTAACTGCAGGGTCTGGTTAAGATCTAGGTACCCTACTGTCATGCTGCTCAGCTCAAGACACCAATGAGTTATCCCACACTTCCTTATTTATTTTTTAAGATAAACTTCTAATTTGAGGATGACAAAACCAGTAAAAAAAATCATATAAAATAACTAGTGAGCAATGCCTGCTCAAGCAACTGTCAGCTTAACACAGCTGTCAAGAAAAGTGAATTTCCCAATACTACCCAAAGGGGAATTGATACCTAGGTCTACTGCCTGCCCAGCCAAACCAGTG
Source organism: Aegotheles bennettii (assembly GCA_013398125.1). Lineage (NCBI taxonomy): Eukaryota > Metazoa > Chordata > Aves > Caprimulgiformes > Aegothelidae > Aegotheles > Aegotheles bennettii. The sequence goes on from VZRW01010725.1 coordinate 17,198, forward strand.
ACTCGCATGAACAGCCAGCCTGGGGGTAGAGGGGGGAATGAGGAAAGGAGGGAGTAACAGGGCTGCCAGAGTGGCCAGGGAGAAGGCGCTCACGGCTGTGCTCAGGCTGCTGCCTGGGCAGCCCCAGCACCCATTGCAAGGGAGATGGGAGAAACCAAGTTACCTCTTGGAGCAAGGCCAGGCCCTCACAGCATCAGGAGGACAGAAGTTGCATTGATCTCCCCCGGGCATACCTGTGGTGAGCATCACACTGCCCTGAACTGCCCCCACTCTGCCTCCCCAGTGAGTAACTACCTGAGTTCTCCCAAGGAGGAGGCCGTCTCTTTCCAAGGATCTCACAGCTCACAGAGTAAGCAGAATGAATACCTAAACCCTCCAGTGGGCTATAAACCTGTGGTCTAGCCAAAAAAAAAATAATTAAAATCCCCTCTCCTTGTTGCCAAAAGCCAAAAAAAAAGTGAGCAAGACTGCAAGGCTGGGATACTGCAGGAACAACCAAAGCTGCCTTGAGTTTCAGCAGGGGGAGAGGAGGCTGAGGCCAACTCTGTGCTCCACAGACCCCTCCTCTGGGCAGAGCTGCCCTGCCAAGGGCAGGGGACATGAGCAGTTGCTCCTGCAGAGCCAGTGCCCACTGAGCCTGGGGGACAAAGCCAGGCTGCGGACACCCTATGCCATGTCCTGCCACGATGAGCTGGAGCACAGCCTGATCTCCTTCCAGGAGCAGCACAGCATCTCTGAGGTCCACCAGCAGCCCCGAGTTTCAGCAGCAGCTCCTTCAGCCGCCCACCCACAGGCCCTGGGGGTGGGTGCCAGGCTGGGACCCCCACATCTGCCCAGCAGCTTCCCCCTTCCCTGCCAAAAAGCAGGGGCTGCTTGGAGAGGAGAGCAGGAGGAAGGGGGAGGCTTATCGGTTACAGCTGTCTGAAGGACTGGTAATTGCAGCTGGGGGTCCTTCATCTCATGTCACACCGAGTAGGAAAATGGGTCAGACGTAATGCATTTGGTTAAGTATCTAAGCTGAAAAGGTACTATTTTCTTTTAAATTATATAGTCTTTACTGGGAGCAAGGTTACCGGTGCAAGGCTTTTTAGCTTTAAAACGTAACAGGGACATGCCCTCCGAGGGTCAGGCTTTCATTTGCCGAAGTTAATTCTCAGCTGCCTGTTACTCGTCCTTCATTGTAGCCTCTGCCTCAGCCGGGCACGCTCCCTCTTCCCTGCTATATCCAGACGGTCCATGTAAATAGTGTTTATGTTAAGGAAGTCATGTTCTGTGTGACTGGAGCACATAGAAACTGATGTTGTTGTCACTTTAGATTAAGCTCTCGTTCTAGCAAAGGAGGCAATTGGAGCAGGCAGCCGAGTGGCCGGATGAAATATTCAGCTCATGCCTTTTAAAGCTGCCCTGACGCCATTGTTCGGGCTGCCGAGGCCGATTAACCCTTGCAGGTGCCACCACCACAACTGCTCACCCCCCCCCC
>VZRW01010725.1:18682-117319 GCA_013398125.1 Aegotheles bennettii
CCCTCCCACCCGAAAACAGCGGCCCTGAACGCTCAGGCAGATTTCAGAGGTCGGCAAGACAACATTCACCAATTTTTTTTCCAATTAGCAAACTTTAAGGAAAATTAAAATGAACCCTTCTGGCTCCCATCACTCTGCAGAGAAGAGAAACAAAACCCTGCTTAGCAAGGGTCAAGGATAGGCAAGAACACAGCTCCCATTAACCAGTTTGGCACCCAACTCCTCACACCTATGAAAGTCCTGCTAACCTTTAGTTAACCCCATGCATTTTATGAACTCCTCCTCAGGGAGAATTACATTATTTTTCTTACAGAAACCGTTGACAGTAAATAATACGTCAAGATAAACGTAGTCTAGGTAATAGAAAGCAGTGGCTAACACAGCTGAAGGTGTTCAGCTGTTGCTGATGCACACAGACCATCCGCGGCTGCCCCTAGGGCCCTGCAAACGCCACTGCCACAGGGCTGCTCACCTGCCACCATCCCTGAACCAGCTCCTCACATGCCTTGGCTGCAGAGCTGCCCCCACACCGGGCCAAGCACACGCGTTCCGCTCAGGAACAATCCTGAGCAGTCTTCTGAGGTGAATGGTTACAAGAGAGGTGGTGAACGCCCAAGCATGCAACGTCTAATGTCCCAGAACTGGTTAACTGGTTTCCCTTTGGCTCGACTTATTGCAAAGCTTCTGTTTCTAGCAAGGCCCAACACGGTTTCAGGACATGCACTTTCAAATCCAGCTCCACCTGTGTCACTCACTGCCTCCCGCTGGAGGGCCTGGCACTTCAGAGAGCTCAGCAGTACCAGCTCCCACCACAGGGCTTGGGTCACTTAGCTCAGGACAGAATTAGAAACAAGACACAATATTCTTGGCAAAAGTGTTAGCAACAGCCCCAAATGCTGTAAAGTAATACTATTATAAACTGCAATATTGAGGGCAATACCAAAGAATCTCTCATTAAAAAAACGCTATTTTAAGACAACAGCTCGAGCACAGCTGACAAGTCATCTGAAAATCAGTGACAAACACCACAGCAATTTCTCCCTTTGATCTGTATTTTGTACTAAATTGCCAAAAGAAGAAGTGTATCTACTAATAGTATCAATAGTTACAGTCATACTGACAGAAGACAACCACTGAGGTAACTCTGCTCTCGAGCAGTTGAAATCACAGCTTCCCCCCCCACCAAGAGACTGAATTGTGTGTGTATATATATATATATATGTCTCAACCTACTGCTAAGACATTTCTCTAGGATACAACAGCCCTGGAAAGTACTGATAAATGGACAAACCTCGTAAAATAATATTTATATTACCTAAATGACTAATTTCAAATAGCCTTGCAGCTACATTTTACTGCGACATTTTACAGCATAGTTCATATGAGAATATTCTGTAAGAGCACTTACACTAATGCTCTCTACTTGCATATAATACTTGCAGGATAAAATTCCACCTTCATTGTAATGATTTCGACAGAGTCAAAATCTCATCAGTTGCATGTTTGCTTTACTAGTTATCTGGATAAATATACAGCTATCTATGAATGGCTCATGAATGCAGATAGTAGTAAGTTGACAGGAGAATGTAAACATTAAACATGATATCATGGATGTAATTATTGTACACAGTTTAATTACTAGCACTTTTTTTTTCATTTGTTATCTTGAAGACTACGCTTACCTGACTCCAATACTCTATGCATCTGCTTTAAGACTCAGTTCAAGAAGATCCTTGGATGCTGTTCAAATACATAAGGGTCTTAACACCTCCTTATAAAATATATATCTGTCATAACGAAACAAAGTTGTCCTACATGTTATAATGAGATCTATTTCTTTAAAGACTAACCCCTTAAACCTCAGAAGCAGTGAATAAAATAATCCTTTAAGTAATCTTTTCTGATACTTTCCTGAACAAAAAAATGATGCAAGAAGTACACAGATGTAGCTCAGCTCCTATAATCAGTCTAAACGTGAGTAGTTGTAGAACCATGTTTATGTTGTGCACAAACATATTTTAGACCTATGCACTGGGAACAGTGAAGTGCTTGACATCTGGAGTTAGACAGTGTTGAATTGCAGCACGCACATATCATGCTTATCTGCACGAATACCTACTTTCAGAATCACCAGGGCTCAAACACCCCCAGCTTTCTGCTAATTTAAAGTCACTACTCCTTTGAAATATTAGGATAAAGCCCAACAGGTAAGTTACCCTGCAAAACTCAGTTTTGGAAGTATTATGGATCCGTATTTTCCCTTTCCTCTCACTTTTTTTTAATTAAAAAGATTTAAAAAAATCACACACAGACATATCCTATTACCCTGATATCTCACCCGCCTGCATCTCCAAAAGACCCATGTATCAGGATGAGCAAGCATGGGGATGGATTGCCTCTAAAGAGGGGAGGAACTAAAACAAACCCAAAAATCCAGAGGTCCTGCAGAAAGCACAGCTAATCCAAGAGGCAGCACACTCCCCACTGGGCTGCACGAGTCAGTCAGCATGCCAGCATGGTGCTGTGAGTGCCCTGCAGACAGAGGTGCTGGGTTAGGCATGAGAGTCTCTGAGGTCCTAAGGACTGTGGTCATTAAAACTGCGGCACCTTTTGAAGGAATAGAGTTATTAACCTCCGTGATCCCAGACAAATTTAAACCTAACTGCAGATTTCTCTGAGGAATCAAGGCACGTGTTTGTAAATTGCTTGGATATTCAGTGTGATGAAAGATGTTACATAAATGACAGTTATTAATATAATAGTGGCAAATGGGTCAGGAAGAAGGTATCAGTACTGATTTAGGCTGTTGTTTCTAACCAACATCAAATATTGGTCAAGCTTTGGATACTGATGTCTTGAAAGCATAAAGATGATATTTACCTTTTTAAAACTGCAAATCCAATTGGAATTGTAAGTTGCTTATCTGGTTTGAAGAAAATCTTGGAATCAACTCTTAAAGTTCAAATCAAAATGGTACTAATTTCTCATATTAGGTACAGTCTGAGATTAAACATTTGAGTTTGGACTGTAATATTGTCACCTACTGAATTACTGCCGAAGAAATCTTCCAGCAACATTTGTAAAGCCAATTTTCTCAAAGCAATGAGAAAGAGGGCACCTGGTTGTCCCCAAGAAAAAGGCATAGTGTTCCATTGCTCAGGAAGATGCTGTAAAGAGACTAAACAGAATCACAGAATCCTAGGGGTTGGAAGGGACCTCGAAAGATCATCTAGTCCTAACCAAACTAACATTTTCTGAAAGAAAACAAATGGATAAAAGCAACCTGAAGCATGCATCACAAATGAAGTTTCCCATTATAACCCAACTAGAGATCTCATGTTCCTACAGAACATTGCACTGTCATACATGGAGATACAGAAGGCCAAGCACACCAACTGAATTCACCCATCTTAAACAAAGATCATAACTGTTACACCCTGATGTTACTAGCTTCATTACGACTGTTGCTTGGCCAAGTCCAACAACTATATATAAACATACGTACATGAACATATGCATCCACAGACACCAACCTCCCTGCAATTCAAAGCACTCAGCAATCATTTACAGATTATGAACAGGCATCGCTTCCTCCCCTTCCCAGCTACTCAAGAGGCAGCCTTCTGCTAAAACAGACCATAACCAAGAAACAGCACCACTTCACAAGAAGAAATGAAGTGGAATTGCTCCCAGATTTGAAGTCAGAGAAGATATCAGAAGTAAACAGTATGTAATTACCCAAATGGCAATTTGCCAGAACACGACACAAATTGCCTGAGCCAGTGGCTCCCAATTCAGAGGTGAAGGCCTTGACAACTGGGGTCACAAGCCTAACCAAAATTAAATGAGTGTAGCTGGGCTCACAAACAGAAGTGTGACTCTTGGGCCCAGAAGCAGGGTCAATAGGGTAAAACTCTGGAAGCTGTTTAAAGGTAAAGGTCCAGCTCTTTACAGATTCAAAGCGTTTCACATAGCTTGGGAGAAAGAGCTGTAGCTGGGTATACACACAGAGAGAGCACCTTTGTTCAGCACTTTGCAGGGAATGGTCATCCAAAAATACCAGCGGTCTGCTTACAACTGACCTTTTTGGGGGAGATGGGGTAAGAAAGAAGGTGTCAAAAATCAAATACCACAAAGTGATCCTCGCCCATTTATAAAAAATAATCCCCAGAAGATTATAGTATTGTTAATGTAAACATGAACAAGACTGTTAATACTATTGACCCCTTCAATAGGTTCCCCCCATGTTAAAAAGAGAAAAAAACACAAAAAAACCCAGCATACCTATGCCTAAATCTAGAGTGATTCAGAGGAATATTTGAGAAGAGCCTGCACTTAGCACCCTTCCTATCACAGGAACATGGCAAGGTGCGTTTTTCTGCTTGTTGCATCTCTAGCAAACCATGCAAGAAACAAAGAGGCACTTCAGGTAGATGTTTCAGGACAGCTTAAGCAATTGTATAGGTCAAAACCAAAACCCCATGATCCCAGAAGTCAGAGATCCTAAAGAGCAGTTTCAAACTTTTGTGTCTGCACTCAAGCCTGAAAGCAGCGTATTAGGATATAAGGAAACCTAAGGAATCCAGTCTTACAGAAAAATTCAGTAAGGCTTCAGTAACTTTTTGGTGTATCCAGGCCAAATATAGAGTGAACCTGGGTCAATTTATGGTTTTTGGTGGAAACTATGCAAAATGCGGTGGTTTCAGTTGAGTTTTGTTCCGGGTTTAGGTTTATTCAAAGCTTGAACTCGAAGGGAAACTGAAGGGACATGAAACCATGCAACACAAAACGGAAATCAGTTTTGCATGAACACTGAAAAGAAGGAGTTGGTTTCATGAAGTGAGGAGAAGGGCAAAAACCCCGACCAACGAACAGAGCTGGGGCTTAAAATTCACTGTACATATAATGCTAATTCTAATCTTCACTATTGCTTTCTCTTAGGAGTCATTGCTTACACTGACTCAGAAATCTGAGGTCAAGAGAAACTACTTTTCATTCATGAAGCCTTCCATATTTTTAGTTGGAAGGACATTGCCCCATATCATCCTTTAATATTTTCAGTCATGTGCTAAGATTAAAATAACAGCTTTTTATTTATTCATCTTTAAACCTATAATCATTTCACATATATCTTTCTTTTGAGATGTACCTAGTATTGTCATCCTTGACTGCACACAAAAACAATACATCATGAATCCGTAACAACATCTTCATTTGGTTTGCAGCATGGATTTTTGTCTGGCTAAAGGTCTAAATTACCCCCACTTACAGGTTATCCACATATGGACTGAGAGCTGAACCCATTTGAGAATTAGCTTTTAACAGCTGACCTGGTGCCTCAGCAAGTGTTTTGCACAGTCTCCTGGGAAAAAGCACATTCATGAGCAAGCCTAGAATCACAAACCTTACACCAGAAGAGGCCAAGTGCGTTAATACTTTTCACACAGCGAGTTCAACTGCCCTACTGCTACAACACTGCTCAGCGGCCAAGTGACAGAACAGCATTAAGTATTATTTGCAGAGAGAGCCATCTGCCTGCCATCACATAGGAGAGTGAAATCACCTACCAGTAAGTGAGAAAGGAAAGAGACAACAGAGTTTAAAACAAGAAATATAAAAGGAGAGAAGAGAGGAGAGCCAGCAAAACCAGCAAAAAGTAAAACAAAAGTTAATTATTTAGAGCCACATCTCAACTAACTATTGGATCTATTAACATCATATCCCAAATAATTACAGGGTTTCCCCATTACACTAAGTGCTACTGCATTCTTATAAATGGCTGTTATATAAAACACTGTGTATTTTTAATGTCCCTGTAGTATCTGAGCAATTATATGCATTATAGTTCTGTATTTTCACATCATTGAGGAATGATGGCTTCAATTCACCACCTCTGTGCTGATGGCTCCCACATCTCATTCCCAACCAATTTTGTCCTATCTAAACACACATTTCAGCCAGTTTTGCTTCATCTTACAACTGTTAAAACCTTTTTCCGTCTGTTACTGAAGACTCAACAGCAGTGACTTCAGACACGCTGATGGGACAGCATTTTTTCTTTTCACTTGCCTTTATACAGGGACAAACTATAAAATACCTAATGGAATTACTGGTATCTACAGTTAGAGTAAACAGTATTAGAAAAGATCATAGAGCAAATCTAGGCTCACTATGTAAACTCCTCAACAAGTCACTTACTTTGAAAAATCATTATGGGTTTTATAGGAAAAACCCCACAATGAAACACCAAACTTTCCATCTGGCTGGCAAAACTGCCTACCAGCCAGGTCAGTTCATTACAGACCAATGCCAAATTTACACCTCCTACCTAGCAATGGTTATCAAGTGGTACATACCAGCTTTAAAAGACCAACAGCAAATTAAACCAAGAAAAAATAGGAAAAAACTTCAATATCTGCATAGGTCCTGCAGCCTCCTCCTCCTCTGCTGCCATCTCCATGCCTCCAGTGCACACACCCCCTGGAAGAGCTCACCTGCTGTTGATCCAGCTTTTATCAATCCACTCAGCACAGGTGTTGGCATTTAGGTACATCAGTAATTTGTAGCTGCAGTCCTTGCTGCTCTGATTTTCCTCCGACTTGCAGAGGTAGCCTGGGGACACACAGAGGAGGGTGGTGTTTTGTCAAAGGACCCTTGGAAGAGGTGGAGTTAAAAGTAGTGAAGGTGCAGCCAGTTGTTGAGGCATGTGAAGCTGGGGGAACCTGGGGCAGATATAAAATCAAACTGGGTGTCCTTTCCTCTATTGCTCTGATCTGTTGTTAGCATGGGGAATCATGGCCTCGGTCAGAGGATTAATGGTCATCCAGTAATGAAGAAATGCAACCTTGGTCTAGTAGTTTTTATTTCATCAATTAATTAGTGGCACTATGGGATCCCCATCACTCCATTAGGTGTGCCAGCGCTCCAAGGATGTGACACACGGGCCATGGCAGAGTCAGGAGATGTTCCTACCTAGCTAGTTATTCCATTGGTCTTCCACACCATGGAATATAGCAGCAGTACTAACCAAAACATGCTAAGTTGCTCCTCAAATTTCAGTTCCTGCCCAAGGAAGGCTTAGTTTGTTCACTCACGAATTCTGCCATGTACAGCTTGCTTAGGAGTTCACCCTGTTCTCAACCTGTAACTGCCAGGGAAGAACAGACTCAATAAAGGCTCGGAGGTTTTGTTCAAATGGGTATAAAGAGAGATTTTAAGCTTCACACATCTTATCTAAACGGTCCCGAACTCCTTCTGGAGAAAAGACAGAAAGAAATCTAAAACTCTCTGGACTTTCACACAATTTTTCCAGCTCTCCCGTCTGTTACACAGACTAGACATTTTGCAGATTTCTTGGAGAACTTCCTGGCAACCACCAGCAATCACCAGGGCAGGATGCATATGTGTTAAACTGAAATCTTAAACAAAATCATCTTTTTGAGCTTCAAACATCTTTCTTTTTTTTTTCCCTTTTTTTTTTCTTCTCCGAATTCTGGAAAATGGTTCAGTATTATTTTATTTCACTGCAGCTAGTTCAGCCATGCCCCACCTTGGGAACAGTGGTGCAACAAAGACTTAAGGGTTACCAAGTGGGTGTTTTATGTGGCCTTCTAGGAAGAAATTGCACAGGTCTTTTTTCCTGGACATTTTGTTATTTCTCTTGTGGTGAATTTTCTTTCACCGTATGCTGCTGCAATTCAGATCTAAACCAAGATCACAACTCGTTTTTTCAGGCACACCCAGCTAAACAGACAGACTCTTCCTAATTATTAAGTCAAACAACCTGGGGTCCATGAGGTCAATGGCTCAGTTTGTTCCAGAGCTGTTAATCAAGCAAGAATTAATACATTGAGCATAGAAGAAATTGTCAGTTTAGAGTCAATAAAAGGACTTCATCTCTTTGTGAATCCCTAATAGCTTAACAGCTTTCTCTTGGATGGATGGCAGGTACCATGAAACATGTAACTGTGACCCCACGTCACTGTTAATGTGTAGTTTGTTGTTTTGATGTTCAAGGACATTGTGGAAGTTCACAGCTTTCACCAAGCCTTCTCCTTTACCAATGATCCCGGCAGGAAATGCTTTAGGGGAGTTACAGCAGCACGAGGTATGGCCTGGAAGTGACTCCTATGGCATAAATGCCCTCCCCTTTCACAGGCAGCACCTCACCACTGCTGCCACAAGTAACACAAATACTGCACAGTGCTGCAAAATCTAAAGCCTTATCAAAGCACATTTTTGTAAAATTACTCAGCATCATTAATAAACTCGTTATTAATTCATGAAACAAATCACCTTAAAAGCCCTGATTAATTTATGGTTTTTAATCACTAAATATGTTCTCAGCATACTGTTATTCACCCCATAGTATAAGTAGGTAAATAGTGAGATATTACTTCCTTTAACTACCCGTAGGGTAGCTGAATTTTAGGTATATTTACATCCCATTTGTACTAAAGACAGAAAATGAGGAGAGATTAAGCTGCTTGCAGAAAGCCACAGAGGAAGCTGCTGCTGCTTGTCAGGGGATGAGACCTCAAGTGGCAATTCTGTGCCCATTCTGGTTGGCTATACTCCACACTTTCCTTGGGAGTCACGTATTAAATACAAAGAAAGATCTGAAAGTCTTAAAACTAAGTGTAATCAAAACCAGGCTTCAATGGAGAGGGGAGAGCAGCGAACCAAAAAGGGAGAAAGCAAGAGGCACCATGAACTCATTAGAAAAATGACCGAGGCAGGCACTACAAGAGGGTTAGAAAAGGAGTAACAAACTATAATTACTTGAAATCCAACTGCTAAATCTTGCACTGCTTTCCAGAGTAAATTGTTAACAGAGGAAGTCAAATTCTGGATTAGTGCAGTGACACCTCTGTACTCCTGATACAAACAGAAGAATTGGAATGCTGAAGTCAGTGGGAGTTACAAGTGCTCTGCACCTCCACGGGGATCTGAATTCTGCAGTCAGAAGTGTGACAGCAGCGTGCCTGGGCACAGCCACACCAGTTTGAACGGAGCTACCTCAGATCACAATGGCGTTCCCAGTGCAGACACAGAGGCTTCAGAGAGCCTTTATGAGCACCTTTTCTCCTACAAACAAAACTTCTACAAATATTATACATAACAAAGGAACTAATACTCACACTGAACAAGGAAATTCCCATCAGCAGCTCACTCTTAAATATTATCCCTAACAACCAGGGACAGAGCAAATGCCATCAGGCCTCTGGCGGATCCAGTAAAAACTATCAAAGTCTCAAACTCAAAAATGCAAATGCTGAGCACTCCTTGATTCCTCTTCAAGGCCAACAACTGGCCAGCAGGTAAACTTTAATAACTAATGGAACTCAAGAAAACTATAACAAGCTGCTCAATAATTCTTTGCTGAAGGGAAAGAAGGATAAAAATAATTTATGTATATTCTCTGTGATCCTGCTGTAAAAATCTCTGGCAAAATACACAAACCATTAACTTATTTTTAAAAAAGAGGGGACAAAAAGGGAATAATCATAGTTATTTGATCTAATTATTCCTAAAGGAATCCATAAGAAACTAGAAAATACATAAAAACCACCACTCCTGATCTGCTACCCGGGGAGAATAAAAAACATTCTAGTAGGAAACATAGGTGAAAAAATAATGAAATTAGCATCTCCAAATTGTTTAAAAAAGGATCTTTAGCCTAAAGAGAATCGACAGCATAGCTTTAAGGATAGATAAACGGCTGCCTCAAGGATCTGTCTTACCTCCTCTTTTTTTTTTAAGTAATACCTTAATTTGCATAGTAATAACCCAATTATTGTAAGATTAGGTGACAGAAATCTCATTATTACTGTTCCTACAAAACAGTCGATATTCCATTCAGTACCTTTTAATGTTACACACCTTAAAACATAATTATTCCAATATATGCTCATTCATCTTTAATGCAATTTCTTTAATAATAATAAAGAACTCTTCCTGTAATTGTTAGGGGTTTTTTGGTTGAATATATTAGTGTTAAAACATGATTTTCCTCGTTCAGGCTGCTATAGAAACAAGCAAAGCCAACCAACTGCTTAGGGGCATGCTCCCTCCCCTCTTCCCAAGAGGGAGTCCACCAAGAGGCCTAAAGCACATATGTTAAAATATGTTGCAACAACTCTCTCTCTCCATCTCCCCACTCCCTGCTTCTTCCCACGCTGAGAGCTGGTCATAAGACAAGCTCGCAAACAAAATCAAATATAGAGTAGCATCAGGCTTCTGAGAGTTATTTGTGTTTAGGGCTTGCTGTTACGGGGAGAGGGGGAAGGGCTGTGGTTTTAGGGCTGCGGGAGGAGAAATCAGAGCAAGCGCACAGAGGCACAGGGCTCACCTGCCACAGGCTTTCTCAGTTTCAATTACAAAGATAATAAATGCGGTAAGTGGTCAGTTACCAGATTAACAGCAGAAAGGAAACAGGGGAAGGAGATAGGGCTGGCTCCATCAGAAGAACACAGCACCACACATGTTCCGCTTCAAAAGGATGTCATCAATGGTTACAAGAGTGGAAACAGCAGCTACTATTTCGCCAGTCCCATTTATCTCAGTGTATGCAAGGTAAAGCTAGCGAGCCTTTTACAGGCAAATCTTCTGTACCACTCCTTCAAATCCAAGAGGGGCTGGAAATAACTGAGAGTTGGTACCACCAGGTATCTGATGGGAGCCCATACAAAATCAGCCAGTGCTACAAGCCCAGTGCTTAGTGGCCAGCACGTTTCACGGTCACTTACAGAGGCTGGGAAGAAAAGGCAAACAACCCCTCTATTTACAGACAGAGTACCCCACCCAATCCACCCGGGGCGTGTAGAGCAGCACTGCGGGAGAAGTTGGTGGAATCCATTCTTTGCATAAACACACAAATCCAGCTTGCTTGGCTTTCAGTTGATCACTTGTCTCACCATCACTAAAAGCAGTAAATACAAGATGCAATTTCACAGGAGTTATTTACTGTTTAATTTTTGTGAAAGCCTTCTGTCAAAATGGCATGAAGGAGAAGTAATTTGGCCAAGTTCCGATTTTTGAAGCCCTCTGCAATCACCGAACCACCACAGGTCCGATTAAAAAGGAAAAGCACGCGTAGCTGGAAACCGTCCCTGGGTGGAAGAATTCCAGGGTTTTTGCAGGGTTGGGAACACAATTTGCTGATCTTGGGGGTTAGGCACCCCACCTGCCACTCCCAATCACTACAGGACTAAATATGAGTGAGAATTGCAGGGCTGACTCTTTCTGCTGCCCTGGGCTTCACAGAAGGGGAAAATATGTGCCAGTGCACAAAGCTGACAGGGAAACGACCATTCCTGGCATTGCTCGCAGGCCTGCACGGAGGACAAGCTCCAGTGCAGAACGGTTGGACCTTTTATCTGAAGAGATTTTGACCACTTGCCTAATAGTTCTGGTTTTGAAAAGTTTCCAATTATACCATGTTTCACAGAAAGCAAATTAAAATTACTGTTTTTGCTTGGGGAAAAAAAAAAAAAAGCAGTGAATATGCTAATGATTTTTCCTTACATTCTTATCATCTCATTTCATGCCTTTAAACAGAAAACCTTGTGAATCTTACTATGAAAACTATCAACAAAGAAGAAACAGCCTTCCATCTTATACCAAAACTTGGAGGGCTGAGTTTATACCATCCTGACCCAATCTGACTGAAATTGAAAACTTTTCCTCTTCCGTTAATAGCTTTTCCAATTCAGCAGTTCAAAGCCGCAATCCCTCACAGCCTATGCAAGGATTTGGGATCATTTTATAATCTGTGTGGCAAATGAACATGAAAGAGAAACTCTCCTTATGGCTGGGAACTATCCTTTGGGGGGAAAAATGTTATTAGCTTTTTAGAGACCATTTGCAAGGGTAATTTGCACTACAGCATCTCTTTTTATTGGCCTCGCAAGCAAGTGTTGAAACAATTTGTCTTATCGTATATATTCACTTTGAATAGGGACCTCATGTGAAATGCTCCTCTTGAAACAAGAAACAATGGGTTCGAAAACCAACACTAAAAAAAGCTTGAGTGTGGCAATAATTTATTTCAACAAAGAAATATTGAAAGTGAAGGGGGAAAGGAAAAAGGAAAGGATAAATGATAAAAGGAAAGGAAAAGCTTCTGATTTAGTCTGTCATAACTGAAGGCAGCTATGCCAAAGCTCCCAGTTTGGCCCAGCAATTTCACAGGTATTATGACAGGAGGGTAAATTCCTACTCCTGGACATCATTTGTATTTTATTACTTCTTAAGTGTCCTCAGCCAAAACCAGGGCCTTACCATCTGAGACTCTGCACAAACCATAAACACCTTTACCGCCCCCAGACAATTCACAACACACAGCTCTAAGTAAGGATTACCATCACCTGTAAAGGTCAGCAGCACAGGACCGAGCACTTGATACAAGGAGTACAGAAGTCAGTGGAAATCCTTCCCCTCTTTCAGTGTGCTTTGACTCATGGAAGAAGCCAAGGTGCCCATTGCTCCTGAGAAAATAAGCAGTTCCGTTGCACTGAAACCTCTGAGCCATCTCACCTTGCTCTGTGGGACAGTTCTTCAACACAGATGACTCTGAGCAAAAGGAATTGATCTCTTTTATGCTTTGGTACAACAAAATGCAGACAGTGGATCTCCAGTTCTGACAGTGGCATTTCATTCTGCCAGGCCAAACAACTTCCATTTTAAGGAAGGAAAAAACTATTAATTACATGACTAAGAAACAATACTACATTTCCAGTTAAGCTACATATCATTTGAAGTGGAAAACCTGCGAAAATACTTTCTTCCAAATAAAATCAGTAACAAAAAGATCTATGGAAATGTAACAAGAAATAATAAAAGCAAAGGTCGCCAGTTACCTATGTTTCTAGTGCTGATTCTTCCCTACAGCAAAAATTCAATTTGCAGATGACAGCCCCTCAAGGCAGTTTGCTAGTGCAGATCCCTTCCCCTTCTACTGGAGTTCAAGGGAATCCCAGTGGGGGTAAGAGTCCATTCCTCTCAGGCTAAAACGATTTACTTGTTCAGTTGCTGCAACTTTTCTATCTCCCATCCCTGTGCCATATTGGGTACACTAACCAGAATTTACCCAGCAATACTACTTACTCTGACTTTTTCAATTAAATGCATTTTAATTGAAAATGTTTTTTTAATGGAAACTGGCTAGTTTCAATAGCAAAATTCTCATGCCCAGAGTAACTGAGTTGAAGTGAACAGAAGAAAAACCCATCCCCAAACCACCCCGCAGGTGAGCAGGATGGATGCTGACCCACTCTGCAGGTTCGAACCCCTCCTTCAGATTAGAGCCTTCAACCACGATTCCACATGACTTGTGGGCGTACATTAACCTCTGGGCTAGGAACTACTCCGAAGTGATGTCTTTTTCCTGAGGTCAGATTTGAATTCTGGGAGGGTGGGCTTTTGTGGGGTTTTTTTTAAGTGAAAATTCCTGAAAGCCTCCTTTTTCATTCCAATTCAGAAAAAGACAAGAACAGAGGGTTTTTTGAAAAGTTATTGAAAAGTACAATGGACCAACACTTCAACTTTCAGAAATCAACACAGCGGCATTTAAATCAGTGTAACCCTCTTGACTTGACTAGCTTTCAGCTTGACCCAACAGAAACACAAATGATGTAGGCCTTTTATATTCAATGAAAACCAAGACCTGAAGCTGAGCAGCAAAAGAGAGCAATTAATTCCTCTAAAATTCTTGTGTAGGATAAAAAAAAGGTAAAAAACAACAAAAAAACCCCAAACAACCCAACCCCACATCCAATTCTTTAGAACATCTGTCCATGCAAAGCTATGAACTCAAGTCCTATGTCCCCAGCTAAATTCTCACTGGCTCCTGAGAGATGTCTGTGGTAGCTTTTCCTCATCTATGAGGACATTTCACCACATAAATACTGCATACATAAAAAAGGGTAAACTCCACTTCACTGGGTCATGACAGAATTGCCACTCGTTTACTCACAATAGTAAGGTAAGCCTATTTGGCCTCATGTCATCAGCTTGGAAGGCAATGTATTTTATACATTGACATCCTCATCAATATTACCTTCAGAGGTAAAACTTGTCTCATTTGAACTGACCCATATAGGAAAATCAAAAATAAACAAAACAAAAAAAAAAAGCACAGCTAACAGTACAGGAAAAGATTTAGTAAAATAAATAAATAAACCCTCAAACCATTGTACACAGTTCTTGCTGATGCTTTGGTCAGCACTATGCACCATCATAAACTGAACAAAGCAATTTCCAGCAGCTTTGAACAGCAATTTAAGTCCAAAGCCTACTTAGAATTCATGTAAAAAGTCAAATTGAAGCATCAAAACACATGAGTACATTTTTAACCAAGCCTGGGATACACTATTCTAACCGCATGAACTATTTCTTCCTGCTTATCATGACCATCATCAAGACTCAGTATCTGGCTGCTCTGCAGTACTTTGTAGTTTTTCCAAACGAAGATGTGTATTATGATATAGATATAGCTACCATACATGTGAGTCCCTCGGCTTGCTGCCAATATAACATACTTGTTAAATATTGCATTAGTATTTAATTGTGACATAAACAGGCCCATATTCAGCAAGTGCCTAGCTTTAAATTTTTGAATACGGGCTTACTAAAGTCCTTAAAGTTAGCCAGGTACTTAAGTACTAAGATGAATCAGGGCCAAAGTCAGAATAAGTGTTCACATGGTATAATGTAAAGGTTTAATATCAAATGAATAATGAGGCCAACACAAAGCTCATTCAGCTGAATTTCACTGTCATTAGGCTACACACACACACATAATTCCTGGAGACATCTGATCTAATGGAACTCTGAGGTCAAGCAGAATGATCGTTCCCATCTAATTTCAATGTGGAAACAAAATTATTGGTTTGTGAATACAAAAGTTGTCTCAAGAATAAAGCTGTTTGAGACAGACTTGTCCACACACACAACAAGGACTTAAATGTTTATCTAAAAATCTGAACAAAAAATTTACCTATGACCCTGACAGATATGTGATAAAAAGTGTAGAATAATTATTAAAATCATACATAACACTTCATTTAAATCTGCACATAACTTGATAAAAATCTAGCTATCTTTCTGCTATATCTCCCTTCTGATTACAAAAAAGTAAGAAATAATCCCTCTGCATTGAATGTCTCAAAAACTGAATAGCTGACAGAGGAACCTGAGCTCTGACTATTCTGAAAGTTCATGGTATTTGTAAGACATGTTGTAATATTAACACTCTTTGGGTTTAACTACTCACATGTGGCTGAAACATTAGAAGTCTAGGTTTGAATCACAAAAAGACCAAGTTTTGATGCAATATATATTCCTGCCAGTGTGTGGCTTACATTATGGACCGAGGAGTCTGCCATCACATAATGTGTCACTTTCTATAAAATAAAATCTGGGAATTATTGAACCCGTTGTCATTTCATATGACAAAAATATCAATGTTAAATGTGCCTTTAAAACATTTATCAGTCACATGTGTCAAGAAGCACGGGATGAGGAATATTTCATGTGAGTAAAATGCGGATAAGTTAACTTGACAAGAACATGTATTCACTTAAGAACAGGATATGTCCCTCTTGGCATGGACATCATACTGTGCAGAGTCTCCAAGAATTTAATTAGAGGCTGTAATATAGTAATTAACTACTGTACATCGAAACCTTTTGTCATTTTTATTATTTTTTCAATAGTGGATGAAGAAAGAGAAATTATCATGCTGGAAAAAAACAATGGCACAGGAAAACAAAAACTACTGTATGTCCACAAGCATTGAAAGGTGTGTGGTGGGCTTTGTCATCTCTTTGCTCCGTCACTGACCTCACCTTGGACTGGACTACTTATGACACCTCTGAGTTACATAATGATGCAATAAAGTCTGATTTTTTTTTCATAGCACTCCAGAAATAATTCCACCTCTTTAAAGAAAATATCATTGCTGCTTCACAAAGTCAATGGGGTAAATTCTCCCAGTCTCTAAATAGGTATCTTCCACAACTTGTCAACCACAAGTGTTGCTGGTTTTATGCAGAAAATAAAAATAATTCCAAACATGGGTCCAAACACAAAAATCAGACACTTGAAATCACTGAAAACACTTGCTTTTATAATGTATGTATCTCTCAAGGCTTTGTTTGGCTTTCACGAACACCAATATAGAGTCTTTTCTAAATAATCTAGGCCAAGTCAGGAAGCGGGGGTGAGCCTAACCTGAGATACCTTTTCTCCTTTTCTCACATCAAAAGCCACGCCAAGTACAAAAAAATGGGAAAAACTGTTCAACCACACATTGCATATGGTCCTGCAGGCATGTTTACAGATGCAGGAAAGAGGACAGGGTGGACGTGACAAGGTGATAGGCATATTTATCATCTCCTTCCCTGTGAATCTGCAAGTCAGCACTAACTTTTGGAGATCATTAGGTTCAGCTCTGATCCCCCAAGCAACCAGCAAATCCTGAACCTAGTCCTTTCCTCAGAACTCTTCAAAATTTCACGTTTATGAAAACAGTACCAGGACTCAATGGGTAACATACTGGACCCGAGTAAAAACATACACACGTATTACTCCAGCTTTGGGTGGGTGATCTGAACCACTTCTGTTGTCATTTCTCTACCCATAAAATAGGAGTAATAGTAACTTACCTCTTTAATAAAGTATTTTGAAATCTGTGAGTAAAAAGCACTATGAAACACCTGAATTTCATAATTAAGTGTTATTATAGTCTAGGAAGCATTTGGCAGAAATAAAGAGAATATAAAAGCATCCAAGCTCTGGATGTTATTATTATTATTGTTAGTCTTTATTGTTAGTTATTGTTAGTTCATTCCTAGGGGTAGTCTTTCAGACTATCCTTGCCTTCTCCACTCAGCTGTACGAAGCAGGAACTCAATATTACAGAGGATGAATGTTAATATGCATGGGATAAATGCACCTATGAAGGATTTGCAGATATGATGGTGAGACAAACTCACCATGGTGTAACATGTTACCATGTGTCAGCTGAGCCATAACTTTCGGTGTGGATGCTCTTAGGCTGTTGCAACTGCGTCTGAAAAATCTCTTAAACTGTGGTAACTCAATCACTTTGAAAAAGTAGCTCCTGCCCGGGTTTTCAAAGGCAGAATTCTCACTGACTGTCTGCATTTGGAATTTGTCTGCTGGAATAGATGTGCTTCAGCCCTTACTTTGAAACAACAGACTTTTTGTTGGTTGGTGAAGCAGAGGCAGAGTTTAAAACAAAAATCCTACCCAGTTTCCCCATGCTGCTTCCCAGAACTCTTCTCATGTTTGCTTGAGATTGGATTTCCTGGGGTCACAAAAGGAAGCAGCTGTCAGCAGGGGCAGGGACATTCACTACCACCACGTAGCGAACCTGGGGCCTGCTCAAAGGCTGCAGAGCAGTACAAGGGACCCCCTGGTGCTCCCCCAAACAGCTCTTCCAGCCAGCAGCAGCCCCAAGGGGGAGGATGAAAGCCCGCGAGGACAGTCTCTCAGAGGGAAGCTGGAGAAGACATTTGCAGTCTGAGTACCACCATCACCGGCTACACTTTGACAGGCAAACGTGAGCCAGGGCCTGTTCTTCACCACAACATGGCTGGCAGCCCTATGGCTTGATGCTCCTTCCTCCCCGCAGGCAGGACAGACTCAGGGGATGCCTCACGGGGTGTCTCTGGTTGCTGCTGCCTCCAAGGTGAGGCCCAGACACCAGCTGGGGCGCGGGCTGCTGCCACGGGCCACCGCACGGAGCGCACACCAACAACCACCACAAACCACGGGCTGTTGGCATCGACTCCTCGCCCTCCTCCTGCCTCCTGTATAGCTACAGGCCCAGCCACTGGGGCTACAGCAGAGTGATTTAACAAAATAGGCCTTACAACCAAACAACACATAGAATCGTAGAATAGAATAGAATCATAGAATCATAATGGTTGGAAGGGACCTCCAGGGTCATCAAGTCCAACCTTTATCCCGTCATATTCCTAACCATTAGACCATTAGACCATGGCCTCAAGTGCCTCATCAACCCGTTTGTTGAACACAGCACTGCTCGTGCCCATACTGAACACCCACGCTGCTGACCAGGAATCCCGCCTGGCTTCTGGTAACTCCTAAACCATCTCTGAGCCCTGCTGGCCCCCATGCCTTGTTCCAACAGGGTGGAAACACGACCAGCGTGCAGGGGTCTGGGATCTTGTCTCAGATCATGGGGAAGGGTGACCCCTATGACCCTTTCTTCCTGAATCCCCATCACTCTGTCCCGCAGTGCCTCAGTCCCCGCTCTCCATCTTCCCCTCAAAAGGCAGCAAATTGCACTACTGAGCCCCATGGAGGGCCCTGCAGCCTTACGTGCAGGGCCTGGGAAGGGGCAGGGTGCACAGAGGCTCTTGGAGAAACCTCATCTCCCCACACCACTGCCTGGCTACCCCTCATCAGAGGGCATCAGAGGAGACAAACCTCACCTAAACTGAGACTTTGGGACTTCCCTACCCCCTCTCTGGATCCTCTGGAGGACCACAAGGACACACCACCCTTACAGATTGGTATTTCAGGTAGCTCGAGTCACAACTCCAGCCCTCTCCTAGGTCTCTGTTGTAAACTTTCACCTAAAACATTGGCACAATCTAGCCTCCCCATACCACCCCCTGCTTTTTTGCCTCTCCCATAATCCAGTGGTTTTCCACCTTGGAAAAAAAAATCCAAACAAAAACCCCTCCCCTAATATACAAAGCAGGATATACAGGAAGGTAATGTATTTCTGATTTCCTTCTCCAAGGATCAGGATGAGGGCCATTCCCTGGCCGTTACATCAAAAACTAATCCTCCCACCTCCTCCTCGTAGACATGCAAGTTCTTCAGCCTCTTCCTCATTACATAAGGCACATGCATAATCCTTCTCCTCCCACAGAGCATCTCAAGAAACACAATCCTCCTCCTACCCCTCAATCACACCAAGTCTAATCCCAGCACTTCTGACATTACCTGCTAAATAGCCATCAGTACAGTGAGAACAAATGGAACAAAGCACAAACTCTGCACATGACTTAAACCACATCCTCACAACTGCTTATTTCAGTTTTTTTACTCAGCCCTCACGTTCTGCTTCATACTTGCAATCGCAAAATTATTTTTCTATACAAATTCTGTCTTTTTATTTCTATTTTTAAGTGAGGGATGAGAGGGAGACAGGGTGTTCTTTTATTACTGAATAGAGGATTTTGTTTTGTTTTGTCAGTGGCATTTTATGGCCATATTTTAGAGACAAGTTCATGGTAAGTTCAGAGGAAAGGAATTTTCAAAGAAAAACTAGAACAAAGCATTGTGGGGAATGATATGGAAAGTTGACAAAATGATGATAAACAATGAAAAAAGAAATAATTAAGTGTGTCGAAACACTGCATCAGTATTTATCACATTGTTAAATTTTCTTAGGGAAAATGCTTTATTGCCTACAGTTTCAGAAAGCGATCTTAACCCAGGCTATAGAAGCAGAATGCTGCATATATAGTGGTTTTGAAACAGAAATTTTTTATAGATACATAAAAAAAGAAAATGGCAAATATGTCTGTATGAGATAAGGCTTTCAGAACAAAATATAATACATGGAAATCCTTTCTTGAAGTGCTTTGTGGTCTTAAGGAGGTAGGAAACTTGAAACAGTAGAGTTACAGTAAACACAGGTCTAAACAAGGTGTGAAAAATTTGGGCATAGGCAGAAACAAAAATTCTGAAGAAAGCGGCTAAAAGAAGTGAGAGAAGTGATGTCTCACATGGACATGGCTAACCTATTTACAGTTACTTTAAAATCCATTTAAGAATTCAGTTGCAAATAAATAGAGAAGGTCTATGCCCAGCATTTATGAAAGGTGGTAAGAAAATGAGTAAGTAGAGAGCTGGGCACTCAGAACTCCTAGCTCAATTCCAGACTGCCTATTTCAAATTGGTTAAGCCATACAATCTCTTAGATAAGTTCCCTTCATGTCTAATGGGGTGATAGTATTTTCCTCTCAAGAGTGCTATCAAGATGATTTAACTAAATTATATTAATTAAGGCTACCTCACTGTCCTTCTGCAAATCTTCTGTCAAGGCTCCTTCCTTGCCTTGATGTCTACAAAGGATATCTTGACTGCTGGGCAGCTGGTGTATTAAGATATCTGCCTATTATAAGTATGTCTACATTAGCAAGCAATTTAGTTCAATAGAGGCTGAGCAGTAGATAGCAGAAGTTGATATGGGGCACCTACATCTATATTATCTGGGGCTCAGGTTTATTGTCCACTAGATTCAGCCTTGTCCTCTGTACTGAGTCTTGCATGTAGTTCACATTTGTTTAGACGACCAACAACTGGTTTAGATCCTCGTATTTCCATCAGTGCTCAGAGAACCTCTGGTGTGGTTTCTGGAAGGAACTTCTGCTTTATTTTCCTTCAGAGGAATATAGTCCAACACAAATCAAAACCATTCTTCAATAGCTGACATATGCTAAGGAAAAATGACCAAGGAGATTTTCTTCAAAACCACAGTAGTGCTCCAAACCAAAATGCTACGACAGGTGTAACTAATGCTGACTACTATATTTTTTCTTTATGCATTCCCTTTATCTCCTTATCCATACCGTTCTGTTTGGCTTGGTTTTGGTTTTTTTTTTTTCAATCTTCAAGATACGTTTAAGTTTTACATCATGTAAGGTTTTGGTGGTGAAGCCACGCTATGAAGACTGCTCCTGGCAGCAGTTTACATGGACTCACAAGCAGCTTCAATAGCACAAGTGCAAATAGTTGAGACGCAAAGGCAGAAATAAGTATCTGGTGCTATATATTTTAAACCAGTTTCCTCACTGTGGTGTGGACTGGTCTAAGGCAGTAAACTTCCAGGATAGTACTTAACACAGTCAGGTCTTACTCCATGATACAGTTCCTATCACAGTATCTTTATTCACATAGTGACACTACACGGAAGAATTATTTGGCTCAGTGTCTGTACTACAACCTTAATTTTCTCAACAATAATGTATTTTAATATTAGTATTGATAATTTGTCTTATTTTTTGCTGGTATGTTTTATTTTCCGACTTATATCCATCTGAAAGGACATCGTACCTACCGATACCAACCCTGTTGCAGGGTTTATCCTAACTGTTGAAGGAACTGATAACAACATATATACTGATAACTGTTTAGAGTACACTTAGCTATGTTCTAGTTTGTACATGAAACAATCGCATGGAGAGTGGCTGTATAAGATATTTGATAAGGACAGTGTTTAGTAAGTACAGAAAAAGGATAACATCTTCATACAGGTCAAACAATATTTTAAATAGGAAGACTTCCATGTTGTTACTGTGTTTTTAAGTGCAAGCAGTGGAGACTTCTGTTCTTCTGGAGAAATCAGTCAGGAAACAACAATAATGAGGACTTTATTCAAAAAGGTTACTCCAAGCACCAGGAAGCTAATCTTCTTTAGTTACTCTTAACTAGTAAAGAGATAAAAGCTGATTCAAGGAATAATTCAGAGCACTTAAGCTAAACATTGTCTCTGAACCACCTTCTACCCACATCCTTCCCCAGTGAGGGAGGAACAGAGGATAGCCAGAGTTAACTTAGTCTTTCCGAATAACTCCTGTTTGTTAACAGCATTCCCATATACTTTATCTCTTTAACCAGAGACTTTAAAATACGCGGTTTTATTTTGAACTGTGAGTGCTTCAATTTTGCCAGCCAAATCCCACTGAAATATTCCCAAATTTTAACATTGAATTTGAACTTTCCATTAAAACTGCTTCAGTAAATTTAAAGTAGAAGTATTTCAGCTTTGAGAGGTATGAGTTTGGGTCCACTCGCAGAATAATATGATTTATTTTATCGATATTCTTGTGGACTCCTGCTACTGATATTCGTTTAGGATCCACATATGTACCCTTTCAACTTAAGGTCAATCCGAATTGACCTGAAGTTACTACAATCAGATTTCAGTGCTACTTTGCTGTTATTACTTCGTAGTTAATCCTTGAGGATAGGCATCCACATAACAAGTTCATGGTTAGATAATATTCTAATACCTTAAAAGTGTTCTAATGCCCTAGACAGATATTGTGCTAATACCTAATACCTTAAAGGTAGATATAAACAACAGTAAAATCTTAAACATACACATGATGTGAGCATTGTGCAAAAATTCAAGATATAGCTGAGTACAACACTGTGCAAACAGGACAGGGAACATCGCAGGGAGCATTCAGTGATGACTGTATGGTGTCCTTTACAAGCTGGTGAGGCCATGTACCAAAACACATTCACCTATCACCAGACCCTAGCTACTGTGTCCAGTGGGAACACCAAGTTCTCTCCCTCTCTCCCAAGTTAGACCAAATCTATCTAAACCATCCTAACTGATGAAGAGATGCTCCTGGACCAGAGCCATCTCTGCAAGCTTATTTTGTGCTCCCTAGCACACACAGCCACACCACAGAGCCTTTGCAGCCATGGGGGTGCTAAGCCTAAGCCTGCCTTCATTCGTACCAAGTCAAGAAACGAGTGCTCTGTGCTAACAGGGATCACTCAGCAAGCACAGTGATAAGCAGACAGCAATAAAATGCCTTTAAGTCTTGGAAATAACATTTTTTAGTTTGTTTCAGTTTTTGTATCAAGTTCTTTTTGTAAATAAGAATAAATCATATTTAAAGTGGATATTAAATTAACCACTATTAATCTCTTAGGGACCCAGAAGTCTTAAAAAGCAGAAGAATTTTAAAAACTAGCCTCTTACTTTCGTGTTTCTAGTCATCAATGTCTTTCTGCTTCTAAAATCAAACCAGTTTTGCTCATCATTTCTTGGGTTCTCATAATGAAATGTTTGCAGAGACCAAAATCCTAGTGTGACCCAGAAACATCACTACTTTCCCAAAACATAATGACATGCTAACCTATTAATGCAAACGTGATGCTTTACATCCTTTTCACTAAATCATACCAAAATATTCCATTGCGACAGTCATTGAACACGTTGCCAAACTTCCTTTATTAAAGACATTCACAGGAATTACACTTTCAAGTAAGCAAATATTGAATAATCTTCTCATTATCTTTTTTTTTTAATCAGCTTGTTTACACTACTTAAAATAGTTATTGGTTCTTCAGGGCATTCTTTTTCAACCTGTATTCATCTTAAGTACTACAGGGCCCAGTTGACTTCCATGTCTTCTGTGACACTCTCAGCTGATACTGGTTTGCTAAGTGTGGGTAAGAACTGAAAAATCTGGCCTTAGGTGTCCAGCTATGTACTTCTCCCACAGTGTATCCAACTTTCCCCCACTTTGAATTAATGTCAGAGCTCAGCTTTTAATGCATGGCCTTGGCTTGATTTATGAGTACATTTAAGGAATGTGAGGTCACTCAGGCTAGCAAACCAGCTGGCCTCTACGCAACAGAGCAAAACAAAAACTCAAGGCAAAAAAATCTCACTGTACTTGCTTCAAAGAATGTATAAAATATTTTCTTAAATTTTATTTTAAAACACATAAATAAAACTATAGTCATTTTTAAAAAATGCAGCCCTATTTTAATTGGCTGCCAGAGATGCACCAGAGGAAATGATTTTTTTCCAAGTTCTGTCCTCACACAGCAGTACCTACAGTCGTGGCTGCTGTATTCTTACCAGTCTGAAAATAAACACCTAAGGGAAAGAGATCCCCTTTAAATTAAAAATGAATAAAACTTTGTCAATTAGTGACATAACATGCCATTTGGAATGGAGGACAAAAAGTGTTTCCATAAAGTTAACACAATATGCCAAGTTTTTAATGCTGTTGCCTACAAGACTTTCGTTAGGTGACTGTTGTATGGAGACTGAAAAGACACGCATGTAACACACAAACTCCCAACACATCATTTTACTGGCAGTCTGGGAAAAATCAGGGTTAATCTAAAAAAGCAATGGGGCAGACTATAGGAGATCAGTATTTATAGGCTCCTTCTGCACTCAGTGAAGAAAAGAGACGGGGTATGAAGGGAACATCAGTTTTCCACCTTCTTCAATTTACAGATACTTGAAGTATTCCAGTGAAGTGCAGAAACCTTACAGCAAATTTGCCATAGTTTTCGCAATGTCCTCCTAAGAAAGCAGTCAGAGTCTGCCAGTGTCCTGATAAATCAACCACACTTGGTCAGCCACCCTGGAGCTATACACTGCAATTCAAGGAGACAGCAGAAGAGGTCTAGACAACTGTGTTTCTCCAGGGACAATGCACTGCAAAGGTAAATAAGCATTTACACAGACCTAGTGTTGTCAAATATTGTGATTTTATAATGAGATTCATAGCAGGCATTCCTCTTAGAGATCTGCTCTGCTTATTGGAGAATATCAGCTCCAATTTAACAACGAAATGGAGCTACTAGCTCTGATGCTTAAAAATCCCCACCCTTAGAAGTGTGAACCCTGACAACTCAAAAGCAAGAAAAATATAGAGAGGGTTTTGGGTTGTGTTTTTTTTAATCTTACAATTTCTAAATGATTTTGTGGTCTGTTTCAACTGGTAATATTCACACAGATGGGTTAAATGTCATTTTGCACTCTGAATTAATTTCCTTAAAATCTGTTCTGAAAGCCTTGTCACTCACCTGTGTAATCCCACTGGTTTTAAATGGGCCTCCATAAGTGACCAGACTAGTCTACTTCTGCACGCTGCTGAGCATTACGTAGGAGGTGCTGATACTCCCACATCCCTTTAAAAAGAAGATTAGGCACTAAGATAAGTGAAAACTTCTGTTCAAATTGGCTCAAATCCTTCTCCTATTTAAACTGGTGGCAGAACTCCCACTTACTTCAAAGGTCCAGGACAGGCACACTGTATTAATTAGGACAGTACAAAAACTCCCATTACGAAACCGAAGCATGTGACACTCACCTGATTTAAAACAAAACTAAAAAAACAGTCTTGGATTTGCATCTTTGTGAACACTGGGCACTACAGACTTCAGTGCAGAAGTCCTGCGGAATTTGGATTTTGAACCAAAAGTAAATAATAATGAAATACTTTCATTCATTAGTCATTCGTTATGAGCTTGAAAGTCAGACTCTTCCACAGCAGGTCTAAATTTCTTGGAATTCATGCAAACAAGAAGAAAACTTGACCAAACAGTAGGTCATACTTGTCACAGCTCTACTTAACACTGGAGAGGGCTGAGGATTTTTAATTTTAAAAAAACTTTAGCCTTCGCACCACTCTCTGCAATTCAGCGTGCTTCAATGGCAGCTTCTTCAGCGCTAAAAGGAAAGAGCCACGGTAGCATGGTGCTAGCTATAAATCCAGCATTGCCACATCGAACTCCTCTCATAGCAAAGCCCCAGCATGGGGCCCGTATGCTTCTTTTAATTTACCCTCCTGCCTCTTCCCCACTCCCTCCAGGAAGATGGTTGCACCAGGCTGAAAACAGCCTCTCTGCTACATCAATTAGACCCAAGAACTGCACTTTGCAGTGCAGCAATGCCTGCTCCGTCCTAGCGGTGCACGGGACGGAGGACAAATTTCTGCTTCCCCGACCAAGTGGCAGCACATTTGGTCCACATCAAATTCAGCCTTTTCTTGAAGCACTGGGGGAGCAGGCAGGCTAATGTCAGGCTGAATATTTTTAATATTTATAATGAATAAAATTATATGCTTGGACTGCAACCTTCAGCATAACAGCATTAAAAACTAAATTTTTATTTGGATTATATTCATGGTAATAACAAGTAATGTAGGGGTTTTTTGTGACATAGGTTAAAAAGTCTGTAACCTCTAATTTGACAGGAACTCTATTATCACTCTCTGGAAAATTAGAAAAGATAGAATATTAAGACATCCAAAACTGACACAAATAGAAAACTAGGTCTCTCACTTGCTCCTCTTTCTTTAAACAAGGAAGATGATTATATGCTGTTTGACATTCCATTTTCAGGGCAACTAAAGAGATGCCGGGAGTCACACTTCATTTATTCTTCCAAATGCCACCACCGAAAAAAAAATGTGTTGGTATTTGAAGGCACCATACTCCCACAAACAGCGGCCAGAATTAACCTTGTCTTCCTGATGGTTTCATTTGTGAAGTCCCTCAGTTTAGTTTCTCAAGATGAAATTAAAAATACCCTCATGGCTGAGTGTCAGCACTTAAAGCATACACACTATGTGGTGGGCCAAAACTCCCCAGGGTGTAGCCTCGCTGAACTCATTGTATTAGACAAGTCAAGGGGAAATATGTTCTTGTAGAGATTTCCAGCCTCAAGATATTTGGATCTGCTGAAGGTTAGCGTCTGAACTTTTATATAACAATTCAGACTGAACCTCAAGAAATTTTGAGGTTCACAAGCAACTCTGAAACTAACAGTGAAATAAATTACTTTAACAACTCTTTCATGATTCCCAGTAAGATGTTTTGCTTTTCAGTGTGAATAAAACAATGTTGTTTTATATCTTGTCATACCAGCGAACAAAGGCATAATGTTGCACACATTTCCTTAAACAAACAAACAACCCCTCCATGTTTTCTGTTGGAATTTTATCAATCCAAAATAAGAAATAAGAAAACTGAATTTTTTAAATCTACTCAAAGCTGACACAAAAAATTAGAGTCATTAGTGAGTTTTTAGTCTGTTCTTACTCAGGCAAAAGTCCCATTGAAATGAAGCCAACATTACTTCAAAATCTGAATACTGTTTCATTCAGCTTTTCAGCACCAAGATGAAGCTTTAGTTACAACCATCTGTCATGGGTATAATCTCATAGCACTGATACCCACTTCTCTTAAATATAACCTTTCTTCATAAACTCTTTATCTACCTCTGGGGTATATACAAAGCCCAAAGAACACAAATGAAAAATTGGTGGTTTTGCTATTATTGTACATGAACAACAATAGTACCTTGCATGGTAATAAAAATTCACCCCAGGTAGCTTAGCTAGGCTGAAACAAACACTACAATACAGTATCTTGAAGACAGAGATTAAGACTTGTTTTGGCACATCTTGAAAGAACGTATGAACCAAAGGGATAGTGGAGAAGGAGACGTATTTTAGGATCTCAACACATTGTGAAGTTACTCAAATGGCAGTTCCCTCCATTACCATTAAAAATCCACTATACACACACTATTGGCTATTAATAAGACAAAGTTTACAACGTGCTTTCAATTATAGAGGACATGGAAAATACTATTATAATTGTGTCCAATAATAAAGCATAATCATTCCTGAGAGCTTTCATTCCTCAATATCCAAATATTTCACATGGGCCTTGTTAATGTGTGACAAAAGGCTCAAAACTCGGGACGAAACAGAGAAATAGGGATTGATGATGGCTGAAATGAGGAAACAGCACAGTCTACTGGTTAAGGCATTGAACTGGGTATGACACCACATGGGGCTGCATTTCTAACTCTGCTGCTGAGATACTTCTTTTCCTCAGGCCAAGTATGCAGTCAGTAGGGCCAAGCTGAAGACTATACAAATGTCCATGCAGTTCAAGGTGTGAACAGAGACATTTACTTGCACTCTGACCTTTCTGACTGGAATCCATCCTGGTACAGCCACCTTGGTGTGATGCTCTGGCCACCTGCAGTGCTGGGATACATTAACTTAGTTTCTTGACTTCCAGGCTAGGCTGACCATGCCCTTCCCTGCAGACATGCCCCTTACTAAAAAATAACAGGTCAAGGTCATAACTGAAATTCCAGGTTGTATTATATTAAGTGCTATATTTTTTATTTTCACACATAAAACCTTAAATAATGTATGCCTCTTTCAGTGTACCAAAACCTGAAAAGTCCTGCCCAAAACAAAGAGCAGGAAAGACAGTTTTTCAGAGGAAAGACGACTTGTGACTTTCAATGTGTCTAAGATTTTAGAGTCAAGACAGATTTTTTACATCAAAGTCATGATTTTTGAAGACCTGGCATGACTATACTATTAATGAAACATTTTTTTTTTTATTTTAAAGGCCCACTTTTCATCTTCAGTGACAGCACAACAATAAGTGGTAGATCTTTCCTGGTTGGCTTGGTTTTTTTGCAAGGAATGTCATTTAAAATCAGTCCAGATACTCCTAACTCCTGAAGACAAGCAGTAGCAAAAAACTAATTGTGTACACAGTGCTTCAATTTTAAAAGTCCATATTAGGCATTATACAGTTCTTGAGGATTCTGGGAACTGTAGTCTCCTAGCTTACTCTCTTCTTAAAATATAATAAATCTAAGACAAACCCTCCAGATATCTCTATTGGTAAAAACGAGGTAAATATTGCCCCCTGAAAATATCTCCACAACTGAAGGGGAGAAAACCAAGTGAGCCTATTTCTCTAGTGTAAACAGATTATTCCCTTGCTTAAAGTGATGAAGCTGTCTCTCCCTGTTGCACAAATATATAAAACAATATATCTTATCTATTTGCCAGAATACTGGGTAATGTCTCCAGGGCTGACTATCAGCTGGGTTAATTGTAAGACAGTTTTATGTTATGCATAGGAGAGGGGAATTTGGTAAGCATTGTGAAGGGGGCGGGAGAAGAAAATAGGTCAGATAGCTTACAAACATGCCAGAAACAGAGACTAATAGTTCTACTTTTTATTCTATAATAAAATTAATGTTGCCCCAGCAGCATGCTATTTGGTACATCCATCTAATTTATTAAACAAACAAGACGACAAAGGATTTGCTGGAGATAGTACTCCTGTGTATTTGTGAACTAGTTTCTTGTAATTAACAAAAGTGATGATAAATACAATTTTGTTTTTACTTTCTTTTCGTTTTCACATACAAATAAGCAATATTATATATCAACTAGAGTAAAATCTGCTAAATTGATTATGAAACTACCACTCTATGATTTATTTATGTTTAGTAACAGCATTTTTCCTTTTGCTGGTTCCTTCACATAGTAGAAAGAAAGGGCAAAACAGGAGGAGATATGCACAATTTCACCCACTAGAATTTGATATTAAAACTCACAATGTGCACTCAGCCCAGGCTGCATGTTCACACACAGCAAAGCAAGCAGTGAAAAAAAAACATGAAAGGGGAGAAAACACTGGACAACTCTGAACAAAAGCAACCTCAAGTACAAAGACTTAAGATCTTTTTAAGATCTTTGCAAGGAAGAGAGGAAAATAAGTGCTTCAAAATCGGGGTAAAGTGAAAAGGGTTTTTTATAAACATGGACTCGAAGCCTTCAGACATTAAAGACTCATATTATTGACTAACACTATAAACTCCCCCAAACCTCATCTCTAAATGCTTCAATTATTTTTTTTTAATTATTTTTTCTGTTGTCATTGGAAATTAAGTTTACTTGGTCACTCACATCTGTGCAGTTCTCTGCAAGAATTTGCAGCCTTTAGTACAGTTTGTAGAAGCAGCTTTGCAGAATAAAGACTTTGGAACTATGTTTATAAGACAAGACAGAGGTAAACAGCCCTACTGCAGCAGGGAGAATCCTGCAGAGAGGAAACCCAACAAAAGATGCATTATGCTATTAACAATAAGAAAACAGCTCTATGATTTCCTCTTATTTTTAATATTTATATTGGCTTGGTGCCCAAAAACCCCAGTAAGTCCTCCTGTAACTCAAAATCTTAATGCAGCTTACAGACTGAATTAAGAGGCTACAGGTAAAATATTTTTTCTCTAAAAACACCACTTCTGGCACTTGAAAAATTTTGTTTTCCCTGCTTTGCCTCACAGGCACAGTGGACAAGTGTGCTCAGTTTACAATTCTCTAATTTATCATATATGCTGCAATGACAGCATACTCACATGATGACCACAGCCAAGATATCAGTACTGATTCATATCTGCATGAAACTCACTCTTCAGTTCATAAAATTCTTATCTTCTTGCTAAGTTCTAGGTCTGCTGGAATTGAAAGCTCAAAGTTAAAAACTAACAGCATGTATCTATTCTGGGGCTGTGCTGGAAGAAAAAACTGAGCTCCACAGCTTTCCCCAAAAACAGTAACACATTCAGTTTTATTTATAACTCTCACCTATTTTGGAAATTTTTGTAAACCTGGCCTGACATTCAAATTGGTAATTCAACTTGAAACTAGGGGAGACTCCTCTCGTTTTATGCCTCCATACAAATGCTTTGAGGAGGCTCATATAAAACAAAGATATTAAATAGCGTACCGTGACACGAACACCTGAATATCACAAATTATTAAATTCAAAAAAGAGGTAAGTAGACAAAATCTACTATGAACTGTTTCTGTTAAATAGCAAACAGAAAAAAGGAAAAGACAAAGACAGTGTTTATATGTTGGGGAATATAAAAGGTTCTGCAAACTGCAGTATGACTTTGGCATGGGTGACACGGGGTTGTGAACACTTTCAAGGAGGTCCCATCAGACCTTGGAGCTAACGATCCTCTTTCAAATCTGTCTACTTCTTCCTTTTAATCTTCCTTTTTTGTTGTTTTTGCTTGAGCGAAAACAACAAGGAATGATGCTGTGGGAGAAACGCCAATACTCAGCTCCTGCTGAGAAGAGAAAAAAAAAGTGTTGGAGCTGGAGCTGCTGAATCCTGCTCACTTGTGCAATGGAATTAAACAGCGTCTCCCTTCACTGAATAAATAGGGCGAATTTGGTTTACCTGGGTGGGATAGTGTCTTTCACTGATGGTGTAATGTAAATACTCAAAATTACGTGGGTTTGAGGTAGAAAAGGATGTGTCAATTCAATCCCACTGCCATCATGAGCAGCACCCAAGCGAGATGGGAATTGCTCTGTGCTGGGTGGTGGGTCCCTCCACACCTGCCTAAGGGAGGCAAGGAGGTGCAGCAGCACTTCCATGGAGGAGCATCTTGATTGCTCAGACCTTCAGCCATGGGCAAGCTTTTGGTGACAGAAGGAGCAATTGGTTTACCACCACCACCACCCCCTGTCTCATTTTTGATCAAAGATTTAGGACACTGTATAAAATGGGATATTTAAAATTTGGCTTTTAACTTTCTGCACCTGCTTCAGTTTTTTTATACACTGTTTATAACTGAGAGGATGACACAGGAGTGATCCGAAGGAAGCTATTTATTGTTCTCCTGTCTCTGTCACAGAGTGTGGCTGAGAGTTCAGAAAGCTGGTATTCCTACCACATAGTAGAACGGCCAAGAAGAGCAAGCACTGAATTCACTTAAGCACTATTTTCCTCAAAAAAAACACTTCATAAATCACAACAAAAATTAGCAATACCAACACTGACCATTTACAAACCTCTAAGAGCCTCAAAATGCTACTACATAGGAAATCAAACACCTTGATCTATATTAAAGAACTAAAACATAGAGCAAACAGAGGAGAAGTCTAGTCTTTTTTCTTAACCTGATGTTTTATCCACAGTCCCACCCTTTATTTATCCCCAAATACTGACTCAGAGTTTAAGTAATTTTGAGTTTTGGGGCTTTTGAAACATTACTGCAGAAGAACTTACCTTCTGTGAAAGCCCACAGCACCTGAATTTATACTCTGAAGAGTGTAACATCATTCTGTTCAAAAGGTGCTCTAAAATTGGTGTCCTTTCCCAACAACGGAAAGCTGAAAAAGTGATTGTCTAATTGAGTACTAACATTTTCTCTCACAAGCCCAGACCAAGAGAATACAGCACTACCAAAGCCATGAGCAGGATCCTGATTTTTTGGGGCACCTTCACAGGCCGGTGATCCAACATCAAGCAATGCGAAATTCCTCCTCCCCCTCCATGGGCACAGTGGCAATTTGCATGGCTAAGCAAACATCTTCAACAGCTGCTGGATTTCACATCCAACTTCTCCCCTTCACCCCCAGTCCCAAGGCAAGGCCACAGCAGAAAAGCAAGCAGGTCAGACAGCATCATCCCACAGGCCACCAGCTGGACCACTCGAAGGGATTGCAGCTTTAAGTTATTTTTTTCATCTTACTCTTTGGCACAGGAAGTTGCTTCCTTCTCTCCCTCCTTTCCTTCTTTCTCCCCCCGGTTATTTAACATTTTAGAGGCAAACTTGAAAGGGAGCCAGTATAGCCAGTGCTCACAGGAAGGTTGAATGGGTGATGCTCTCACTGTGCAGCTGGATGGAACCATCTGATGGTCAGCCCATTGGCAGTGTGGAACTCATAACAGAGCTGTCAGAATAAACTTAACCTTAAAATTACTAAAAAGAAAACTGGCTCTGTCCTTGCTCAAACCAGGACATATTTGCAGCCAGGCAGATTGCTCCTTCGCCTAAACTGCCAATAAAGCTCTGAGCTTCTAGGCTGCCAGGTCAAGTCATACCCCTCCTCCATGACACATGGGGACACGTGAGAAAGTATTTTCCCTCTGAAGCCCTTTCTCCAGTTCAAGCCCTCTCTACCTGCAAACACCACTGGGGGAGAAAAGATGTGCATCCCCAGGCATCAGCACCCTTCCACGCCTGGCCTGGCCACCAGCAACGGGGACATGTCTCTGTTAGAGGGTGGCCCTGACATTAGATGCTGCACGTCACAGAGAAGAGAGCAGAAATAAGAAAAAGGAATTAAATACATTCCCCCTTCCTCACATGTGTGAGTTATGTCTCCATGCCAGCCAATATACAGGCTCCAGAACTGGGGTTTTCTTCACACTAGTTCTGTCCTTCTTTTGAAAGAAAGAAAGGAGGCGGCTTAATTTGAAGCTCAGTTCAGCCAGGAAAGAAAAACAGTCCTTCAACTGCAAAGTCTTTCAAGCCACATGTATTTTGGGTTTCCAGTTTTTCTTTGCATTGTTTACCCTGTGGTTGGACAAACATTTTCTCCCCCTTGACCTGCCCAGGCCCCTGCCTCACCAACCTCCTTGCTTGTACTCACATGCCTGCTTTAATGAGCCTTCATTGTATCCTTCCCTTCACACCAAGCTGCTTTAATATTTCTGGTTTATTCATTTTTTAATTTCCATCTGACTAAACAAAATTTTAACTCCAATGACAGAATTCTTTTCAGCACTAGTAAGATAAAAACCAAGTTTCTCAGTGTTTTCACAATGAACATCTGATATATTTAAAAACCCCAAGACATAACGATAAGACTCTTACCTTAAGTTCTGACCAAACTAGGCAGGAGAAATCATAACTTCGGTTATCATGCGATATGCAAATTTCAAAATGATATTTTAGCTGATGTTGAAGCATGTGGCAGAAAACCTGGCTTGCAGCAAAAAGCCAGCTTGACAGTAAGGCTCGTGTGCCTGCTACTACAGAGATGTAGACAAAAGAGGTATCCTAGATTCTGCAATACCTAAATGAACAGACCTAATTTATCTAAGTCCTTGACAGCCCACACAGTACAAAGCAGAGGTCTTAGGGCACCGGGAGGGAGAAGTCTTTACAAATACAGCATAATTTTTGCACCTTTGTATTCCACAGACAGGCAGCATCACTTTCAAAGGCAGAATGCTTTTGACTGCTACTGAAGAATACCACATTTGTGGTTTTATTTTGTTTGCCATTAACAGAACTGCTTAAGCGATCCTTGCTTTTGCCTGAGTCTTCTTTGGAGCCTCCCATCCCAATGCACTGCTATTCTCTGTTTTACACTTGTTGCATAATCAGCACATACCAAATGAACTAGAAAGAGTCTGTCCAAAGGGGAACTCTCTGCACCAGCTCGTGGTAATTACCAGCCTTGCGGAAGCCAGCAGGCAGTGATTATACACCCTGGGGATTCTGAAAAAGAGATGGCCATCCTCCTTCCAATATGGTTGCTGATGTTGGAGAGTTCATTCACTTTTATTTATCTGGGGGGAGCATATGTCAGGAAGAAAAAGAGAAACAAATCCCTATTTTTTAAAGCGCTACAAGATCGTGTGAGGAAGCTGCAGGTTAGCACAGCTTCAAACTGTTGCTTGCATTAGTTTTGCTTTTACTGTGGAACACCATGGGGTAAAAACGTTATTCTCCCTCTGAAAAAACCCCATCTGTATTGATATCAGAAAAGGGTGGGGGAAGAAAAATGACAGGCACTGGCCTGCCCTTTAACCTTTCTAACAGAGCTGGTGGCCGCAATGAAGCTTAATCAATGCAATGGAAGTGACATTTCGCAGTCAAATCAAATTAAATGGAAATGAAAGGGAAATCTGAGGTCCAACCTAAAGGCTGTTCCCTCTTGCACCGAGGTCATTGCCATGGCAACTAAATGCTACAAATGTGTAGAGTAAATCCTTAACAAATCTGTAGAAAGCATGTCCAATTGAATATGATAGTTCCTGTCACTGTACTTTGTACCTTTCAAAAGAAAGGGAGAAAATAAAACAAAGCGCGTCTTACAGTCCGTGTAGCAGAAAAGAAGTTCTGCCAGAAACTAAGTGGCGCAGCGGCGTACTTAATCTCTCTCTTCTGCTTGGACATGGAGAAACCAAACAGCTTTACTGTAAGACAGCAAGTGGGTAGCTATTGGCAGAGAGCATATTAAGTGGATTAGGGCATGGTGTGTTACATTTTTCAGTCTTGCTTCAACTGGAGGGCTGGTTTCTGCAAAAACTTCCTTGTATCATTGCAAATGCATTTAAGTGTGGCTGAGAGCAATTCCTAGTGCAGATTGCCCACGGCTCCGATCATCCCACCCACTTCCAGCATATACCTCTCTCACCTTTCTGCCTTTTCCCAGGATGAGAAGGATGCTTTCTTTAGTGGGCTTGGGATGATGAAGGGCTAATCAGATCTGCTAAAAAAATCAGGGATGCTCCCCCCTGTGTGTGTGCAGCCCTTCCTCTGCACAAGCCCAAGGCTTCCCTTGCAATGGGGCTGAAGCAGGGTGGGAGCCCCGGCAAAAACCTCCCACCCAGCTGCCCTGCAAGGGACCCATAGCACTCCCTGCACACAGGGGCTGCCAAGAACGGGAACAACATCAACCCCCTACGCACCCCATCATCACGGCGGCCCTCACCTCTTTTCTCCGTGTGTCAGCTCCAACTGACACACGGGCAAACGCCCCACCTCCGCGTGCCCCCGTAGAGAATTAAAGATAATTACCAATTCCTACTGCCACTCATGGAGCATATTTCACTCCTCAGACTAACAGCTTCTGACAATGAAGGGCAATTTAAGAACCACATCAAAATATAACAGCCCTACGCTCACGCTCACTTTGCCGAGTGCCTATTTCATCTCAACGTCTCCACCCATGTAAGCAAAGGGGAGGGGGGAAGGCACCAAGCAGGGTATGGGAGTTTTCTTTTCCTGTGAGATGTAGAAGACTCTACATACTGAGCTGTGACCTTCCCCAAACTTGTCATTTATCTGAGCTGCATAAGGTAGCAACCATTATCCTCTCCTTGAACACGGTGAAGTGTTGATTCAGCTGTAGTGATGCAGTCACTGTGCATTACAGAAGATCTCAAGAGATTGTATGCCCTGGGCCAGCACAGGCTGGGAGTATTGCAGATCTGATAGGAGGTGACATTTTCTACTCAAATACATACAGCCGCAGGACATCACACACCTTCCTGCATGAATAGCAATACACACTAATGAACTAATTTCTGGGGGAAATTGTTACTTCCCAAGTGAGTCGGGGAGGAGACTACTCTGTCACTCCAACCAGAGGGATTCGGGTTTTCTTGCGATCTTTTGCTGTGTTTTCACCTTTTGCAAACAGCACTACTTCACACAGCTACACACAGCATCTTCAGGCAAGGCCACCGAGCTGGGAGCTCTGTGTGACGCACCCGACAATACACACATGGAATCACGGAGCAGCACACGGTCATAGACCTTCATCTGCAAAGGAACAACTCAGACTATGCCTGTGTCCCATCACACCCATAGAAGAACTTTCATTATATATACGGAAATAAATTTAATTTGGATTTGAGTAGTACAGTCATTAAATACTGCTGGATATTCTAACTTAGGATAGCCATGCCCTCCTTTTTATCACACACAACAGTGATATTTACAGATCATTTCACATTTCTTTTACCCTTTAAATGCCACTCTATGCTTCTGCTTGCTCACTTACGCTCCCATTAGTTGAAATTGCACTAAAAAAATTTGGCTGGCAGTCCAGGTAAGATGCTTGTGCTGGAAGAATTGAAGGGACAATTTGTTGCAAAATATACATAAGCTCTGACTTGGAAACACAAAAGTCCAAGGAAAATTGCCTCTAAGTTACCACTGTTGTGGTTTTTCTTGAGCTTCTGTGGAAAAATAACTCAAAAAATATTTCAGAGGGCCAGGTAGATCAGGGAAGCAGTAAATTAATTTATGGAGAGGGGAGACACCAGTACAGAGCTAGAGGCACAAGTAATACATGGCAAAACCAGTGTTTTTCCCATGCAAGTGGTTTCTTAAACTTGTCAGTGGAAACCTCATGTACCTCTGTTAATATCAATCCTAGATTTCAGAGGTTTTACAATCTAGTAGTCTAGGCACTCTCATAGCAAGTATCTGTGGAATGCAGCTGTGGGATGGCAGTCAGATGAACAGTGTCACTCACATCCCATCAGAGTATTTTATCACGGTATAATACAGTGTTTAACCTCTAGGTCTTTAATCTTTGCTTTGGGTTAAAGGAAATAAAGCAGGTTTAACACAGTATGGAACAGCACAGAACAGGCCCAGGAACAAAAGGAGTGAGGAAATGTGAAAGGCACCAACCACATAAAGAGATGAAATGCTGGAAAAAGAGACCAGTATGTCTAACACCTGAACACTGCTTCTACCCAGTTGTTCTTATTAAAGAGAGAACCAAAGTCCTGTAGGAACTAAGAGCTAATGATCGTCCTTCTAAGTACTTTAGACTATATATAAGGAAAACATTTAATAAAATCTCATCTCGGTTTTAGAATTCAGTAGTAATAACAAATAAAACTTGATCTTACCTAATAAGTCTTGGTTTTAATCTCACAAACTGAAGGAGCATTTCAAAAAGCAGAATCTGCAACGTGATGGGCAATGACAAGCAAATAAGGATACTGAAACAATTTTTTGGTTTTTTTGTAATACTGTTTGATACATATTTTCTCATGTTATTTCTTTTATATTATTTTTGAGATCTAACAACTGCTTTTAATAAGCAACTGTTATTGCAAACATATAATTATACTAGGCCACAATCCAACAAAGCACTTAAGGGCACAGATTAAAGACACTGAAAACAATGGGATTACTTATGTGCTTAAGGTTAAGCATCTGCTGAAGGACTCAGATGGATCAAAGCCCCATTTCTGTTACATCTACAGAAAAAATATTATATATGTTAATTAAACGTAAAATGTATGTAAATTAACTAGCATATGAAAAATAGCACTTTCATAAATTTTTATACCCTTATACAATTTGTAATAATAGAATATTCCAGTTAGTTTATGAAAGGAAGTCTCTTACAGCAAGTTATTTCATAATTGTTCAGTTCCAGGAATTTTTCACCTTTTGATGAAATGGCTGATACTAGCAGTTGTTCTTCATATTGACTATCTCTCAACTAAGTAGTTAATGTTTTGAGGCATAAAGGAGAAAATAAAGAGACAGAAAGCTTATCTTACTTATCTTCAGACTTCAATCATTCATGTAAAAATTTGGTTTAACTTTCATTTTTATTAAGATCAATTTAGTTTTATTAATAAGATCTAGAAGTTATTTGTAGTTAGTGACTAATAAGCTTATCTTATAAAAATTTCTTCCTTGCTATTTCATTGACTAATACCTTGTTCCTGAATTAATGATTAAATGGGCCACAGTGCTTGACTTCCATTCTCTCCAGAATTATTTATTTGAAATCTATACTG
Organism: Aegotheles bennettii; assembly: GCA_013398125.1. NCBI lineage: Eukaryota > Metazoa > Chordata > Aves > Caprimulgiformes > Aegothelidae > Aegotheles > Aegotheles bennettii. Next base: position 56,438 of record VZRW01010725.1, read on the forward strand.
TTTCTTATTTATTGTTCTCTATTAAAAAAACTTGCAAATAATACTTCTACTGTAAATTCCTGTTTCATCTATATTGACCATTTTCAATAAATACATATGTTTTTATGATATTTATTTTGAAAAACCTAGAGAAGAACTCTTTGTAAGGTTGAAAATTTTCCTTTTTAATTGTTATCCCTAACAAGCTCTATTTCATATGTAAAGACAAATTACCATCTGAAAATTTCTTTACCTCATACTTTTTTTTTATTTTATGGTGTTAAAACAGAAAAGGAACCCTTTATTTTATTTCAATATAACATTGTGATAGACCAAACCAAAAAACTTTCTAAAAATGCCTCTCCACTGGAAATTTCAAATTTCTTTAATTTCTCTTTAATTTGGATATTACAAGTGCAAGAATTACAAAGATGTAAATCTATCAGAGCATCACTAAAACTTGTAGTACTTTCAATTTATTTTCATATTCACTCTATCTGGTTTTTTTTCTCCTCGCTGTGAGTCTGCACAGACTGTTTATTCTGTGGAACAGAGTATTATTACCTTAGTCTTCCACAATATCAAGTGTATTTTCTTATTTTCTTCAATATTTTATATGAAATAGTATATGGTTTAATACTCAAATGTAACAATGTGGAAAAGTACCAACTGTCTTATGTATCTAAATTAAACATGCACTTAGAGAAATATAACCAAGGGTTACACTCAATACAAACTCTTAAATGAAAGCAAAACTTATAAAACAGTCTGATCACACCCTCTTTTAATCAAATTTATGCCAGCTCACTGACTTTGCTTATGACTTGACTTCAATTTTTATTTTCTCTATGCAAATAAGGATTTCACTTGAATCGATCAGTAATGACCAAGGGATAAAAAGGCAGAGAAATAATGACATACCTGAATAATCAGCTACTTTTAGAAATACTGGGTCAACTAGGCCTCATACCAGCATACAGAAGTTAACATCTAAATGGCTAGCTAAGAATGCAGCAGAAACTTCAGTGACACTGATGCATGGATTACAAAGGAAAGTAAATCCTGGAAACTACCGCACAGTTCCCAGCTCCCCAGTGGTGAAAGAGTAATGAGCAATGTACAGCTCTACCCTTCCACTAGTTCTAGTTGCTGTTTCAATGGCAATTAGAAGTTACCAAACTGCATACAGAAAGTAGACCTTTAAAAAGTCTTAAATGAGCACTTTGTCTCCAAAAGTAACAGTCACAATAATAAAAAAGAAGGCACCCAGAACTCTTGCTTATTAGTTGAAATGCCTTTATTTTTTAAATGTTTTTGGGTTGGTTTTTTTTCATTTACAAGGAGAAGCAGTCGTTCACATTAAGATAGCATTTCTACGTGTGAGTTTACATGGATGGGAGTCAAAACTATCACAGCTTACCACCGAGATGCTAGATCTTTTTCTTTCCAACACAGTGCAAGACTATGCAGATGGACTGCCGTGAGCATCTTTTTTTTCCCAAATATTATGAATGAATACCAAGCAGTGATAGAGGCAAGGAAAAAATTAAGGAACTGCCCTTTCTCTCATTTGAACGGATGAGAGAATATCCAGTCTCGTCATGAAGACAACAGCATTAGAGAATTAGTGCTGAAACATCTGAACGCAAGAGAAGTGCATCTCAACTGTTTTGTATACCACAGACGTACTGTTTAATTAAGCCATCAAAAAAAACCAAAACAGAAGGAAAACAGAAAAAAAGGGGATACAAAAGAGAGGGAAACTTCTTCAGGAAGTTAAAGCACTCTTAATAAGTAACAACATGACATTAGTCATTAAGAAACAAGAACTCTAAATAATGCATTCAGAGCCTATAGATCTAAACCAGAAGATAACAAAGCCTCATAAATCTGTTTGTTCATTAAGTTAAAAAAAGCTAGACTTTGTGTTGCTATCATGTCAGCTGGCACCAAACTGTACGCAATTTAGTGCGACTACAAAGTGAAGCCCATAGTCTACAATGGCAGGGTTTTGATCACGCTAATTAACAGCCATTTTGTTTAAAATAAACAGATACGACTCTAATTGCCTTTTTTACATAAGAAAGGGAAGATCTTAAAAGTGAAAGCATGCAAAAGGAAAGATCAGACAGTCGCCTTTCAGACTGATAAGCAAACTCTGTGTGAAATGAGCGCAAATGAAGTTTGAGACACTCTCTGGACTGACAGCCGGGAGACAGCAAAGCAAGAGGGGGAATGGTTCCCAAAGGTGCAAAGGCACGGCCACAGTTCATCCCAGCAGGAAAATGTCAGATTTTAGATCCCATTTTCTCTAGTCTCCCCGTTTTCTGAGCATCTGCCCGCAAGGAGTTTCATCTTCTGCAGGGCTAAGTATGCACCAGTGGCACCTGATTTGGTGATATCTTCAGATCACACAACATGCCTGGTTAGCACCTCCATATAGGATCTGACAAGAAAATATAATGTTGTAGAAAAGGAAGAAACAAGAAAAAGGCACTCTGGTTCCCCTGCCTGCACTTAACCCTGGCACCAGAAGGGGCCAGACAGTGCCGTACTGCCCAGTTTGCCAGCTCTAGGATATTCAGTAGGACCACTCAGGTCACTGAAAAGTCCTGGCAAGAAATGTGCAGGGCAAGTCCCGGGACACAATCCAGTTTTCTGGCTAACTTCAGTGAGCCTGAAACACAGCCTGGAATTGCAGTGAAGGCAACAGTTTTCAGTTTTTCATTTTTTTGCATCAATGTTGGTTACTTCTGTTGGACAAATTTCATTTATTGCTTTTCTAATACAGCTTCAAAGCTGCTTTTTAAGTGCATTAAAACATGTAACATTGCAGAGGAAGGCAATGAAGCAAATCTTGCTATGTGAAAAGGGTCCCTTGACTTTCTCCCCACCAATGACATTCATAACTCCCTCCCCAAAAAACACCACCCTAGGTGTTTTAGGCTGCAAGCAAAGAATATCACCATTCAAAATATCACCACGCTTCCCTGCACTTCAAGTGTGCAACATCCTTTCACTCCTCTCCATAAGAAGTCCTCTGGTACAGCATCTTGGAGCACACTTGCTCAGCATCACTAATTCTTACGTGCAACAGCATGTTCTGACTCATCTAAATGAGCTTCCACAGTACCTCAGATATAAGGCAAGGTCCTTATTTTCAGGACATCGCACAGACTGCGTGTTTTCAGCATATTCAAAATAAGATTTAAACTTGCAAAATTACAGAGAATTGCTCCAGTTAGGCACTGCAAGCTTTTATGCCATCATGGTAACAGTACAGCAGGAGGCAGAGTTTTTGCAGGAGCTGGTAAAAAATGTGGCAGCAGCTCTCACTGGAGTAAGGGTCTGTGAAAAACCTTGTAATTTCCCATTGGGTCTAATGAATTAACTTCCTCAACCTGCATTTCCTAATGCTATGCACCACAATTTGTATATTTAAAACAAAAAAAACCCCACTTGACAAGGACCTGAAGACTTGCACTGGACACACAATTTTCTCTCTGGTCTGGTTTCTCTCTGGTCCTCTCAGAGAGAAGGGAGACCAGAACAGGTGTTGGCCACATTAATGAACAAGTTGCTGCAAGAAATTTAGATACTACAGTGAGAAAAGTGGCACAGAGCTGACAGCACAGATTACATCTCCTCAGACCTTCACAGTCCCTCTTCTTGCTGGGACTGCATAAGTGACTATGGGTACACAAGGATGCACAGGGCACTGAACAGACAGAACTGCAGGGTGCAGTTGACCTAAAATTCCCATGAGGCACCACAGCAGCATTCACAGGCAAAGATTTTTCTGTTTTCAGCTGAAACTGCAAAGTAAAAATTATCCTACATAAATTTCTCAGAACTCGGCTTTCCAAAACCAGTTTTAAACAGCACATTTTCAATCAGCTTTAATGATAACAACATCAGAGAAGAACTTCATCACAAGAGCAATCTCCCTGGCCTTCAAATATTTTGTTCATATAACTCTGAACATCAGACATATTCCCTATCAAAAACAAGCATCAGTATAGACTGTAGGGGAAATTCATTACTACTGAAGCAGTACAATGTATTGTGCTGCTGGCCGGCAGTCTCACACTGAATGACTTCAGTTTTCAGATCAGCAGCCAGAACAGGCTACAGCTGGGCTAATTCGATTTAGATGAGGCCATGTTGTTTGTTTTCAAACATTAAAACCCCGTAGAGCCATAAAACAGCAACGGTGGTGTTGCCTGAAAAAGGACAGGAAGAAAGATGCAGCAGCTTCCCAAGATGCCCAAACCAGGGTTGCCAAAATATGCCTACAAGAATTACACTGTGGGAAATAAGACATAAAAAGGAAAGCAAGTCAGAAGACAAGCTGGATACTAGCATTATCCTACCTCTAGGATCACATCAGCAACCTTATTGGAGAGCAATGAGTGATATAGACATGCAGCTGGTTTATCAGCTCACTATAGCCAAAGTGATACTTTCAAAATTCAGGCTATATTTACGTATCAACAGGTTATACACTGAATGTTAAAGGCAGTAATTACTTTAGTACCGGTATTGGTAAAATCTGTCACAGTTTTTGTACCAAAAAGATCACCCACACATGGAAGCAACAATTTGGCTTGCTTCTGGCCTGTATTAAAGTTGTTTCCAACAGCTAAAATTACAACCACAACTCTTAATTTTCCAATTAGCTATTTGACTTTTGAATCTAGAACCTATTAACTTTTCAATTTGACTTTAGTTCCTCCTGCACAAGTCACATTAGGCAAAAAAAAACAAAACCAAAAAATCTGTCAAGTTTTAGCACTGTAAAACAAAACAGAATTTCATCTCACCTAAAGGGCCAGTTTTAGCAAACACAACCAAAGCCCAGAAAATAAACACAAAATAAGCACACAACCTTGGACATTCTCTCCTCTATGTATGTGTGTGCCCCAACTCTTCTCTCTTCTAAGAGACATTTTAAGGGACAACTCTGCATTAAAATCATGTTAAATTCTAACTAACCACAGCTAGTATCAGCTGCATTGGTAATAAGGCTTTCAGGAGCAATTTTATACAGCACGTAAACAATTTACCTCCAAAAATCCGACTACTCTTCTTAGGTATCATACTTCTTCCACAGGAAACATAAATAACCCATCATAACAAGCCAATTCCTCAAAATTAAGTTCTGAAAAAAAGTGTGGCAACTCTAGGCATTAAAAAAATTGAAAAAAAACAGAAGCATTTTCATATTAAGAATTTAGAATTAAAGTGTCAAGTAAGCAGTACACTTTATTGTAATTCTGTGCTAGGAGTTCTTGTTAAAATCAAATACATAATTTACCTTACTATAATATAATAATTTACTTACGTATGGCAATAACTGGGAATATAATCAGGGATAGGAGTAAAACAAACTACAGGCAATCAATAAACAATAATGTATATTACAATGCGGTGGGGATTTTTGTATCCAAAAGCATTTCAAAGAATTCTTCCCATAGCAGCAGAAACACTGTATGGTTATGTTAGAAAAAAAAAGGTATAATTGTTTGGAACTTTACAGAAATTTTGTATGCTGGAATTTGTAAGTCCTAGAGAGTTTCGCTGAAACTTCCATATTTAATGTTTTCCATTGGAAAAGCCTTTGAATTTAGTTTTCATCCAAACCCAAAAGCAGTAAATCATGTTTTCACTCCAATACCTAAACAAGAGTACTTTACTGAATACAGAACAGCAAATGTGATTTTATGAAGTTACATTACACTACCGTGTTATCTCTGTCAGGTTTTACATCGTGACTGGAGAGACTGTGCCTATTTCTGTAATGGCCGTTTTCATACTGTGCTTGAATAAATCCATCTGGGTGACACACCAATCATAGTACAGTTTCAAAATTGGAATAAAACTAAATTAGTGCGCTCACTTCTGTCATGAGGAAAACCTATTTTCATATCAGAACTATGGCTGGATACTTACTGAGCCATGATGATCTATAATATGTGAATTGTTGGTGCAGAGAGACAAGGTATCTGCCATCTATCCAGCTTGCGTGTCCTGTATTCTGAATTCATTAAGAGAAAATACCTGAGTAACAGTATGGCATTAAGCCAAGCCATGCATTGCTGCTAGTTACAGCTTTACAGCAGAGTACAACTCTGCCCAGATTAACAAAAAAGAGCCAAGTCATCATTGTTGGAGCGAGGAAGCACCACACCGTGGTATCACGCAGGGATCCAGCCGAAGGGGATCTTTACATTGCTCTGATTCTCTTCTTACTAATACAAATACTGCAGGACTGCATTGTCACTCACATCAGTGTAAGTTTACATTAGTGTACTGGTGGTATTGGCTAAACTCTTTCACAACAACAGTGGCAGGATGAGGAACAGAAGCAGCAGCTTTCACTTGCAAACGAAGACATTCAGGTAAGTGAGTTATGGAAGAAGGAATTTCACTGTAAAGTGTCTACTGGAGTTACATTTCAGCTCACAACTATTGCTTAGTGAACAGGCTTTTTTAAGGAAGGAACAATTCAAAACCCAGTGAACTCCTTTGGCAGAAGAAAATGCTATCTTACACTGGGCAGCAATGTCCTATCAAAACCTGATTCATAAGCTCACATGCAGTATGCAAAGAAAAGGGGAAACACATGCCATTCCTGCTAGCTGGATTCAGAACATCGCTGAATCAAACCCAAACTCCGTAATTTAAAATAAGTTAATGACTAGTAATTCCTACTTAGCCTCCAGTGTTCAGATTTCTAGTAAGATACTCACTAGATTCCCCTCCAGCAGTTGCTCTCCATTGGGCTCGCTAACAAAAACCATTACTATAACCACTTTTGCTCAATGTCCTTTCCACTTTACGGTTCTCTCCAGCAATTTGAGCTACTCAGATATATACCCTGACTGGCCACCTGCTTTTCTGGAGATGCAGCTCCTAGTAAGTCCAAGCCCGTACGGAAAATTTTTGCTCTCATCACTCAGTCAAGTTAAAGAAAAACAATCTGTAAACCGAGCTTCCCCTGCAAGCCATTCTTTTCTGAAGGAAAACAGACACTAAAAAAAATAAAAGAAATCAAAGAGCATACTCAGGGAAGCGCTTTTTGTCAAGGAATACATCTTTGAGGGCTCTTCTAGGTGGCTAGGCAAGCGTCACAGGTGGCTTCAAGAGACACTTTGGAAGCAAAATTACTTTTTGTGAAGACTAACAGATTTAGCTTTGGGTTTTTTTGCTCACTGCCACTATATAATCCTTTCTTAAATGCAGAATCCTCATCCCTCTTACTCATGTCATTTGGACTAGAATGCCTAAACATTTTGGCACTTCAGATATTCTTCTTACGGCTTAAAAAAAAATGAAACATGAACATGTGAGGAGATTCATATCCCTAGACCACACCATCATGCAACAGTTAGCTTTCAGAGAACTGCAGAATCTCTGCCTCACACAGAATAACTTCAGTAATATTACAAATATCAAAATAATGAATGTCTCTGTCAGTTGTGCATTTACATACATATAACATATATGTATGCACTCACATACATGTATATACTAGATACACACGAGTTTCTTGCACATTCTCCCATGAGATGTTCACAAACTTCAGAAGCTGATTTACATTCTAAAGATTTATTTAAACAGACTTAATCACAGTGATCTAAAGCTCACCTAAATAGCACTTAAATGAGAAAACTGTAAATTCATTTTTAAAGCACTTCAGCACAATCTCAAAGGTCCCAGGAAAGATTCTTCTGCAGGTCTCAAGCTTTCTCTTTCAAAAGAACCTGAGCATGTAACACAGGAAGACTCTGCAGCATGTGAAGTTGTTCACAATGCAGACCTAAAGTTAGTTTTCATACTTTCAGCGTACAGGAAGCAATCCAAAAGGTGCACCCTTTTTGGTGGCATGCCATGTAGACATAAGCATTGTTTCCTTAACGCGCTTCTGGTCATATGGAAACATTTTTAATATAAATCAATGAAACTGTACATACTCTTCTTTCTCCTGATTGCATCCCATCCTCATACTAAAGAAGATTAAATATTTTAACCTAATGAAAATATTTATTAGAATTACATATTTATCTTCTGGGTTGCAAAATTTTCATAGTGTCTTACCACTGAAAATGCAGCCACTTCCAGAGGGGAATCCAGAAGGTGATCAACAGCACACAACACTCTTACAGCATAGTTCATGGCACAAAATTAACACATTAGGTACAATTTTTTAAAAAAATCACCAACTAACTGAAGAGACACTATGTCCTCATCTCTAAAAAACACAAGAGGCTTTAAAAGCAAGCATCCTGAGGACGATAAAATATAGTCTACTTTATCATACGTGGCTCTATGCCAGCAACTCTACTTGACCTCTGTTTATCCTCCAACAGCAGTTACACGCACCTAAAAATTCTGGTCCACATTCTGCCCTTGAACGTGTACGCACAGCTCCCACTGAAGTCAATGGCAGCTGCATCTGTACAGCTGAGAACAGAATTCAACCTTCTGTGCTGCTCATTATCAGAGAGATGAAGTCATCTCTCTCGAAAGCTCCATGAGTCTTGAAACCACCCAAGAAAGGGTTCCTCCCCAGAAAGAGAGACTCCCCAGCAAAAAGTGCAAAACTCACGTTTTAGTCATTTTAGTGGTGCTTCCACGAGAAAACTCAAAAGGAAGGTGCTATGTTCACACAGTTCACACTCACAGAGCATTGTACGTAGTACTGTGCCTTATATATGAATACATACATATATACATGAATACATACACATAGACGTATGCACAGGTGTATTTTTCCGAGTGGGAGAGGCTGTATTACAGATGTAGTCAAAGTCTCAACTCTGAAATTACTCACACTCACCAGCTACCTCAGACCCTTTATGCTTTCAAGCACTATTTAGTGTAAGCAATATTAAGACGTGTGATTTGTAAAAAGAGCAGCTTATTTCTCTTCTCATAAAAACCACTAATGAAGAGCTAAAGATTTTTCTTCTGGCTTCTCTTTCTCACTGTATTTATTTATTTCCTGTATTTATTTATTTATTACTTTTATAGTTAAGTCAAACAGGATGGTAACCCCTTATGCCTCACCCAAGGTCAAACAAAAACTGCAGGGCAAATGAGGTACAGAAAACAGATGTCGTGATACCCTCGTGTGAAGGTATTTTAGCCCACAGGAGACAGGAATGTTCAGGTTTATTTGGTGAAGACAAGACATGCAACTGGCTCCCTCTTTGCACTCCCCCATCACAGCCTGTGTTCCCACCTTCAAAGCACTGGGCCACAGACTCTCCCTCTCTGGGAAGCAACACGCAGCCCTGCCTGTGAACCTGGAGAAGAGAAAACAGGCAGGAGGCCACAGCACTGCACTGCAGCCAGAAATGGGGTCCCCTAACAAAGCCCCATCTTCACCAACACAGAGCTCTGCAGCTGGGGCTTTGCTTTGTGCACGTCCCCATGGCTCAGTGCTGGGGAGTGCAGGAAGAGGCGTATGGTCTGTGTCTGCTCAGTGACCTGATGTGACAGCTGCTCCCCTGCAGAGCCACCCTTCTCGGGTGTGGAGCAGTGCTGCTGCAGGAGGACACTTTGGGATTCCTTCCAATACTGTTAAATCAAGATATTTGGAGAATACAGCACTAGGTGCTCACAGGTACTACTAAATACTGCTGCGGCTTGCAGGTGCTGCCTTGAGTCTAAAATCACCTTCATTACTTCTCTTCCAACACAAACCACAGATCACCATAGGCGTATAATGTGCAGCTGCTGAATGGCACTGGAGCTTCATTGAAGTCTGTGGAATTAATATGATTTATGCTGGCTGTGGGTCTCACTTTTTTAATTTAAATTATTAGAAAGTGATGTTCCAGTTGTTGGCATGACAATAACAGTAATGCTAATACACTCTACTTGTTAGAGTTGCCTAAGTGGTGGCCTGTTGTAAATTAACCTGAGGATATAGATATAACACCCTTCCGGAGTATACTACAAGTTTTCAATGAATTTTAAAGGCTTTCCATTTACACCAGGTAATCCATGTATTTATTTCTGTGCCAGCATCTGATTAGGAGGGCCCCATGTCCAATAAATACCTACTGGAAGGCACATTCCTGAACTGCTGCCTTAGCACTGCATTGCTCTGACACGCAATCCCCATTGCAAAGTTCCTGTAACTCAAAAACAAAGTTTAGATAACTGCAAAAATTGACATTGGGCCCAGAGTTTTTGGTGCTCAACATTCGTATTTTAAATGGGGTGCTTGGAAAGGTCCGTACAGGTACTTAAGGCACAGATTCTCAAGTCCTCTCTACACTTAAGATCTCCCATTGTGCACATCTGTCCACTTACTTAGGATGCTGAAATCTTCACACATGAAAACCTGGGTTTCAAATCTAGCTGCACTGTGGATGCCAGATGCATTCCAAAGAGGCCAAGTCTAACAACTGCAAGTACCAGCCAAGAAGAGCTGGACACCTTCAATTCCTGATGCTGTTAGCACATGCTGACAAAGTTCCTACCTCGTCAGCACACACAAATTGTACTAATTTATCTGCATCGATACAGTTGAAGCTACATAGATCCATCCCAGTATACCACTCACCTATTGCTCACCTCTTTGCAAGGCCAGACATGTTTCTACTCACACAACTGCTTTCAAACCAGTGAACCACTTTTGCAAGCTCTGCAGGTACAACCCGCCACAGGTACACAATGACAGCACTTTCCTTAGGGCTTGGGTTGCATAGCCCCACCAGCAAGATGTCACCTCCTTGTCCAGAACTGTGATACAAAAAGCACGTATGCCTTCAGCATGTCAGAGAATGAGGTTGCGTTAAGGGTAAGGAGTCAGAGAATTTGTACCCAGGCCAGCTCAGTGCCTTCCCCTCAAGTTCTTTGCAAAGAGGTAGTTTCTCTTCTGTTCCTTAATGACACCTTTTTCTGGATTTAAGTCTATCTGTCTTCTCCCACCATGCCCCTTCAGTTATTTCTTGAAACCAGGACACATGTTTCCAGTAAGCAGAGAAGAGGCACGTGTGTGCCGAGCTCATACCCTTCCACTTCCCGTTTCGGTGCAGGCTCTGCACGGCTATTCTGGGACTGCCAGAGCTGCACAGCAGAGAAGCATCAAACATTCAGGGGAATCCCCTTCTGTCACTTTTATTATTCTGGCAAAAAATTAGTGATGATGTGTCCTCTTAGACACGGTACTGGGCAGCAGGGTGTTCTTTATTTTAAGAAAAGGCAGGAAATGAGTAATAGATTTCCTCTGTAGTCAAACTGGGGCTTGAGGCTGGCTGGTTGAGAGAGCTTTAGCCTCTCAACATGTCAGTTTTGTGCTAAATGGGGAATATTAGCAATCCCTACTGCTTTCCTCATTCTTACACATTGCAAGTTCAAAAATATTAACTACCTGTGAGTCTCATACTGTATCTCTGTAAGGAATATCAGTCTCACCAGCTGGGAAAACAGGGCCAAGAGAGGTCTACAGAGACACATGGAGAGGACAAGAAGCCACCACTTCATGTGGCATTAACTCCTTTTCCCTATCATTTTCCAACATTATTAAAACCAGTTCTGTTCCCCCAGTGGTAGAAATGATGTGATTGTTTATGTATATACATACAGCTTTGTTCAGAACAGGTCCAGAAGCCCTTGCAGTAAAATCCCCACACAGTCACCTGTGCTTTGTTTACATTAGGCCTCCTCCTACCATTACGCCCACTGATGAAGCTACACAACTGTTAATAAAGTTTTAGTGGGGGAAGATGTTTTTTCAGGCAAAGCAGCTGTTAGCTTACAGCATCAGCTCATGTTTAAGACTCCTCTTTCCCTGGATGACAGCAGCGCAGTTTCTGTCTGTTTAATCTTCCAGCAATATTGACAATGGTGGCTTTTTGTCTAGCAGGGCTGGAGAGCCAGACCAGCCAACTTCTCTTTGTAGAAAATGAAGTGAAAGGAAAGAATCAAAGCTAAAGAAGCCATCAACAAAAACAGATCACACAACTTACTTACTAATTAACACGCTAAGGACAATCAGACAGATGGGAGAAAGATTTTACAAACAAATCTGAAAAAAAAAGTTTCCATTTCAGAGGAATTGAAAATATTTACTGAACTGGTATCTTAATTGTGTTTGGTCAATCATAGAATCATAGAATCGTTTTGGATGGAAAAGACCTTTAAGATCATCAAGTCCAACCATCGACCTAACACTGTCAAGTCCACCATAAACCATGTCCCTAAGCACCACATCTACACATCTTTTAAATACCTCCAGGGATGGTGACTCCACCACTGCCCTGGGCAGCCTGTGCCAGTGCCTGACAACCCTTTCACAAAGAAATTTTTCCTAATACTCAATCTCCCCTGGCACAACCTGAGGCCATTTCATCTTATTCTATCACTTGCAATTTGGGAGAAGAGAGCGACCCCCGCCTCACTACAATCTCCCTTCGGGTAATTGTAGGGAGCAATAATGTCTCCTCTCAGCCTCCTCTTCTCCAGACTGAACACCCCCAGCTCCCTCAGCCGTTCCCCATCAGCCCTGTGCTCCAGTCCCTTCCCCAGCTCTGTTCCCTTCTCTGGACACGCTCCAGCCCCTTGATGGCTTTTTTGTAGTGAGGGGCCCAGAACTGAACCCAGCACTCGAGGTGCAGCCTCACCAGTGCTGAGTACAGGGGGACAATCCCTGCCCTGGTCCTGCTGGCCACACTATTAAAGCCAAAATGTAACAAAATTCTATGGTAGAGCAACAGTTAATTTTGACAGCATGGATTTTCCACTGTGACTCTACTTAAACTGATACACACTCCCTGAGATGACATTCTACTCCACTGAAAGGTCACTTTGATGGCTTTGCAGTTCCTGCCACACACTTCTGTCTTTTTGGAGTCCTCACTGCTTATCTCCGTGCTACTGTTGATTACCTTTATGATTTGACACCACACACTTACACTTCAGGCCATGTGACTAAGTAATATTAATGTCGTGTTATTTTTTCCAAATTTGCCACTTAAAAAAATCTTTTCTATTGAAGTTATGCAAAATACAGAACTTGGGAAACACATTAGGCTGATTAACATTTTGATTGACTTCCTCTCAGAAGAGCAGTCTCACTTTCGACCCATTAAAGTCAAGGTGGCAGTCTCATTTTCTACCCTCATTCTGTTTTATTCTTCTCTGCTGGCACAACCAAATTGGGTCTGTGGGGACTGGATTTGCCCCATTTTCCTCTGAAGGTCAACTCATGCTGGAGAACAGAGCTCCAACTTCTCCTAAGTGTTTGTACTGGATATGGTTTCCTACCATTGACTTCCCTTTCTTCAAACTCAAAATTTTAACACACTTCCAGTATTTCTACTAAACAAGCTTTCAGCTTCTTGCCATCATTAAGAAACCCCCTGAAGTCTCTCAATGAACCTAAATCTCCTGTTGACACACAAGCTTCCAACTTGCTGCTGCTGTCCCCAAATCTTGGCTTACTCCCATGTGGTGAACCTCTGTAGGTCATGGGAGATTATGGGGTCCAACTACCCTTGCTGTTTTCCATATAGTACTCTTGGTTCCCTCCTTTTGCAGCCATCTTAGAGGGTGAATAAACTAAGAGAAAGGTCACCCAAATTATTATACCCTTTTATATTTTTCTTGCTTTAAGTATTCAATCTGTGTAAGTAAGAAAATACGGGCATGCCTGCTGCCTCCCATCCATAGCAATGCAGGCTGTGAGCACGGCTGCTGCGCGGGGCACAGTGCCATGCCAAGGCAGTTATCTGGCTTCTGCTGATGAGAGGCATGAGAGGGAGGACTGCTGTCAGACAACCCAGAGTGAGGGCACATCTACCACCACATACCCGTGCCAGCACCCGCTGGGGCTCCAGTGAACTTTAAAGCTGTTGTTGCATATACATTTTGCACCATTCTGAATGACTGCAATGTGCAGAAGTAACGCAGAACCAGGCCACTCCAGGAGCCCATTTATGAAGTTTCACCCTCTGCTCCTTGGCCACCAGCACAAGCGGGTGATCTGTTTTCCCCAGCAAAGGAGATTTTTCATTCAGGTCCTGTCTCCCTCCTGCCCTCTCTTTTGGCTTCACATATGCTTGCTGCTTCATTAGAGCTCAGACAACTCACAAGACTCCACTGTTGAGGTTGTCTCATCAGGTTTTTAACCAAATTCACAGACACTGCCCACACTCACATTTTTTTTCCTTAGGCTTCTTACTATCTCTGCTGTGTTTTACACACTCAGCCACTCAGATATTTCTGAGGAAAACATGTTTGTCCACTGGCAATGCTCTGCCTTCTGTCAGCTTCCTTCAGTTTTGTCTTCAGTGGATCCTGCTGCTCTGGGTCAGTCCAGGGGTGGAGATGCCAACCTGCCACTTCCTACAGTACTTTAAAGAGACAGCTGCTCCCCCAGCTGCTGAACAAAATCAGACAACTTTACTTCTGAATTTTCATCTCTAAATGAAATTTCTAAATGTTTCCATTATACTTGCACCAAAGGTTTAATTTTTTACTCATGAAGAAAAAATATTTTAATATACAAGACCTTGGCTCTGCTTAAAACTTCCATGAACTTTCCATAAAACAAAGTAAATACTGGTTTTACCTAAGTTATCACTACCCAGAATTGTCCTCTAAAATTGGGCACTTAGAGCAATTCAATAGTGACCTGTAGGAAAAGCAGGAATTTCAAATTTTGAAATACAGTTCCAGAGATGGAAAGCTGAATTTAATGGAGACGTTCAAATGCAAAAACAATGGGTGCTGTATAAAATCCAATTCCTAAGAACCAGAACTCATAGCTAGGAGGCCATGAACAGGCTCACGATCGTTTATGTGCCTTGTGTTGTCCAAGCAAGAACAGAACCATAAAATAACCCACGAAACATCTAAAACCAATCCCAATTTCACTAAGCAACAAAATGCCCATTGACATCAGCGACGCAGGATGAAGATCGTGACCCAATCTCATTAAACACCAACAGAGCAGCATAGAAACACTGACCTAAAGTGACAGTGGGGTGCTAGTAAGAGCATTGAAATGGTGTCCTCTGCCCAGGTAACTGCAGTATACCTTTCCTGTAGCTTGGATGTAGTTGGACCATGGACATACTACAATAGCCATGTCCCTCTCTATAAGGCAAGGAGAAAGAGGGAGAGTGGGGGGGAGTGAGAGTAAAGATCGCTTAAATTTTCCCTCCTATTTTTCTCTTGTAAAAAAATATTTGCATAGCCTTGTCTCTACTTCAAAGAGCTCATTTGAAAATCCACATCTAAAACCCATTTAAAAAGAAAGTCAGAAATTACCAGCGAAGCAGAAATCCTCAGTCTCACCACCACGCTGGTGTCATTTCCCCGTTTGCAATGCTGACCCAGGTCCTCTTTTTTTTCCTTCCCCCTTCTCACATTGTGAGGGCTTGACTGTAGCTGCTAGTCAAACATATCCTCAAGGCTCCCACTGTTGGTCTATAAAAGGATGAACAATCGAAAGAGAGAGATCAGCAAAATCTACCTCAGGGGTTCTGGGAGGGCCGGTAAAATGAGTATCCCATTTTAACCAATCGATTCTGAGTAGAATAAAAAACCAAGCCAAACCAAAAAAAACCCCAAAACTAACAGAAAAAGTGAGATTGGGGAATCGTCAGAAGGAATTTTCAGTTTCCAGTAGCCTTGACTACTAAATCAACACAAGCCAGGCTCCCTAAACTGGGAACCAGGCACACACAGTTGCAATGTCTGAAGAAAAATCTTCCAAAAAGAAGCCTTTTAAGGGTGAATTCCCTCCTGGGACTAAAGACCAGCATAAAAAAGCACAGCCAACTTTTGTCATTTCTTATCAAAAGTCTAGTGAGTCCCTAGTTTCTGGAGCCACCTGATTGCACAGAGTATCAATTTCCCCTAAAAAAGAAAAAATTGCTGATAACCTGTAACTGTTTGCAGGATTATGCCTGTAACATCCACATGAAATTTAAGTAATATAGGCCCTGTGTTGTCCCTTTGGAAGAAGACCTGAAAGTTTAGGTATGCTAAGGTCCTGTTTTTCAAAAGTACTTTCTTAAGTTCCACTAACTTTCACATTATTGTATTTTTCTTTTTTCTCTGGTTAACTACAGAATCACAAGCAGCCAGAAACATTAGTAATTCCTAAAAATAGTCATCCTATCCTCCTTTCCAAATTTAGAAATATGTGGCATTTCTCAGGAAAACGGAGAATTAAAGCATTCACTAAAATAAAGGTGGAGTGTCCTATTTTTGCCTTTTTAGTCAGCTTTTTTTTTCCTCTTGACTCCCCTTTTCATCTTCATATCCCTAATCCTCATTTCCTCACTCCTATTTTTTCTCTGAGGAGTAACTGTCACCATTACTCATATTGTTCAACTCTTCTCAGTTTTCCCTCACTTTGAGTTCATTCATCCCTTGTTTCCTTCCATTTCAAGCTCCTTTTCCCCAGCTCAGCTTTTTCCAAATAAAACTGCCTCTGAGCAGCAGAATTCTCCAGCTCTGTTTAAGTCCCACTTCAATGATCATAAAAAGGGCATAAACATATAGCTGAGGAAAAAAAAAATTGAGACTATTACAGCTGATAAAAAAAAGAATTATTAATTTATGTATAAAATAGGTCAGACTCTGTTGGCAGTCTGATGCAAAAGAAGAAGCAAATATTTCTGGAGATGTAAGAGGGCTATTTCAACTTAAAGTATTTCAATTTTTCATTTCCAGAGGCTTTGCTTAAAAATTCTTTACTTAAACACACCCTCAGCAAGGTTCTGAAGGATTTATGATCTTAAATACAAAAGAAAGCTTTCATTTTTGCTTTTGTAGAATAACTTCTGTTTAGCTGAAACACAAGATCTTTCAGCCCATCCAAGAAAAGACCCTTCTCCAAAACGTTTTTATTTGACGTGAAATAATTGTAATCCTCAAGCCAATCAGCAAATTGAAAATTCTACTTTTGTGTAAAGTGCTCTGGATCCCTTTGGGATGAAGAGCACTGTATCAGCCCTAAAAAAAATTAACCAACATTTAAGCAATGCCGAATGAGCCTCCGCCCTTAGATCTTCCTGTCTTCTAAGGAAGCCTTTAGATCTTCCTACCTTCCAAACACTATTAATGTTAGCAGAACTACATCTCAGACTCTAATGAATGACAAATCACTCTAAGTATTTTCTTGCCACTGTACCATCCCTTGAACCATCTTCCCAACCCCAACACCCTCCCCCTTCTTCCAGGTGTTTATTGCTTGTGTGATGGTGACATTTTCCGTCATACCCTTGACAAAACTTTACCCAGCTCTCTGGAAGCACCTCCTAATGCCCACCTCCTTTCTCCACCCTTTCAGGGAAGTCACAGCACTGTGTGGAGAAGAGCTGATGCATCCCTATTCATAATTTTCCTCCTGTCCTCTCTCAGGTGTCCTCCCCTCCCACATCAGCCCACTGTAGACTTCTCTTTCTTCCACTGTTGTCCAAGCGTGGGGCTGAGATCACTAGCTGGATGTGCCATAGCATCAGCATCCCCAGCAGAAATTCTGGTGTTCCTACCCTCATACAACTGGTGATGCACTTTCAGGTCCTTCAACGAGTTTTGGCTTTGGCAGCAAGCTTCATAAACTCACCCTGGAAACCTTCACTGAAATAAAAGTGAGCACAGAGTGCCAGTCTTTCATTTCCCTGAACAGAAGTCAACATGCCAACATCCACACCTCCTACCTTTTCTGGTGTAAATGAAAATAATTCCACCTTTAATTTCAGTCTCATTTCTCACTTTACATGCTATCAAAGCTCAGTCAAACCAAAGGTGTACTTACCGGCACCAGCTCTTATCTCTTTGTCCCTTTGACTCCCTTTCCTCTGCTCTTGCAGACGACCTCTCCGGTGATGCTCATTAACTATCCCCTCCTTCCCTCACAAATACCTTCCATCCAGCCCACTTTGAGCAGATGAGTACAAAACGCTGTCCCTGGACAACAGAAAATTTACTGCACAGCCAGTATTTATCAGTGAATATTACCAGTGCCACAGAGGGCATAGAAATCTCTGTTACAAAATCAAAGTATGAAAGTGCAGTCCTTGTGTAAAAGGGAGAGGGAAAGGTAACATTTCTAATTGAAAATTAAAGCAAGAAGCATGATACTGGCAAAGTATATTTATTGTGTTAACGTACCATTTGTCTTCTGGGCAAGTTACTAAAGGTCATTTGTTCTTCATGGCAAGTGTTGAAAATAGTTTACGTTTTGGGTCTAACTTAAAGGAACAATGTCAAAACCCTCAGGCCCGAAATGACCTTTTTATGCCAACACAGAGATCTAAATCTCTTACTGAGGATAGTGGTGATGCTTGCATTTCACTCTCTCCCCCTCCCTTTTCCTTCTAACCCCCCTCCCTTCCACATGAAATACCTCACCACAGAGGACAGCGTGGACTGCGAAGTTATTGTGCCCACTCCATACCTCATGCTGCTCATCCATCTCTCTGCTCATCCTGCCAGACACCCAAAACAAGCAGCTTGCTGAAGGGCTTGGTTCCAAAACCACCCTCCAACCAAGTGAAAGGTAGTGCATTTGTGAGAGAGAAAAAGGAGGGGAAGGTATCAAAGCCACCCTTGCCTCCTGGAAGAAAAGGAGCACATGTTGCCACGTGCTCTGGAAGGTGGGACATGGTGACATAGTCAGTTCCAGTTTCAAAAACCTACAACAATGCTGTTTTGCTGCCTAAACAGAGCCTCTGGGGGTTGCATCTAGCTGCTTCTCTCAGAAGGGCCTGGCTGTAACAGGGAGAGGATCAGTGTTGCTAAGGTGCTTCTGCTGAAATACAAAATACATGTACATATGACAGATACAGAGAGGTGGGCAGACATACAGATGGGTTTGAACATGAAGTGCGTGGCTCTGAGTGGTTGCATACTGGCAAAACACCTGGAGCCTCACGTGGTAATCTAAACCACAGCCCATCTTTACTAGTGCACAGAAGCTCTCTCTTCAGTCAATGTAAGATCAACGTGGTGGCCTCACCCTCCTGCTCGGTGTTGTCATACATCCTCTAAGTCTGAGCATATTGTGAGCTCCTGCAGATGTGGGACACAAAAAGACACTAAGCAGCACTTTAGAACTATGATATACATACACATTGTGGGACTTTAAACACCTTGCCACTTCCAAGGACACCACCTCGGTGCTCTGGCTGAGGCTGCACCAACGCTGCCTGCATTGCTGCCACTCTCCTCTGTGGGTGAGGAGATGCTTCCTCCCTGGACAGCTGCCATTCCCACACTTCCGAGCCACACCTGTGACTTCTGCATAGGATGCATCACATACATGAGACACATGAGTGTACAGGCAACATGTGTCCTCCCAGCCCACGCATCCCCCACGGGGCTCCATGTAGAAGGCATGCCTTTTCCAGGCTGAATCCCGCAAGGTGAACACCTCCTGTGAACTAGTGCTGAGCAGGCTTAGCATAACCTTTCAGAAGGCACTCAGCACTTTGCAGGATTTAAATGCAAAAGCCTCAAAAAGGCAAAGCTCATTTTCCTGAATTCCCAGCTCTGGCTGCCATTTGTGACAGACTTCACACATTTATGTGCTGCCCTGTCACATTTGGGTGGCAAAAAAATGGCAAAGTATAGATGCCGTGACAAGTAGATGAGACATGTTTTTCCTCTTTAGTGTTCTTAGGCTCAGATTTCCCTTCAACACATAGAGGAAGAGAAAAAACCCTTGGGGCAGACACAAACAGTTTAAGAGTTTAGTTTCTCAGTAATTGTTAAAAGGATTTCAAAAAAATTAAAAATTAAAACATTATGAAATATAGAGCAACCCTGGCCTTTCTAAAATTCTAAGTGGAGACTTTCATACGTGCAGACTAATGTAATAAATAAAAATATGCACAGGCATATATTCCAATATGTATTTTTATACACAGATCTTATGGGTGAATTTCCATATTAGATGCATGAACTTCACTAAAGAGTTTCCTGGATGCTGTTTTTCCTTTTTGTCTGGTTGGAAATATTTGTAAAGAAAAATAAAGTAACAACACAGATGAGATTATGGTTCCTACCAAATTTAGCATTTATTTTCCTCAATGTAAAGATCCAAGAGCAAACTAGCTACCTGGCTATCTAATGTGTCCTCTTGGAAGGTCATGGGAAATCCAACTATATTTAATATTAGCCATACACTTAAAAAAAAAAAGGTGCTATGGTTGGGGGTGGGAGATTTAAGCAGGATACCATATCTGCATCAAGTTCTATATAGTTGTGATTCCTGTTTTCATTCTGCATGTGGTGGTGAGTATGTTACAAAAGAAATAATCAGGTCACAGATGGAAAATCTCCCAGGGCCCCCGCAAAGCCTCTACATAAGCAGCCACCATTGGACTTTTCAGGGTTCATTGGTCGGCTCACAAATGTATGAAATATTGCCCTGTAAAATACATATAAATAAATAAACGTACAATTAGATTTACCCACACACACACTGTTTGTTTCCTTTTCACAATGACTATAGGCACTTTTATTAGTCAAAAGCAAGTATTGACACCCAAGATTTAAAATCAGAGTTACCACTTGGGTAGTATCCCCTAGACTCAGATATGTCGCAGGATTTCCTTTAATGGGAAAATTACAGACTTGAGTAAATTCTGTCCTACACAGCTGTAGCTAACACCAAGTAGCTAATAGTAGCTCTGACCTTAACCAACCTTCAGTATGGAAATTTTATTTCACCTTAATCTCTTGCGTCTTTTTCAGAGCAGAATGTCCAAGTCAAATCCAAGAGCTGCAAATAGGTTACTTTAAATTGTGAGATATTAAATATTCTAGCTGAAATCCTGGCTCCTTTGAATTCCACAGCAAATATCCAATTCACTTAAACACTGCCAAGATTTTTACCATGGAGAATAGCCTGGAATTCAGTTTGTAAAGGTGAAGCAATAAAGAGTCTGAATCAACTCCCACTGAAGTCCATGGACAGACTCCTATTCACAGCAATGGCATGGATCAGACTCTAAGCCCGCCTTGGCAGAGCTAGGAGCCATACCCTCACAGATAGTGAAAGAATTGTTGTAAATGCCAGACAGAATTAGGAAGTACAAGAACACCCAGTACTTTATACAATGTTTTACAAGAAGTTCAAAGCTCTGAACTGGACATAAAGTTAAACAAATTGCAATTAGATTGAGAATCAGTCATATTAAAAACCCAAGCTAAGTTTTCCTATAATGCTTGAAGGAGGGAGAGCAGAACAATTTACTTAAATGCAAAAGTAAACCTGTAAGAGAGAGAGACAAACACAGAAAATGGAATAATTTCAGGGGAAAAAAACCCCAAATCTGTAAATTGAAGTAACCCTAGCCTCCAGGATGACTATGATTTCATCTCAGTTTTTGGCCTCTACGTTCACTGTAATGAACGATGCTCTATTGAAACAAGAAGAATAGTCATGACTGGATTAGGAAGCATGTTACACAGTTGATGTTGCAATGAAAAATGTTTGTGACATGAAATTAGGTTTCCAACCTATGAATTTAATCTAAAACCTAGAAATAGCTATCAGGAATATTTCACAGAAATCTGTTTTACTTGTAAGGGTTTCCCTGGGGTCAAGTCAACTCTTCTGATGTGTTGTTTTGTGGGACCTGCCCTTTCATTATATTGGTAAGTCTGCATTCAAACCTGACCAAGCAAGTAGCCACATGCTTGGAAATTGTTTACTGCTTTTTATCCTACTATCTATAACAAGCTAATTGCTTTGAAACAATACAGTATAGACAGCAATGGCTACAGGATGCAGTTGACACACGACAGCAATGAAATAAAAGGAAAAGAGACACATGGCAGGAGGATGGGTTGAAGAAAGAGGGACAAAACACTCTGAGTACCAAGTCTATCATTTGTATCTTATTAGGAAATACACGATCCCTATGAAGATCTAACATGTATGTGCAAAGAATACTTCTTCTGGAACATGCCATAAACAGCAAGTAAACTCTTCCAGCTGGGATCAGTGTGCTGGTTAAAGACCATAGAGGGACCGTAAACTAAACGCAGCCTGCAGGGCTGGGATAGCAGAGATCCCACTCGCCTTGCCTGCACTGAACAGCAGTTGATCCACACAGAGCCCTCTGCAGAAAAACCAGTGAACGCCGTCCCATCCGATGTGAAGGCAGAGAAGAGGTAATACAAGAAAATTTTTCAGGGCTAGCGGTGCAGGTGGGGGTTAGGCTGTCAGTCTTCATGTCAGCTTGGGCACTACTGCAGCGAGAGAGGAGGCTGCGATTACAATCTAGAGGTGTAATTTATTGTTTCACCCTTTCCTGCTGGTAGCTTGGTTTCCAGTTTTGTAATCAAGAACATTACCTATTGCTCCAGTAGATCAATGTTCTTTCTGTTAAGTTCATCCAAAATTTAAAGCAAGTGTTGATCAAGCTGATAATTTGGATACTTTCACTTTCCAAAGGTAAGAAGTGCACACAGAAGCACCACTGCAGACAAAACTTTGGAGAACCTAAAGCACACAAGTGTAGAATCCCAGAAATCCCACACATCACCCACTCAGCTGACAAATTCAGACAAACGCCCAGCACCACCAAGTACCACAATACCTAAAGAAGCTTCCCACGGCACACTTGCAGCAGCAGCCCTAGTAAAGGACAACTTTGTACCTTGACTCATGTTGACTCCCTAAGGGAAGGGGGACACAAGCCCAATTGCCCATGAAAGAGGTGACAGTACACACTGGTACACACTGATATAGACTGCCAAGACTCCCATCTGAAGAATTCACTGAAGGACACAAAACTGAAAAATTTGGAACTCCATAAAAGGAATGTACCACGCTAACAAAGTCAACCAGAAAGGGCATAGGGGAAATTCAAACAGCTAAGAAGGAATCTGAAAAGTACATGTTTGGAGAGGTTAAAAAAGGAAAGACAAAGGATAAGCCAAACTTCAATTAGATTTATATGTTGAAAATATTTGCTTTTCCCAGTAACAAAACAGTTTAAGAAACACGTTAGTCTAACAATTTTGAATAAAAAAATGGCAAGAGGACAAAGGTAAACTTAACTCAAAATGTAAGCAAGGTTTTCAATTACAATTATTTTAAACTCTAACCTCTGGACCTAAAAGAGTGTGTGAATGCATTTTGTGTTCATTTTTCAGAACACTGATATCCCGTGAAGGCAAGGAAGGGTCCTCTCTCATCTGCTAAGTGCACTTGTCAAAAAACAAATGAAGACACATAAAAGAAAACAGAAAACTCCTCCCTGTGTATAATGGAAGAGGAAATGGTGAAGAAATAACTTGTTTATTTGGGGAACTGCATCTTTTGAGCAGCAATCTGGCAGCTGTTGTACTCACTGCTTATACTGGAGACCAACCTTTACTGTGGCAGTGGTGGACTGCATATGGGGTTCATCGCTAGACTTCTAGGCTGGGGATTTCCAGGCATTCAGCCTGTGGCACAGTTCATCTGCCTCTGAGGTAAACGAGAGCTTTAGTATTTAATTCCACAGCAGCAGAGAGAAACCACGAGCAATTTTAAATCACCACCCCCTACTACAAGACCAGAAACAGCCTCTGCTCAAAAAACTTGCAGAAAAAAGATGTCTGCTTAAAACTGCCAGGAGGGACTGACTGGTCCAGCGTTCAGACTGTTTCTTTGCTGAAATGGATGTCTAATCTGTCTCTAACAGCTCTAGGAGGACTTTTCTATAGACCTTCCAGACTTTCAGCACTATCTACAGTAGGATCTTATCAGACATTGCTGGAAGAAGTGAAAATGATGAAAAAATATGAAAGGCACTAGAGAGGAAATAAATGCGAGCTATGGGGGCTCTTCCCACATGCAGTCACTACACACTATTTAGGTCTGACATAGACCAAACTGCTGGCTATCTGGGCATACTGACTGAGCATCTGCTGAACAACCAGTGAGATAGCTGGCAGGAAGATCCATCTGAAGGATGCTGATTTTAAATTGTACTGGCCAACTCTGCTGCTCTCACACATGGGGAATTGAAAAGGGAAGAGGAGGACTGTGCTGTACATGAGCACCCCATCATACAGAATTGTTTTCTTAGATCAAACCCAAAAGGAAATGAGGATGGATTCCAGCATTTATACACGTTATCTGTCTCTTGAAATCATACATATTTTCCTTCATGGGTCCTATTTTCAAAACATGCTTTTGCCCTAACTAGTGGGGGCAGAACATCTGTTTAATTAATTAGGGGTAAGAAAGTAAATTCTAGGATGATATTATCAAAAGCAGTCACAGCTGATTTAGTTTTGCTGACATGGAAGTCAATGGAGATTTCAACACTGACTGCAGACACAGTGGAATTCAATTAATGATGAAGATTTTGAACAGTACACAAAATACATTCAATAGCATCCCACCCTCCTTCATAAGTAGTCCTAGAGCAGTTAGCTGAGCTAACAGCAGAGTATGGTGCTACTCAGTCTGTGTTTTGCTAGCACAGATTGGCTCAGAGTAAATAATACTAAACAATAATTCTTGGTTAAAAATTCATTATACAGAAGGTTCCAAATAAAAAAGGGAAGGAGGAAGAAGTCTCTAAAACATAGCCATTTACAGTTGTGCACTGTTAAAATCACACCTAGTAAAACTGCATGAGTCAAAGTAAATAATAATAATGATCTGAATTAAACTAAATAAAATTTGTCAGATTGGAGAGAAAACAAATACAAAGTCTTGACAGCAACATAAAACCAGAATTCTGCCCATTCCCTTCATAATGGTTTTTCTATTGAGCTTCCTTCCAACCTTTTATTACTTCCCAACACTGAAGAATATTGCTTTTCAAAATTCTTCATGTCTTTGCTACCCCTGCCATTATTCCCGCTCCTATTGTTAGGAGCTGTTAGCCACTGTTGTCCCAAGGTGCACAGTGGTGTTGTACCTTACAAGAAGAGGCAAGAACATAAGTACTTGCTGACAAAAAACATTATCAGAATGTTTCCCATTTTTCCTTTTAGAGACCAACGCCACATTTTGTTATGAAATTAAATAATAAAGTAACTAAATGAATAAATAATAGTTTAATAAATATGCCAAGAGATTGAAAAGCATGAAATCGATTTCCTGCTGGAAGGGAGGGAGAAGAGACACTTTTATATGACTTGACTGAGCTTAAATAGACATTGTCCTGATCCTGTAATTGTTCCATGCTCAGAACATCTGTTGAATTCAATGGGAGCTGCAAAAGCAGATCAATTAGAGGATCAGAGTTGTTTGGGAAAGGCCTGCCCATCACTTTGAGAAAACAAACCAGGCAGACATTGAAAAAGAATGTAAGCCCATAACTAGTCTACAAGATTAAACAAACGAGGCTACGCAAATCCAAGTCCATAAAGAGGCACACAAGCACACGTGATCCTAATGATGCCTCTTAAAACCAGTTTTTGCTCACAGTGAAGAAGGGCTTTATCACTAACTTCAGTGTGAGTATGAGCTTGAAGGTGAGTATGACCAGGCTTCAGGAGGAAAAGTCAAAGTGCTGACAGTAAGATAGCCATACCCATGTAATCTGCACTATGTGTATAACACATTCTGGATCAGCACACAGCCCAGCAGCTCTTTACACCAGCAGAAGGCCTGTCACAGTACAATTCTGCCCTTAAGCAGAGGCAAAATTCTGGCTCCAGTTCAGAGCAACTAAGACCAACACACAAACAAAGTCTGCTTCCAGGCTTGCAGCTGGATCCTAGTGGACAAACCTCTGTGCTGCTGTGGAGCCCTGCTGATTTCAGTCCTGCAAAAGCAGAGATACCTAACTGCAAGATTTGGACCCTTAATTCCTAAGAAATACTGTAAGAGCTATTTTTAAATGGAGATCATAAAGGAGGATTTATAAAACTATTTGGTTTAGCTTTTTTTCTCCTGTTGTTTACAAATGGCTTCTAAATGCACAATCACTAATCCCTTACCAGCATCTCCGTGCTGCACAGTCAGTTTTGTGGATCGGTTTTACACAGCAAGAGATTCTCATAAAGTCTCACCTACTTTTTTGTTTAGTTCTTGGAGGAACAGTACTCATACCCAAGCATACTTCAGTACAACAGTAAGCAGCCTGATGCAGGATATTGAGTCTTTAGGCCATTTTAATGTGCTCAAACTTTAGCAGTCAAAAATCTCGATTTGCTTTACAATAACAGCTGGTTCTGAAAACAGAAATCTGAAAATAAAAGAACAATAATATTTAGCATCTTGGGGTTTTTTTAAGTGGCAGAACAAGTTATCAAGTAGTTCAAAGCTCTTTCAACTCCAAGTAGCAAGTTCTCAACAGGAAGAGTATCAGCAGTTCAGCTACACTCCCCAGTTCACACAACCATATAAAACAGATTTCAGAAGGGCTTCAAGGGGTTGTATGAAGAGTCACACACAGTCAGAAAAAAGGTCCATCCATACCCTTCTCTGGCAATAATCAGGATCATATACCCTGGGAGAGACTATAAAAGACAGTCAGATATAGAGTGATTCTTCCTCTGGTATATCCTTCCAACTCCTTGCAAACTATAGGTGACAGACATCCAAAGTTCTCCAAGACAGAGCCTCTAGGCTGTATGTATGTCTTTGTATTCAACAGCCCTGATGGACTTCTCTTCCATCCACTTGTCTGATTGCTTTCTAACACAATTATACTTTAGATCATCCACAACCTCCTGTGGCAGAGTTTCACAGTTGTATAAAAAAATACCAGTCCACACTTGGCCCCAAACTGGATCCAACTATACCTTTGCCATTCAAGACAGAATAAAACCCTACAAAAGAGTTTCCCCAATGTCCTTGCCTTGCATGTCAATGCAAAACAGGCATTCCTGGCTCCTCCTCCACAGCTTCAAACACCACCAGTAGCTATGCTCTTGGTACATTCCCCATATACCACTAGGGTGCAGTGAGGGAAGTGATGTAGCACATGTGCAGTCAGCTCACACACAGGACAGCTGCCTTCTCCAAGAAGCAAATTCTCCAAGCAGAATCCATGTTTTTACCCAACTGCCAAATAAAATTCCCTCCTCCAGCTACTTTTGACATTGCAGTTGGAAAAAAATCCACCCATCTGAGGTGTTTAAAAGAGATGCTGCAGTTCCACCACCGCTTCCATAGGATCATAAAAAAATTCCAGTTCAGGGAGACCTCAGGAGGCCTCCGGTCTTATCTAATGCTCAAAACAGGGTCAGCTGTGATCAAAGCAGGATCAGCCAGGAGCCAATGCAAGAGCCAGCATCTGCTAAAAGAGAGTTTTCTCTGCTTGCCCCTCAGCCCCATGTTCCTGCTACATCATTAGTGCAGTGGCTGATGCTCATGTCAGAGGGTATGTAGTGTGAAAACAAACTAAACATCAGTTTGCAGCTAGATCAGTCCCTTGCTCTGGCTCCCCACACAACTGCTGAGCACTAGAAACAATGCGTGGCTGCCCTGTACTGTGACATCTTTAGAAAGGTTCTACAGGTACCGTTCGAGTCTTTCACTTGTAGTCCATTGATCCTAAGACACATTGGTAGTTAGCAAAATATGTTACGGTCTTCATTACTTTGTAGAAACCTTACAACCTCCCAGTAAAAACCCAGGCCCCAGGACAACAATTTCCAGTCTGTTGAGAACCACTTGCTATTCCCAGCTGCCATTCACGGGTGCTTTGAAGGAGCCCACAGTCATTCCACACTGGCTGAAAAGGCTGGAAAAAGGACTCCCATAATAAGATTGTACCTCGCTGAAATAAAAGAACTGGCAGAACTTCCCATCAAATACTCTGTGGACTGAGCCCCCTCTTTTAAAAACAATGTTTGCTAGTTCTGATTATTCTGTCTCAAAACGATGGACTGGAAAGAATCTCTTTCCCCTTACTCCCATACTCAGAATCATGGGATACGTTTACATGTCATCCTGAAAAAAATACTCTATGGTTCATAGAGGGCATTAATGTGAAATGGTGAGTGGGGCAGAGATCATTCGCTCATATTTACCTCTTCCCTTAATAGGAAACACACAGTTAAATGGCATACAATGCATTTAAAATTAAAACACTTTGCAAGAAATATAAAAATATCCAGACACTCTGTAACATATAATTAACTTGAGAAACTAGCTAAAAGAGCTTGGCAAGACTCGAAAAGATTAATGCCTGTGTGGATGAAAACATTCATATTTGCATTCAAAATAAAGTCTCCTCCTACAAGAAAGTTACACCATACATTTCAGCTCTGGAGCCTCTACTCCACAAAGTTGCTACTGAGGAGCCTGGTACTGCTCACCACCAGCTGCAGAGCTCTTGTGAGCCCAGATGCAGGAAGCCCTTGGTCCTTACACACAGCCCTCGCAGGGAGCAGAGAGAGAGCGCACCAGCACGTCTGGCAACTGGGGAGCTCTCTGCCAGGATGCCCAGCCAAGGTGTGGGTGCTGGGGTTCACAGGGCCAGGCTGTGTGGAGAAAATCCATACAACCACATTTTATCTGTTCGGTGCCTAATCCTCGGCAGCGCTTGGCACGATTTGTGACCTGAGCAACCTGATTTAACTTTAAAACAGGATCTAACTTCAAAGCTGGCCTTGTCTGTAGTGTGGGGTTGAGCCACACACCCTCCACAGGTCCCTAAAATATTCTGTGATTCTGTGAGCATCAAGCAGCCGATGAAAAGAAGGATCATTAAAACCAAGAAACAGAATGCCCTGTACATGTCAAAGCAGAGTAATAGAGGATTAATGACTGAAACATTTGTGAGCCACCAAAATACTTATTTCCAGAAGATCCATAATATCAGGAAGTCTTCACAGGTATTCCCAGGTATGTTCCAGAGGCATAACACAGGTGGGGCAGTAAGAGATCACACAAGTCAGCTTTAGCTCTTAAAAGCAAGTAACATTCACTGAGAAGTAAAAAATTAACCTTTATTGTTTAAATAAGCATATTGGATAACAATTCTTTTCAATACTACCAGACACAGAACAGTAGAGAATAAGAACAAATCTAAAAATATGCCCAGTTTCAAAAGGGAGCAGCTTCTCTTCTCCTTCTCCTATCACCACTGCTTCATGGTGGGAGTTTGGTTCCCAATACAAAACGAGAAGAGCAAAATCCCTTCAAAAAACACAACTGGGGTTTCATCTCTGAGTGTGTATCCACGTTGATGAGTGGATTACAAACCCAAGCAAGCTGAGCCTAAGGCTGATCAAGGCGCAGTGGAATTGCAATACTGCTAACCATCACTGCTGTACCTCTTGTGCCTTCTCATCCTGCACTGAAGATAGGATTAAGTGCAGGTGAAAAAGAGGAAAAAAGCCCAAACCTATTTAAAGTGACTATTTAAAGTATTAACTTCCAGCACAACAACTTGCAGAATCTCTGCGCTCCTGAGGATGGTTTGTATTACCACCAGCAAGAGGGGGAAAGAAAAGAATGGAAGCAGAATATCAGAAGTAAAAATTGAGCATGCAATTGGGTCACAATCAAATACTTTAGAATTGGCAATTATTAATATTTATTGTGCACATTTCCGGGGGAAAATGTGCACAATAAAAAAAAGCACATAAAACAGTAAAAATAATTTCTCAGAGTATCATCTCAGATCAGTAGTTGCATACTATCTGTATGCTATCTCAGCTGAAAGAGCAGAATGAGGGAAACTCCTGTGAGATGTGTGTGATGTATTCTAAGTGACCCTGCTCTGGCAGGGGGGTGGGACTGGATGATCTTTCGAGGTCCCTTCCAACCTCTAGGATTCTGTGATTCTGTGAAACTTGAGGTTTGTGGCCCAAGAAGGGGACACCACAGAAGAAGATACAATGAGTTGTGGGCTAGTTACGTGAGGAGGCTGATACATCAAAACAAGTGCAGTAGAAACTCATGCCACCCAACAGTGGTCCAGGGAAGTTTTTCCAGCCCTGCCCCTAGTAACACTCAAGTTCCTTCAAAAATCTGAACCTTCATTCCTCTCTTTGGAGAACTGCTATGAAATTGTAATTATCTGTCATCATCTCTATGTAAATAAGGCAAAATATTTAGAAAATAATAATAGGCCTGACCACACACTGTTTTCACAGCTACAAGTGTTTTCCTTTAATTTACCTCACAAATTGGGCCCTTGGTCTGAGAGCCCATACTGAACTCATCTGAACAGTGGCAGCGACTGCAAAGCAGCACACACTTTTGGAAGAGCAGAAGGAAAAACTGGCCAAAAAACTGAGTACTCATCCTCCTCACAGGCTCACATTGACCACCTCCAACCTACTCACCTTACACCAGCCCCACTGAGCTCTGCATGAGGCACACAGCTCAAGTCCTCCCTCAACTACAAGGATGAGGAAGAGCAAAGAAGGTGTGAGATAGCTACAACTCTTCCAGGCCCTTTGGTTTCATCAACCAAGAGATGTCCCTTTCATCTGCTGCTCTGACATGAGGCCACACATACTGCTTGCTTCCATCCAGCCCCACTGCTCTTGCTACCACCACAGCCAGCACCACGTACACCATTCATGCGGAGGCCATGGCTACAATTGTTTTATTTCCCAGTAGTACTGAGGCAGACATCACTTTGCATTCAAGCCAAGTAACTGTACTCTCACTGCAGGTCAGATTATTGTTCCCCAGCTAA
The DNA here is from genome assembly GCA_013398125.1 of Aegotheles bennettii. Taxonomy (NCBI): domain Eukaryota; kingdom Metazoa; phylum Chordata; class Aves; order Caprimulgiformes; family Aegothelidae; genus Aegotheles; species Aegotheles bennettii. The sequence continues at coordinate 87,016 of VZRW01010725.1, forward strand.
TTAAAACAAGGACTTGGATCCAGGTTTCCTTCCCTCAAACCTTTTTGCCATTTTGTAAAGAGCCATGGGCCCAACCCAGTCCTGTCAACAGGGCCATGCACAAAGCACAGCACTTTCCTGTACAAACAAAAGGAGTGTGAAGCTTGAAAGTAGTCATTAAATTATTAGACTTTAAATAAAAGGAAGTTCATTGTTTTTCTCCACTCATGATTTACTAAAAGATTAATCTGAACACCACTTACCCACTGGTGATGCATTCTGGCCCGAACACATTTTTGCGTGAGGGATGACAAAAAGATCAACAGCAGCAGCAGACCTTCCCTGTGACCCTTCTCTACGTGCAGTTTAGGAACAACCAGCATGCATTCCTGCAGCTATGCAGGTGGTGATCTGAGACAAGGAAATTGTTGTTGCCAGCGTTATTATGAAGCCAGCTGCTACCATGGAGCTCTCGGATGAAATGCAAGTGCTGTCACCTTCATAGCAACCCAGCAGTGACCAGCACCACACCAAACGCTCACAGGATCCACGCAGACCAGTGCCTTCCCCTGCACACTTGCCACTATTCACTCACTATGCCTCTGCATATCACAACCATCTACGTGCTGCAAAGTAAAAGGTAAAATAGGAAATTACAGCTCTTGTCCACATTCTTCCCAAGTACAATATCATGGAATATTCTGCATGATTGCAAAGAACGGGTGAACAAGGTTCAGAAAGATATGCAAGTCCATTACGAAGTTCCAGTTCTGCTTAACTGTGTCAGTGCCAACAACCCAGTGAAATCTGCCACACGAGAATCTGCCACGCCGTGCACTGGAGCCATAGGTGGTCAAGATTCGTTAGGACCTAAGCTCCAGTGATGTATAATATGCACACTTCGTGTTTCATCCTCTTCCGAAAATAAATTCTCTTTAGCTCTCCTTTGTCTCGTAACAATCAGTGCTTATGCTAATTTTAAGTCAGATCAGAAGAACTGACTATTAGCCAAATTTTACTTTCTGTGCTAAACTTATTGACTTGAAAACTTAAAAAGAGACTTGAACTGCAGCAATGGGCTTCAGTTTTGCTTTGGTTTGTGTGATACCTTTCAAGTGATACAACCTTTTTTTTTAAATAAAGCTCATTAAATTATTATGAAATATAATTACATAGTACCAAAAAGCTCTTTACCCACCAGAAGGTATCCACAGTGGTATTAAATATTTTATCTTATTGTCAGCTTACTATAAAAAGATTTTAACCTTTAGCTGATCTGTCCTCACATCTGATTGTTTTGCACTGAGGTACATTGCAAGGAGCCAGGGTTTCCCTGTGTGCTGCTTTCCTTCCTCAGCAACACGCCTCAGACTCCACCTTAGCTCCTCTGCTGTTTTCAGCGAAATGAATGTGTGAAGCTGTTCTCTATCCCCTGAAGTGAGCAGCCAACACGAAGGAATATGAGCCCCATCACTTTAAGGCTTTCGCTCCAACATTTTTAGTGTGTTTTTTTGTTTTAATTGGGTGTTTTGGTTTAAATCCTGCTTTCTGACTGATGAATTTTTCGATTAATGCAACTCATTTTCAGCTTGGTATTTTGCCTAGTTCCCTTCAAATTGAAGCAATTATAGAAAAAATTAAGTGCTCCAATAATTTTAAACCTCTCCACACTCTGCAATATTATCAGTGCACTTCACTTTTTTTTTTAAAAAAGGTGCAAGCTCTTCAGGAGTGCTTACTATTGAAGCACGCAGTCTATGAACTGATTAAATATTATCAGACAATTTAAAATCTTTATGAGAGCTTTGGCTTTCCAACATTGAAAGCAAACGCTGAAGTCAGTTGATGCTATGACACAGTATTCTACAGACAAAGTACCAAAATTATTTTCCAAGAAAGACAATCTCAGGCTTTATATATACAAGAGCAGAAAAAACAGCTTCTTCACAACTGAAGGGTGAACTCTTTTTCCTTAGATCACGAGCCAGAGAACATGGGCCAAAGTCCTGCCAGACATATGTGTAGACCGCCGCGTGCAAAGCCTCATCGACTTCCATGCTGCAGTTTGGTTTGGCAATTGTGTATTTATCTTGCAAAACAATTTGTATGACTGGGGCTTTAATGAACACATATTTCACTTTGAAGAAAAACTCACTACAGGTGGACAGCAATGCCCACCTGAGGGGCTGCAGAGGTTTGAAGTGACTGCCGTCTTCGCAGCACAGCAGTCAGACTTGTGCCACTCTTCTTGTGGCAGGAGTTCGTATGTATGATTAGATGAGCTCTGGAGCAGGAAGCTATCTCATCTTACACACTTAAATGCTATCTTAAAGAGTCCACTTTTACCAATCTACTGCACTTAATCATAATTTTAGTGCTCTTTTCATGTAAGGTTCTCAGAGTAGATACGAGGGTGATAAACCTACACATGGAAATTTTATTATTTCTTTCTACTAGAAGAAACTGAGGCAAAGAGAGAGTTTGGTTTGGCAATTGTTGTTAAAAAAATAAGCCCCAAAGAAATAAACAGAACATAGATCAGTGAAATCAATGCTTTCAGTGCAAGCCTTGGCTTCTTCCCATATGTTATGCTGCATTTATAATTTCAAAAAATACTGTATTATGTGTGATGGTACATGACTACCAAAAAATAGGCTTACTGCAACCTCTAACTTATCTGTATTAAGACTATCCCCTACTCCATTTTTTCAAACCACTCAATTAAAACAGTAACAAAACTACAATATGACAGACTCCTGCCAGTGTCAAATACCTACTATTCCTTGCTTAAAGATGGGGGGGAAGCAACACAGGGTTTTTAAAATTATTTATTTATTGTCCTCTTAAATAACCACAGGAGCAGTTTATAGGCTCAAGGGTAAGTTTTTGATTGCTCAACAAATGCCATTACATTCCACACAGATTTCTCCTGATTGACCTAAAAAGCAATTCCCTGGAGATGGGGCAAAGGCTGATCAGCCTAATCAGCTTTTTGTCCCACATACCACATTTTTTTCCCCACATACCACAAGAACACCACTCCACTGCAGTATGTGAGGACACGTCCTGTCAGACGGACAAAGTTTGCAGAGGTAACTTCTGACCTCACCCTCAGGCATCTATCTGAATAGGAATTCTCCAAATTTAAATCCACCACCTGCTGCCTAATCCAAAATCACAGAGTCACAGAATCAGTTGAGTTGGAAGGGGCTTTAAAGGTCACCTAGTCCAACTCCCCTGCCATGGGCAGGGACATCCCCACTAGACCAGGTTGCTCAGGGACACATCAGCACTTCAATCACTAGACAAATTCCTTTTACCATGTATTCCAATAAACACTTCATGAATGACCTGCAACAGGGAAAGAGAAAAGGACAGCAAGAGATGAAGGGAGAGATTATAAATCTGCATTTACAGCGGCATATTTTGTCTGTTCTCCCTTCTCCGTTTTCAAATCTGTCTTCCCTTTCTTTGCTCTTTGGAGTCATCTTTCAACCTTGACCTTAGCAGAGTGAAAGACATTAGCTTCAGTGCTAGGATAAGCAAGTATGAGGTCTAAATAGCCCTTCTACACACACGAGTGCTGGTCATTCGTGTTAGTGAGCGTCAGACATGGATCAAGGGAGACCAGACATCACAGTGTAAAGGTCTCATCACAGATCGGCCTGTTAAAATGCTGTAGGAAAATAAATATTCTTTCTACATCCCATGCCAAACACATGAACTTCGGAGTGGTGTCAGCCTTCAGGTGGACAACACAAACTGGAATCCAAAGGGCCAAGCTCTTCTCATTTGCAGCAAATCATAAGCTCATCAGTAGAACTGCTCTGGCTTTTCCTGTGTCAGAGAGGGTGGACTTTACTGATGATGTCCTCTGGGAAGGAAAGGTGCTCAAAGTCATAGTGTCATACCAAAATCTAGTCAAATCTGTAACATTAATTAACAACAGTCCCAAGCCCCACAGCTGCCCCCCAGTGCCTCTCTGACAGTTCTGTGGTTTCCCAATCACAACTTGTCTTTCTTAAGTACATTTTCTCCTCCTTGATCTGCGCAACACCCACAAAAATATCAGGGAAAACAATGAAACTGACTGTACACTAGGGACAGGGTTATAAAAAAAGCACTTAACATCAGTCTCATTCTGCTCCCATTGACGTCAGCTATAAAATTCCCACTGCCTTCCTGGAAGCCAAGAGATGCCACTGCAGATCACTTTTGAAAACAGCAATCAAAGAACAGTCAAATGCAAAAATATAGCAGACTGACAGATTTTTCTTTTGCCTCCTGTTTTTGTGATTATAGCTTTATGTAACTGTACCCCAACATCTGCATGTTATTTCAGGGAGCAGGTCCCGAGGACTGAATGGAGAGGTCCAGGCACTTTGCAAGTATACTTAAATAGATGCTGTTTCTCCAACCCAGTTTTCTCATTTAGCCTTCAACTGGGAGGGGGTATGTGTGCACAAGGTTTATTTAGTTCACTTCCTATTTTACTTCTGTACTGAGGTGCCTTGATTATACACACTGCAAAAACACCCCTAATTTTCCCCCTGTCTCCCTTCTGCAACAAATTGTGAGGACCCTCCAAGGGGAAGAAGTCTGACAGGAGAGTTCATCCCAGCCTGCATGTTACACAAAGAGTATGTCTATGTGTAATGACAAAATTGGCTTCTTCAACTTTTCTGGCAAAGCTCTCATCTTCCAACATCTTTCAGAATATGAAACACACAACCCAATGGTATGTTATAGAAAAATCACTCCCCACCACCACTCTGCCAAGCTATCTGCTCAGTATTTGAACTGCCAGCATTCAAAACATGCAATAAACCATCCCAGGGACACCACGAGTGCCCAAGAAAAAATAGGCCTGTAGCTTTGCAGTATGGAGGTGGTTAGTTCAATGCAGAGGGTGTTAGCCCTACTGTAATGGACCTACATCAGCCCACATAAGCTGGTTTCAGGGCCAGGGCTCTCTGCCTGGTACAGCCCACGCCAAAGTGCAGATGCAGTTGGGTGGGGAAGGAGCTGCGGTCTTGATATGGCAAAGTCTAGTCAATAATTACAGGTGGTGCTAAGAGGAACACAGTGACAGGAAAGTTCAAAACAGGAAAAAATAGTTCTTAACCACATGTATAAAACAGTGGTCCAAGTAGGTACTGAGCATTTTCATTGGTATTTCAGATAGAGGCCTCAGTTATCCCTCCATCTCTCCCACAACACCAAAGGCAGATAACTTTACAAATGAATGTATTTTGTAGTATTTTTTGCTAGCCATCACATCCTCTTCACGAGTCCTCAGCTACTTCAAATAAATAGGAAATAGCATTTCAACAAGGAAAGAAAATGGGGTTTACATCTTAAATGTCACACTCGTGCCTTTATTGGACCCAATTATGAAGAAGAGATAAAGATGATGAAGGAACAAATGCAAGAACTTCAAACAGGAGTGGAGTAGAGGAAATTAAGCCTGAAGTTTGGATCCCCATAGGCCCAGAGCTCTGCAGCACTTGAGTCCAGCCAGGACCACTGAAGTGCTCAGAAGAAATAAAGGATTACAAGTACCAGTGTCAATGGACATTTTCTGAAACAAACAAGTCAAATACTGCAGGTCAAAGAATCCATAGGTAGTATTTACATGCACTGTTTAAACAACACACCTGCTTTAACTAGACCAAGATGCTTCTTTCCCTCCAGAAACACAATTCTTTGGGTCAAAGCAGGCAGGGCATGCCTGATTTTGGAAGCTTTTTTCACTACAATTAACAGCTGATGTTAAGAACTGACATCTAAGTCAGCTCTTAATGTTGACTTTTTAATTTACTGTCGCAAACCTTACATAAATGAGACAATCTTTCTTCCCTAGATCATGTGTATGCACCAACAAGAAAAGGTACAGACCTGGAATTCTCCATAACGTGGGGAGATCTCGCCGAAGCTGAGAGCAATGTGGAATGACACAGACAGGACTGCAACTACTGTCATGTACTAATCTCTGTAATTAACTAACCCATCAGAGCATCTTTCACATTGCCCTGCAGTTTCTCACGGGTTCTCTCTCATGCTCACAATAAAAATATGGATAAGAAAATCTTTGCTCATCCTTGGGAACATAAAAGACCAACTTTTATCCAAGCCAAATCTTTTCCCATACTGACAGCTCCAACTTGATTTATTTCATCACTAGACCACTGAACTCCAAAACAGACCAAGAGCTAAAAAAATCTTTGTAGTAAGTACTTTTGGAATACATTTCCACTCTTCTGTCTCTCTCTTTACTTCCCTCAAAAACAGGTAGAAGAATGCTTAGAGAGATCACACATTATTTACATGCAGTATTATTTTATGGAATTTTTCAAGGTGTTAATTGAAAGTTTTAATGAATGTTAATCATCTGTCATTTTCATTGGCAATCTCCACTCTGCCATATGCTTAACTTTTACACCTGTACAGATTTTCCAATCAGTTCTGCTAAACTGTTTTACTTTTTCTGTGTAGTATTAGTATTAATATTTAGGAAACAAGCCAGCTGAAACCAAGACTGCAATTGTCTGCAGTTTATTTACTACATATAATCCCTAGTCCTGCTGAACTACAGTAATACATCATCACCGTGCTAGCACTAGTTTTGAAATATTTTTATTAATCCAGTACTTAAAAGATGCTGGACTGACACCCATGAAGACCAAAGTACCACACGCAGGGCTGGCACAGCACTCGTAAGATCTGCATGAGCCTCCCAATATGCTCTCCCAATTTTTGTCCCTTGCCTTCCTCCTGACTCTCACTCTGGATCACCAAGCAATCGATGCAAACTCCAGTGGTCGTGTTTCAGTTCTGTTCTTTTAAAGTAATGTGGAGATTTGTTTCTGAAGGGACTGGACTGAGGAAGCACAAGCATGCAAGTTATGAGTTCTATTTTTGACCTGACGGCAAATGTTCTGTGTGAACCAAGTCACCCACAGCACACATGGCACACACTTAAAATGGACATACCTACCAGGCTCCTCAGCTTTTACCCTTTCCAACAGGGCTCTCAGCCCCTCTACTCAGTAATGCAGGCTCATCTTCAAAACAGAACTCTTTTTCTTGTACATTTTCATCAGCAGTAATACAACACTAATATTTATTACTGAGATTTAGCATTAAAATAACACCGAGATGAATGAATGTAGCTCTAAACTCTTGTCTTCACGTTTTCATCCATCACTACCAAATGGTTTCAGTGCTAAGACCACTCAGTAAGATCAGAGCAAATGCTACTGTTGCAAAACTGGCAAAAGTGAGAAAACAGTGAAAAGTTTAGGGTTTTAATCTTGGAAGCAAATAACAGGCAGACTTCTGTACATCTTGCTAATTGGGCTGAAGATGAGATGCCACAGACGATAAGGAACAGCCTGGCAAGGACAGCAAGCCCCAGCATGACTTCAAGCTTTACTAGCAGTCACCAGAAAAGGGGGGGAGGAATTTTGGTGTTATTCCTAGGAGAAACTTGTATGCACGCAGGAAACATTACAGAAAAACACCAGAGAAAACTACTTGTGAACAGGGTCATATCAGAGACCTGAGTACTTTAGATAGGTAACAAAACCCAGAATATAGGCGATGCTTTGTCTGCACTAGGAGGTGAAGAGTTCTGCTAACTAGGGACAGCTGGTTTCTGCAGCTCTTGTAAGGAAGGAAGCAGGGAAGTAGAAGGGTCTCTGCTCCTTGCCCTCCTGAAGATACAAACATGAAGCAAAGACCAGTGGAAGGGGCCAGATTTAGAGCACTGATGAGAAATACTCCTTTCAATGGCACAGGTCTTCAGAGTCTGTCCAAGTGGTTGAGCAATGCCCAGTACAGAAATTCATTCAAATTTGCACCTTTTCTTTAATTGAATTTTGAGGAAAATGATTCCTCTGACAATTTTACCTAAGCAGAAAGAACAATCAGATGGTGTTACCTTCACTAAATGCATCTCATTGTTCTCTGCATTCCTCTGCTTCCAACTCTACCATATGGAGAACAGGGATATAGAGGTGCACAGTCTCACCTTTCTTCTTTGGTTATTATGCACCCCATGAAACACCACAAGGCGAAAGATCTTCTGTGTGGGTGGGGGACACAACCTGAGTGTCTTCGTGGCCCCTTTTAATCGTGTATTCCAGGAAGTTCCAGAGTTTCAAGTACCCGTGAACATTTTCTATTGTTTTGGAATACCTGGTGCTTTCCCTAAAGCCTCAATGCCTGTGACCATACGAAAATCTCAGCTTCTTTTTTCACAGCGCTGAATTTTACTGTTGCCAAATTAAAGACCCTGAACAAATTAAAGAACCCTAAAGGCTGAGACCCAGGGCTAATAAAAATCAGAAAAATCAGAATTGCTTTTAAAACCCCATGATGCAAGAGGGTTCTGACAGTAAATTTTTTAACACTCTGGATGGACAGAAATCCTATGCAGATGATTTTGGACAAAGGACAGAGGGAACACCAAGAGAACAAAAGGCACGACGTATCAGCTAACTGGAAAGTCTGGCTTTCCTTTGATGAACTGAGTCAGAAGTAAAAACCTACAACCTTCCCATCTGTAAAATGGAATAACAATACAGCAGGCAACCCAGCGAAACTCTTTAAAATCTATCCACTCAAACCGCTGCTTTTAGAGTATAATTATTAATAATGGTAACACAGTCTGGTATAGAGGTACTCTGTTAGGCTAGATACTATCACCAAGGCACAGAGATTAGTATAGGAAAACTCACATTCTCTTGCCATCCCCTGTGAGTCCAGCTAATGTACAATGATGATTTTCTATGTACCCTAGTTCCTATTTAAACAGCTGTTCATTGAAGAAAGACTGTTTAATATCATTTAGAAAGACAAGGCTACCTATTGCAACTATTAAATAAAACTGCTAGGAATTTCCTAGAAATTTCGCTAAACAGTAGGAAGCAAGTTCTTTATTTTCCACATCATAAGCCTAATAACACCAATAAAAAGCATGCTCATTGCACTACTGCATATTTTACAATATGAATTTAGATTGCTGAAAAGAAAAACAGATGGAGCAGAACTGTCAAATGCTCTGGAGATCCAAGTGTTGTACACACAGCGCTGGGGCCTGAACTGGGATGGACTAAAGGGCAGGTTCTACACGCGCTCCAGAAGCAGTTTCCAGAGTATCAAAAGTGAAAATGAATTTGCATTTGCTGAAATGTAAGTGGTATTCATGAGAGTAAAAGAAAATCTCAGAAGTTAGGCTTATAGATAGCATATTCATGAATCCAAAAGGGGTATTTTGACATCTTGGTTTTTTGAGAGCTATATTCCTGTTCCATTAATTTGCAACAGGAAAAAATATGTTCTCACTGGCCTCAGATGCTGGTGTCCAATTAGTGAGGCAGATCAGTAAGTGTTGTAAGCACGTGGCAGAGACCAAGCTAATAATCTTTGATGCATATACTAGTGTGGGTTTTATGCTGGAGCTTTCAAGGTACAACAATGAGGAACGGGTGCAGCAGAGAAGTGCCAGGGCTGCAGCAAGAGCTGGGGAGGAGAGGGAATACAAGGGAACAAGGAAGGAAAGCTCAAGATTCCAGGGACATAATAAGAAAAAAATCTCAGTCTCATACCTGCTGTCTTTCTTTCCCATCCTCTGTTCCATGTATGCAACAGTAACAAGACAGAAAGGTAGTTTTGCTCCACTGGACATCAAGCCACCATGCAACACACCCAGTAACGTATGCTCCCAAAGCCAACACTCCCTCTGCAATGATGACTCTTACTTTACAGTATTACACTCTACATAGACTATTACTACACTTCACAGAGATGAGGACTCCACTGCACTACATCTCCTGCAAAAGAAAAAATAAATGTTTTGCTTCTATGCATCAGACTTCCAACATCCTGAACTGTTGATTGCTATGTAAGCAAAAGGATGCTATTTCAGCAAGAGCATGCTGCAAAATACATATATTCATAATTCACTCATGAAAAGTTCCCATGAAAAACTGGTCATCTCTTTTGAACAGAAAGGCAATAAAATGTTTATATTTTACATGTTACTCTACTGAGAGCTCCATAGTCAGGTTTGGACCAAAGGATACTATGTTTCCACTTTGCTCAGGCCACAGCAAAATCCTTCCCCACTCTCTACTGTATCTTCAGAGCATGTATGCAAAAAGGTTGCTTAAAGGTAAACTTGAAGAACTAACAGAAGAAAGTAAATATAAGTAATCCTTAGCATTTTAGACTCATTTTATACCAACTATTTGCCTCCCGACTGTACTTTGCCAAAACATTCTCCATGTTAAGCCTATGATGGGAAAAAACATTTCAATCTTGTGTGATATCAAAACTTTTAAGTATTTTGATAAGCATTGGCTCTTCACCAAGTACTACATTTGCAAAAAACTTGCCATAGTAAGACACTTGATACCTTTTGTGTATATTGTGTATATTCAGGCTCAAGGAACCACTGTTGCCCACCATGAGCCAGGCTCCAGGGACACGGACATCACCCTACTATCAGCTTTTCTGGAACCTGTACAACCTTGCAGCGCTTCCCTGAACAAGGAAAGGGATGAAAAGCTGACATTCCCTACGTCTTCCTGAAGATATACAGGGGTTGCTCCCCAAAGGAAATGGATCTGCAAAAGATATCACGAGATCCTGGGATTTGCCTGTCTAGTGCTTTCGTGCAGTGACTGGCAACTAGAGATATTTTTATGGACCCCAAACTGGAAGACACCTGGTAAAAATGATCCCTTCACAGATTCTGAACAAGGAAGATACACCTTACACCTCCCTGACTTTACTGCAGTTTGGCCCTAGAAGAAATCCCATTTTCTCACAAGAGCAGTGTTTCCCACAGGAATGTTCTCTGTCAGCAGTGACAGGGTACTGAAGGAGTAAACTAAGGAGACAGCTACTATAGAGGATTTTAAGGAACACCATTTCTGCTATTTCTGTGTAATAGATGGGGAAACTAAGGCAGAGGAAGGCAAATGTCTGGGCCACTCTCTGGATCAGTGGCAAAGCTGAGATCAGACCAATCACCAGGACGTAATGGCAGCCAAGGAGAAGAGAAAACAGAGGAGCTGCAACACTTCAGATGACAAGAAGAGAATTAATTTTCTGATGTGGTGTTTTGTTGACTCTTTCGTCTTGTCATGTACAGCAGAAATAATGTTCATAGGATTAGAGTAAACTCACAGCAAACATCTCTTATGATTATTAAGCATCTCAGCTTCAATTTGATGTTTCATCATCTGCCAACCTTCCACATCAAAAATGATTTTTGTGTGTATTTGAAACAAAAAATAGACATAATATCAGCCCAGAATTTAAAACACTTCTTAAACATGTTAGAAAAGTAAATTTAAAATGTCACTGATGCTAAGAAGAGGAATAAGCCTGTCCATTGCTCTTATGCAACAATTAATTTTCATCAGGGTCCTTATTATGTGCTAGTTTTTATAGAGTGACAAAACACAACTGCATGCTATTGTTTAACCACATTTGCTGCATATGCCAGAACAGTAAAGGCTGGAAATATGTGTAAAGGATAACACACAAAATGTAGCTAAATGTATTCTATATTATGGATCCATAATACAGAATGCAAATGCTTCTGACTAAGCATTCACAGGAGACAGTCTTTAGGGTGCATGCTGTGAATGTATATTATGAATAATGCATAAAACTTGGCTAAATCTTAATGAGTCCATTGACATCCTATGGGGTCCACAGGAGCCTCAGATCCCAAAGCATGTCAGTGGCATATTACTCTCCTCCTCCACTTAAATTAAAAAAATACTTTCTTAAAACAAAGGAAATTAAAACACAAAAGAACAAACCCTTAGCTCTGACTTAACTCCCTTATGATGGCAAACACGGAGATGGTCACCAAGTCTGACTTCCTTCACCCCTTGTGCCTAGATGTTCTACATTAAACCAAGGCACTGTATGGCATTTCTGTAGTGTTGCATCAGGTGTGACACACGAGCTACTCCTCCTTCCCAAAGCAAAATACTAAGGGGCTTCTCCACACACAGAGGAACGAGGACAAGAGGTGACAAGCAACCCTATTATATTTTGTTTCCATCCTCCTTTCCTAATTCCCAGATTCTGTAAGTGCACTAATTAATGTATGAGGAAACTACAGAACATATGGAAAAAACCCCCCCACATATAGTTTACTAGTTAATCAGAGCTACTCCAAAGGAGTAAATTCACATGCTAAAGGACATTGGCAATGGGTGCAGTCATAAGGACAAAGAACCTGACCAAAGAGAAGCGCCTGGTATTTACAGCCTGTAAGTATAAAAACAGTAAGAAAAAAATTTCCACCTCCTGAGTGAAACTGTAAGGTTGTACCATTCTATCTGAATGTACAAATATACCATATTCACTAGGAAAAAAAAGTGTTGGCATCAAGCCCCAGCTCCACTTAGAAGTGTGAAGATAGTTTTTGTGTGTCATGCGCTTGGAAATAAATGAGTAGATTTTTCCCATAGTATAAGTGAGGAAAAATAACTGATTAGGCTCTTGTTTATTTAGGGTTATAAGTCTTCAAAACCGTACAAATGGTAATTAATTAATTCTCACAACACCCATGTGTGATGGCAAGTCTATACATCCTTAAACACTAGAAAACTGAAGAACGAAAGGTCAAGAGACTTACCCAGCACACCAGAGCACTTCAGCTCACACTCTCTGCCATGCACTCATCTGCTGTGCTCGGAATGGCCAATGTTGGTCTGCCTAAGGACCACTTTTATGCTCCACCAGGCAACTGCAGGCCAAAGCCAACATAACCACATGTTGGGGATCCAGGCAAGGCAATGTGTCCGGGATCCAGGTGAAGCTAGGTGATGTAATCCCAAGCTGGCAGCAAGCTGCCCCGGAGCGCTGGGTGCGCAGAGAGCACAGAGCCAGCCTCCTTTCCCAGCACTCAATGTTCTTGCTGGTATCATAGGTTGAGTAGTTTCTCAACTTCCAACTCGCAGAGCACGTCCTGCTCCTTCCCCTGCTGCTCAGGCACTGAAGGTCCCCTGGTGCCTCGAGCCCTGCCTTTTATGGTCCACCCCCTTGTTAGGCCATTAGCTTTATTATTACCAAACAATTAGCACCTGAATGTGATGACCAGGAGGGCTGCTCTGTCAATCAACAATCAGGTAGCCCTCTGGTCATCCTCTACACCACACACACACAGAGCTGAAACCAACTGAATGCATCTTTCTATTTCTGCCCTTTCTATTCCCGCAGCACGTATGCCAATACACACACACAGAGGCACGCTCATCTGTGTCCAACATGGATGGTCTTCTGCTGGCCAGCACACCAAGGCACACCTGCATCAGGGACTGAGCAGGACTCTCGTGCTCTCCCCACCGAACCCCACCGCTGTGCCCAGTTAGACCTCATGTGTGCCTACACCAACTGAAGCTGCCAGATCAGGTGAGCACTTTTCACCCCATCCACATTTCAGCGCCTGAATCTCCCAGATTAAAGTAACAGGGAACCCTGGGAACCCCTTATTCCCAGAGAAGGAGCAAAGAGGATGGCTCCCTGACAGGAACTGCCCTCCCACTCAAAGCAGGTGTCGGGAGAGGAGAAGGGGGGCACAGGCCCACAGGAGGCAGGGTGTGAGGCAAGAGCTCCTCCATCCCTGAGGGCATCTGCAGGGCAGGAGGAGGAGGACAGGTTTGGGACAAATTCGATATAACCAAGTTTTGTACAAAAGAGTGGGAAAAAATAGCAACTGCCAGGAAACTCAGAAATACAAGTATTTTTTAAGTTTTGTTAAAATCTTCTCCTCCCACATGCGCTTTCAATGGAAAATCAATACCAGGGATGAAGAAACTATCTGGGTGTTCAGTAAGCACTTCTGATCTAAAAAAAAAATTCTTTTAAAAATCCAGCTTTTGTTTTCCTTGTTTCTGCTTCTTACAACAACAAAAACAACAACAGCAAATCCAAACATGATTTTTTGTAGTGAAAACAACAAACAGATCCTCGAGGAAAGGAACTGATGAAAACTGTTCAGCTGGATCTACAGCAGAATCTGACATGAAACACAGAGAGAGCAGGGACACACGCGTGCCAGCTATCTGTGTATTTAGGCAAGAATACACAATCTCAGATTACTCCATGACAATAACCTTTTCTTTTAATGACAAGGGAAATGTTTTGCGCAGTTATGAAATACAACTGTTTTTGCTTGTTGGTGTGTAAATTTGCCCTGTATAGGAATACACATACATTTACACACACACATCTATATTCTAACCAAGAGCAAAGGCCAGGTGTTCACAGGAATAATACTGACAAACTATTTTACCTTTGCAACCCATCCTGCTACTATTTATACTTTCTGCTACAGATAGCAGCAATTGTTTCCTTGCCTCCTCACCCCTCCCGGACACCATAAGAATAAGAGAGAACGAAGTCTCTCGGTAGCACTTTCCTTCTCAGCAGGAAACTCGAGCGTTTGTGATATCCATTTTGATACAAGACCTAAATTAGGACTCTGGAAATAGGTAATGCATAAAAAGAAGCATTTTTGTTCCACAAGATTATTATTATAGGTTACTGTTAACCCTTGGGAGATGGAGGTGAGTCCTGCAGCTCCCCACTGGGTTGAATATTTGCTAAGAAATCACAGGCGCTACCTAAGCAGATATTTCAGGTGTGCTTTGTGATAAGGAGAACGATCCTGTTGACCCATCATATTCTGATAGCTGGTTTGAGTGCAAGAGCATCGCCAGTTAAACAAAAAGGATCAGCACAGCATGCACATGCTGCAACCCCTCTTGCGCTAACAGAAGATTTCAAAGGGGATGGATACAAGGACAACTGTGGAATTGCTAATGTGGAGAGCAAACAAAAAAATCAGTACTATATTTGGGGACTACCCAAAACACATTCTGCCTCTTAGCTCCCTGAAATCCCCCCCTATTGCAAAGTTTCCACCAGATCACATATTAGTGAAAAGAAATACGTTGTTCAAAAAGGAAAAAAAATAATAATAAAAAAAGAAACCTTTAAACAATTTGTAGTTTTCAAGTTTCAAATCACTGCAAATGAAAGTATCAGGGCTCTAAATCTGCGTGATTTATTCCAGCTTTACAATCATGAATCATAAAGTTACACAAATCATAAATGAACTTTTTGTCTTCGGAACAATCATCATCTCTGGAGTTAGGAGAACTGGTCCACAATTCAGACTCAGGGAACCACACTACTTTGCACTAAAGCTACACCACCTCCTGTTGTGATACAAGTTGGCCCAGCATTACTCATTGCTTGACTGACTTCCTTAGCAAAACGAGCCATACCGCAAATTCAATCTGTTATCTGCCCACACGATTTAATTCAAGTTCAGCTTATCCTAAGTACTTCTTTTTCCTTCAAACATGCAGACTTCAAAGGGCTATAAACTGTGATCTTAAATGCAAAAGCAATTGCATGTCAGTAAGTTTTCTCTAAGTTTAAATAAATATTTTAGTAAACTATGGTCGCTCCTTGTTAAGCCTGAGAAAAATGGAGCCTTGCCATAACCTGGAAGACATGTTGGATCTCAGAGCCTCACACATCCTCCCATTCAAATCCCTGTGCACTGCATACCTGCGGGAATACAAAGGAGAAGCATTCCAATAACTCTGTTTACCTGCAAGGCAGACCAAGGTTCTCTTAATAAATGTTAAGCTTTATAGCTCCTTCACTCAAAAAGCCACATACTGAGCCATTGCTACACATCAAAGGGGAAGTCCCATGGAATAAGTATTATCTTGAAGACCAGTCTGACTACTGCACTGATGACCAGAGCACAAACCTTTGCACTCATATTCCCACAAACATCCTCCTGTCAACAGTACATTTCACGTGAGCTGCAACTCACTACCAAGAATAAGGAGCTTTCTGGTTGGCCTAGAGATTTGCCTACAGCCACGCAGAGGCACATGGAAGAAAAGAAGCCAGAAGTCCTCGCTGCTACTTCCCCGCTCTAGCCATTAGGTTTGGCATGGCTCTTCCTAGACAGTCCTCTTTGTTTTAGCTGTTCTGACATCTGCGCATTGCATTTGCCCTGTTGTGCAAGCATGACTATTTCCTAAGAGATAAACAGAGATCACCAAGCTCACAATGCCTGACACAAACAGAGTTCAGATTCAGGCTTCCCTACATAACCCAGACCCCATCCCTTCCACTTGCAAATGTAAAAGGAACTCTGAAGGGAAAAAGAAGGAAATCATCTTAATAAAGGAATGGGAATGAAAAATCTCCCTCACTCTCACGTGTTCTTTTCAAACAGCTATTTGAATCATCTCTGCTCACAGACAGCCCCACTTCTTCAGCAATGGAAAAGCAATACAAGCTATTTGTCATTTGATCCCCCCAAACATTTTGTAATCTAATGTGAGCAGGCTCCTCACTGGGCTCTCAGACAAAAGTTTGCCCACATGCCTTTTAAAGTACGTACCTGATTTTGCCTTTGTCTGCTAAGTTCCTTTTGCAGCTGCATCCCCACGAAAATGCTTCTGTACCCACTTTCCCCTGTTGTTTCTATAGGCTGCTCAGAGGTGGATTCATAGCCGGGCTTCAGCAGTTACATTTCTTCCTCAATTGATTCTTCTTTTTATTTATTCTGAAGTTTCCAATGTAAAACAAACAGGAATACCACCTTTCTAAAATTACTACTATCCCACTGTCCTCCAATGTAACATTAACAAGAGGCAATATTCTCCAAAGCTATGAAGCATATACTGCCCTAAATTACATTGCAGTTGCTGCCCTGAGCTCGCACATTTTTGAACAGGAAGGCTCCCAGGGATCTCTCTATCCGTTCTGACTGCATATACTGCTTTAAAATATTTTTAACCCAGACACTGAAGTGCCAGCCTAGCAGCCCTTCATGCTAATCCTAGCCTGGGTGGCTGTTCTTGAGGGAAAGCATTCAAAAATTGTAGCAGTGCATCAACTTTGACCCTTTTCACTTAAAACATGAGACTTCTTTTTTTTAAGGGAAAAAAAAATTAGATTCCGGAGGGAATCACTGAACTCTGACCTGCTTAAAATTAGTTTTGTTTTAGTGCCTGTGTGGTGACTCAACAGGCCAATTTTCCAGACACTTAAGACTTCTCTGCTCCTGAAGATTCCAGTTCAAGTCCTGGACTCGCTGCCTGGGGTCGGGATCAGAACACTTTGTTCCATGGCTTCAAGCAGTGAATTCCCAGATCGCCATACCCTTGCCAGATGCTGGCATGCTTGGTAATAAGCAGGGCTGTAACTGAACTAATTACATTTTTCTTAATCTGTGAAGAGTTTTGCTTGCAATACATATGCTAGACCAAAAGAATCTCCCTTCAAAATTCAGCAGTCAAGAAATGTTTATATGGCTCTGATAAACACTTCATGATAAGCTGGATTCTTTCAGGGGGGAGGGGGAAGATGTGTACTTTGGTCTTTACAGTGCAGCAAATAACTCTCAAATAGGGTCTGGCTGAGTGTATCCGTCTCACTGGGAGTAATTGATTTGATTTTTTTTTAATCTGTCACAGGCATTACAAACACTAAATGAGTCACCATAGACTCCTATGCTGCAAAAAATAGCATCACAACGCTTCATTTGCTCTTCAACAGGACTTCAAGTGTAGTGCCTGGTATCAAAAAGCCTTGTCAGATAACAAATTAAAAAATCCCAGGAAATGAAACCCCAACACAGTCTCAGACCAAATTATTTCCTGCAGAAGGTTAACACTGCCCAGCAAAGCAAAGCTCATCCAGGAGCAATAATTTTCCTCAATCTCAACAGAAATATTCTATTCAATCTTATCATTAATGCTATTACATAAATTTCATACCTTTCATCAAAGGATCTCAAACGATTTAACAAACAGCTTCAGAAATCTCCTGTAAAGTGAGGGAGTAGTATTATCTCCACTTACAAGTAGTGAGGAAATAAAGCTAAAAAGATGCTAACAAACTTTGGCCACAAGGCAATAAAGAGCCAGACCAAGAAACAGAACCTAGATGCTGGTCCATATTAAATGGCATCTGTTACATTTCCATCGCTGTTTCACAGTGATTATGGAAAGAAAAGCTTTGCCAACATCTATAATCACTTATTTGACAGCTGCTAACCCAACGAACACGAAGGCAATTTATACACAGTGCCCTAATCTTCCTGAATTTGATTATGTATGAACACAGCACTAGTCCTTGTTCCAGTATAATTCTGGGTTTTTCTTAGAAAGAATGTAGCTTTCTTCCTTTTTCGGAAAGAAAACGAGCCACTAAAAGACAGAGTTTTAACACGCAGTCATCAATATGCTGTTCTTACAAATACAAAAAATGTAAACCAGTAATAACACAAACAATGGTGCACACTGTTCCACGTCAACAAAATGTCTCTGTCTTCTGCCCAGAAAGCCTTCCTTCAAACTATACAAGAAACTTCCCAAGACCCTAGGAGACACTGGTCAGGACAACCAAAGGGAAAGGAAATTCTGTGAAAACAGAAAATGACACTGCTTTATGAGCATCCTCCACATATTTAATCTCAAGATCTGCATGCCTCTGGTGGTCACAGTTGACACAGGAGCTTGAAGATATCCAGATAGATTAAAAGTTGTGAGCCTGCTCCACTTGAGGCCAACCTGCAATATCAAAGAGTAGTGTCTAATGTAACTAGTGTGTTGTGGTCCATGGCAGATGGCTGACAGCAGAGTTTCTCTGGCTGAGAAAACCTACCGAAGAACCACCTGAGTGTCTCCACCATTGAGTCTGAACATGAGTATGCCATTACGACTTACCACCATGCCTTCTCAGAGGAGAACTGTCACCAGGTTGAAACAATGCGAGCTAACTAGGTTATTCATCACCTGCAAAAAACGATGCTGCTCAGAGCTTTTTGGATACAATGGTGAAGGTGAAGAAGGCTTTCTTCACCACCCACGCAGCCTGGGCTCAATTCTGCAAAACAAATCTGAGCTGCAGTCAGACTCGATGTCAGACTTTTGCCAGCTGAGCTCCCTCTCACTTCCTCAGTTTCAGGTCATCTGAATACCCTGACAACCTGTGAGGATAAATCAAGCACAGAAGGTGTTTAGGAACTAAACATACACGTCAGGTGTTTCTATAAAACCTACACAAAGCTATATCAAAGTATCCCAAATTCCACATCCTTAACAAATGTATCACACATTTTGGAAATGGTGGGCAGTGACTTAAAATACAGCTGCACTGGTTATAAAAAATCAAAGAGATGGAATAATTCTGGGAGGAAAGCAGGAGAGAATGCCAATGCTGACATTTTTTCCTCAGGAGGACAGATCAGTTGCGTGAAGCTTCCCTTCACTGGGGTCTATTCTTTGAGTAACTCTAATCCAAAGCACATTAAGCAACACATTAAGCAACACATCCCGGCAGTCACTCATCTCTTGATCTCCAGGCCAGGAAGGACTGCTAGGAGCTGCCGGTCAGGCCTCCTGCCTGATGTGAGAACCTCACCCAGCACTTCCCACAACGTGCCTGTAACTTCTGGCACCACACAAATCGATGGCCAGAGCCCACACACAGCCCCTGCTGGAATGAAGGTCCCGGTCCTCATCTTGTGTCGAGAGTGTTTGTAACCAAGTATGTTTTTGCTTCCAGCCTGCTCATCCTACCAACCACACCAGCACCCCAGTGAAGAGACCCGTGGCCATAAACCATTCCCACAGATGATAACAGAGACATCACACTGGACATTACATGAAAACTGCCCATGCTACTGATTGCTTTGTACAAAATTATTTACACTGGCTCTTCCATCTTTCTCAACGCTAGCAAAACCAGAGCTCCAATTCAGCAAAGGGCTTGCTGTATTTGCCAAATTTGAAGTGCTGATGGAGGCCCACTGGCTATGGTTGGATGGAAGTGCTTGAAGTCAGGCACATTTGTAACTGCGTCAGGGCCAAACTCCCTGCACAGCCATTCAAAATGCATCCTAGGCTTGTGCTTTGCTTCTGGAAACTTGATTCTCACTTTACATATAGTCAAAACCTGACAAGAGCTCACTGTCGGATTATGCAGGAAATCTGCAAGTTTCACCAAGGTGTGATCTTATGCTTTTTCACACATTATTGTATCATGCCGCGCCAGAACACTAACGTATGCACAGTTCTAAAATAGCTTGCATTATTACAGCCCAGCACCGAGAATGGCGCTGAAAAGCCAACATGCAGACCTCCAGAGATTTGCTCCTCAGCCACTTGCAAACTGATAAGGGGTCACAATTCCTTACTTACCAAGGGGAAAAAAAAAAATTCAAAAAAAGGAGAAACAGAACCAACCAGACATGGTGTTCCAAAATCTCTTTCCCCATTTCTCTCTCTTTTAAATGAAACCATCAATTGTCAGATTTGTCTTTGGTCATGTCAGGGTGGGAGAATGGGATTTAATAACATTTAACTGACTTGCTATCAAGAAGGAAACATATTTTTCTTCTCTCAAATTTGAAACTGACACTTTTTTTTTTTTCTGTTGGCCTACTTTCTTTTAAGTTGCTTTTCAATTATTTATGAAAATGCAATAATGCATTACTTTGCTGTGCAAATGTTTAGAAGATGGAGATAGTGTCTTTCAAGTGAAAAAAAACATACATGGTTATGTAGGGGTTTATTTAAAAGCACGTTGCAGGTGACACTTTATATAAAAAATGATGTACTTTCATTTGTTCCCCCCAACACATCCCCATTTTCTTTCAGCTGTGTGTTTGAGTCAATAAAAAGAAGTCCAGAGCTCCACAGAAACACCCCACTCATTGCTCTCCAAAGCTAGAGCTTTAACAAACAAACAAAAGCTCTACATGGAAAACTGTACAAGGGGCTGAACCAAAACTTATTAAGACACTGAAAAGACTCCACACTTTCTGAAAAGCAAAAAGAGGGCAACATCTTGTCCCACTAAATAAATGAAGGAAATTAATAGCAACGGTTCTAGTGTTTCACTTACATTTTTGAAAGGTTTTGTTTGTTTGTTTGTTTTTAAACAGATGGTTTTTGGAAATGGCTGTGCTCCCAAGCCCAACAAACACCAGCAAACACTCACTGCTGAACTTCTTTCCACAAGTTTGGAAATCCCATGCGGAATCACACGCAAGTGGCTATAGCTTCCAAAGGCTCACCACCTTGGCGTTTTAGCATCAACGGCCTAAAACAAACAGTAAAGTCCACCCTGATGGCCCCTAGTGCTTACCTCCCATGCCTTAAACTCCACTTTCACGTGGCCAACTTTGGCCTCATGAGGCTATCCCTATTACAGTCAATGGTGAGATGGAAGCTCTTCCTCTGCAATGCTTTCTGCCACGAAGGATCAGCTTCACTAGGCCGAGGCTACCCTTTGTATGTAAACTGTGAACACAGACCCCATATATACTATTGGTCTTAGCATATCAAACCAGGAAAAAAGACCATTAAGTATGGTAAAATGAACACAGATGTACTTAACAGCAACATAACACCAACTGAAATATAATCAAATACCACACACCAAAACAAATCAAAAGCTGCCCAGAGAAGTTGTGGCACCTCCATCCAAGAAGGTTTTTAATGCCTTAATTAGAAAAAACCATGGCTGACCAGATCTTGCTGCTGACACTGGTCCTGTTCCAGATTACCACACTGAGGTCCAACCTGACCAACATCCCTGGTGAAAGAAAACAAACCTGTAAAAGCATTTAGAGAAGCCAATCTCTCCTACCATTAACTATTTTAAATGCCTTCAATATTATTCCTTAGAATGGTAATCCATGTAAATTCCACAGTCTCTGTAGCTCCTAGAAGACACCTCTCACACACACTTGTCACACCCCCTGCAGGGTTTCAAAACAGACAAGTAATGTTTAACAACATCGGCAATTTAGGAAATCAATTAATTTTTTTTCCCTTCACCACAGTGACTTAGGCACCTAAACCACCCTGAAGGTCAACAGGGCACTGTCTGTGCTACCTCCAAACCAGAACTTTGCCTGCACTGAAATCTCACTTTTCTAGCTGAACACTGCACTGATGCAAACACTCACGTTTTGCTGAATTTAAATGAACTGAGACACATTCCTAAGTTTAAGCCTATACTCAAATGTTGTTCTTAATCAGGGCCATAAACCACACCTCTGCAACTCGCACATCATATTCTGAGTTCATTACAAAAGGATAGTGAAGACACAGAAACATTTCTAAGCACTTTGGGCTTAGAAGGAGCAAAACTTACGGTGTTGAGATACAAATAATTATATAAAGCTGTATGGTTATACAAGTAAACATCTTCCTTCTTCTCATATGCAAAACCACAGAATTTAAAACTAAGCAAAGCAAGAAATAAAATCTTGGATTCTTAAAATTTTACACCATTGTGCAACAGCATTCTTCTTCCCTGTAGCCTCTTACTGCTACTTCTTTATGCTATATTTGCGTGCATTGCAGAGGTGCTTGGGTATGGAACTGCTGCTGCTATTCGTGTGGCTGTACCCACACCTTCACCTCCAATATGCCTTTAAGGATTAGCATATCTTGGTTTCTCCATTTTCTACCCCATTTCAGCTTGTTACTTCTCACTAGGAGCCACTTTCTGTACCAACACAACACATTAGTTATTAAAAGAACAGCGGGATGTAGAGTAAAAGGTGCAAGGCTCTGTCTTACTTCCCCCTCCCCCCATTACTCCTCACAAAAACACACACATTGCTATCATTCAAAGATAACACCTTATATAAAGCAAGATTTGGTCTAATAACATTTTGTGACTAGGGGAGGAGGTAAGCATCCATGGAAAGTTCCCAAGCACACATTTTAAATCTGTTAGTAATCTACTACACACATGCTCACAGAATTGGATCCACAAGTTTGCCACCCAGAGGGACTGGATGCACTTGAGAGGTGGGCCCATGCAAACCAGATGAAGTTCAACAAGGTCAGGTGCAAGGTCCTGCACATGGGTCAGGGCAATCCCAAGCACAAATACAGGCTGGGTGGAGAACGGATTAAGAACAGCCGAGGAGAAGGGCTTGGGGATGTTGGTTGATGAGAAGCTCAACATGAGCCAGCAGTGTGTGCTTGTAGCCCAGAAAGCCAACGGTATCCTGGGCTGCATCAAAAGCAGCTTGACCAGCAGCTCAAGGGAGGTGATTCT
The DNA here is from genome assembly GCA_013398125.1 of Aegotheles bennettii. NCBI lineage: Eukaryota > Metazoa > Chordata > Aves > Caprimulgiformes > Aegothelidae > Aegotheles > Aegotheles bennettii. The sequence continues at coordinate 110,149 of VZRW01010725.1, forward strand.
CCCATTCTACTCTGCTCTCGTGAGACCCCACCTGGAGCACTGTGTCTAGCTCCGGAGCCCCCAACACAAGAAGGACATGGAGCTGTTGGGAGCGAGTCCAGAGGAGGCCACAAAGATGATCAAAGGGCTGGGGCACTTCTCCTATGAAGACAGGTTGAGAGAGTTCGGGTTGTTCAGCCTGGAGAAGAGAAGGCTCTGGGGAGACCTCACAGCAGCCTTTCAGTACCTGAAAGGGCTACAGGAAAGCTGGAGAGGGACTTCTTACAAGGGCATAGAGAGATAGGATGAGGGAAAAGGGATTCAAACTGACAGAGGGTAGATTTACATCGGCTATTAGGAAGAAATTCTTTCCTGTGAGGGTGGTGAGACACTGCCACAGGTTGCCCAGAGAAGTTGTGGATGCCCCCTCCCTAGAAGTGTTCAAGGCCAGGTTGGATGTGGCTTGGAGCAACCTGGTCTGGTGGGAGGTGTCCCTGCCTATGGCAGGGGGCTTGGAACTGGATGATCTTTAAGGTCCCTTCCAGCCCAAACCACTCTACGATTCTTTGATTCTATGAAGTGTTTTACTGAGCAGGCCCCAAATGTGTGCAGAGCTGAGTCCCCTCCTCACCCCAAGAGGGGCTGCCCACAGAAAACACCCCAGATCACACTGGGACCCACCGCACACATTTTTACGGTGCTGCTTTCCTCTACAGCACTTTCCTGGCAGAGAGAGGACTTCAGTTTCCAGAACTGTCAATTGCCTTTCAGAAGCACTAAATTCACACATACATATTTGCACATATGCATCAGCATTTACTCATTTGTAATCTCTCATGAGAATTGGTATTATTCCTCTACAGTCACAAAACTTCCCCCATCCCATGCAAACTGCTACTTACCTACAGCAACCCTGTTTATAGGAATGCCTCATTATACATAATTTCAGGTTTCAAATGGAAACTGTTTTACAGAAGTGACAAGTACTTCAGTACTTCTACTCTAGCTCTGTCTTTTTCAACTATTGGCAGGAGGCACAAAACCGATCCCAGCAACAAGTTTCAGCGAGAACTAAAAAACCCACCCTACATGAGCATGTAGTGACCGAGTATCTATGCATGACTTGCAAACCTGAACTAATTAATTGTCCTACATTTGTTAATCTCAACCACAACGCACTTAATGCACCGTGGTGCCGCTAAACAAACTCACATTCCCAGGAATCAGAACAAATCATTTCCTTTCCTCAGAATTCGGGCTGTCCTCCTGGTGGCCGCCTGCATACAATTCCAAATCTAAAATCAATCTGAAGCACGGCGAAGAGCACAGTATCTCCTGCTAAACACACTCTTCTCCCAGATTTGAATTTGTAAAGCAGAATATGGCATTCACTTCTCTGTCACTACATACACTTCTTATATATTTTGCATACCCTTCATAGTAGATGCGTTCAATTTATTATCAAATGGAAGCATAATTGACACATATATTGCATTTCTTGTTATTATTTATGCATTTGCCTATATTCTGGCATGAAAAATGTGATCTTTAATACCATGGCATAAGGAGCAATCTCATTTCAGTGCAAACACAGTACTTTGTTACTGGATGCACAGGTAAGGACAGCACATGGAGAGCCACAATGGCTCAATGTCCCCAGGCTACTACAGTCAGTGGAGAAGGAGAGACTCCAGAGGGTGTGATTTGGTGGATGAATCACTATTACAGAATAGGTATTTTCTCTGGTTTTGTAAAGAATTTTTTAATACAGAAGTTGGTATCTGCCTTTAATTCAGTCTGCTCTGAAATCACTTGAAAATAATTAATTTTCTAATTTTCTTCTCTTCTCTAATGGTTTCTGATTTTTCCTCTGTACAAACCTCGTCCATTAGGACTAATCTCCAGCTAGAAAGTCGGCTGTGACATTAAAATGGTGTTCCCAGCTAAGGAAAGCAACTCTTCCATTCATTGACCAAAGGCACTGACTTACCATTTAACAGGTATTTTGCTTTCTTTTTTTTTAAACGCACTGTAAAATTAACTTTTAGATCTTTATTAAGTAAATATTTAATTGGTTAGCTGAGGATTACAACTGTGTCCCCCAGCTCTTTTCATTACACTGAAAGCTTACTCATACACATGGATTTTATAGCAGTGCCAAAGGTAGCCTCCATAATCCTAGTTTAGAAATTGAACCAATTTAATTAAATGTGTCTTTAGACTGACTGCTACAAAACACAGCATGGCACTCAGTCAAATTTAAACCTATTGTATTCACATATCCCCTATCAAAACTGAAGATACTGCAAAACCACACTTCCATCTATTCCAGAGGCAGCTCAGTGTTTCTGAGCAGAGCAAGCTGAACTGAATTTTGTTCCCTCTCCTCAAAAATGTGGGCAAAGCAACTTCCCAGAGCAGGAGGAGCCATCACTGCCCTGCTATGAGCAGGCAACTTCACCCTGTCCCACCCTTTCTTTGCTGTCCTAGCCAACCTTCTGTCCTGTCCAGACCAAAAAGCAGTGCTGAAAACCTGAAAATCTAAATTATCTCCAAAAATCTGGTTTAAAATTAAATGAAATACATTAAACTCACTGTCACTAAGAGCAAGACCTTAGACAATTTTACTAATACTCCAATATAGCTTAAGAATCTTCTTAAGCTTTGACTAGTAAAGGCAAGTACCCTGTGTAGCAAATCTAAGCCTACTGAACAAGACATCAGCTTTACCAACACGTTTTAGACTCATTTCAGGTAAAACCCAGACAACCCTGCCAGGGAACAGGAGACTACAATGGGAATCACTCTTCTATGGGATATAGTTTGTTTGGATTGTGTTCTGTAAAACTGCTCCTTGCAGAAGGTACAAAGTGTCATCGAATTGCACTGGCCAGTTGAGCCTGCTCAGTTTGTCTTGGGACATGCTCACAAACAAAAAAAGATGGGTTTAAGTGCTCAGTGTCCTTTATCAGGCAAGTACACTGTTAATACAGTACAGACTCAGCCATGTATTTTAACTATAACCATTCAAGGGATTGAAATGATACATAAATGTGTAATTTAAATAGCGTGAGGTTTTCTCCTTGAGATTTTGCAGTAGTGAAGAATACTGTCCTTATAAAGTAACTTTGACCTGCAATTTTCAGGCAATCCATTTCCTTGAAATACAGGTAAATATTCTTTCTTTAAACAATAATCACAGAATACACTTTAGCTTTGTCGCCAGGATTTCTTTTTATTTAAAAGAACAACAGGACAGGGGCGAGGGGGAAGACTTCTGTTAAAGGACAATTCACTGAAGGGTCTTTTAGCTGGCAATTGTCAGCACTGCTCAGGGCCAATGGATCAAATTTAACTCTAAAAAGTGCTGATGGTTGTATGAGTCATCACAGTAGGAGCTGGCGCTCTGGGCCACTCAAGTTCAATTTTTGGTGTTACCACGGGCTGTAGGAACTGGGATCTTGGTGAGCAAAGATTTGCTCTGTATTTGATGCACTGGGTAAAGTGGCATTCTTAAAATCACCAGCCTCCCAAGCAGCTAGCAAGCCAGCAGGAGGTTAGTAGGAAGAGAAAGTAATTGTCCTTTGTGCCTCTGAAAATAGCCAATATTAAAGTATCCTCATATGTATTACCCGAGTTTCAATCTATGCTTGCAGCTCAAAGGAAAAGAGTGAGGCTGGAGAAGACAGAAAATAAAGCTGTCAGAAATATTAGCGGAGACCCTCCTCAAGCTGTCATGAAGCATATGGCCTCCTCACCTAGAAATGTGTGCAACTGCAGAGGATGTGTGCTCTGCAAGCAACAAAAACTTGTGCAGATAATGTGCTTTACGTGTACACAGAATGTACCGTGTACGTGCCTGTGCCTGTTCACCGCGTGCTTGAAGAGGTGAGGAGACAGGAAACGGTACTGTGAGAATGACCATCTTACACTTATCTAGGATGTCCATCAGTGGAGCAAGCAGCCACGGACCCAAGCTGCTTTAATGGACACAGAAGTCATCAGAAATCCACTTTACCTGCAGCCTCCACCCTCCACACAATGCCCAAAGGCGGCGTAACTGGGGCAATAACCAGCAGTAGGATGTGAATCTCATGTTTTGGTCTTGACTGTTGTCTGTTACTAAGTTCCACAAAGGGAAACAGATCTGTCTTCAAATTCCCCTGGTCACAAATCTGGAAGGAAACTGTCCTAACTGGGTCTGAGCACACCACGGAAAGGGAATAAAACTCCCAAAAGCCCCCAACACTTCAGTGCCACCGAAGAGGAGCTCGTTCTTGTTTAAGGCTTCAATTCATACACTATCTAAACCACAACTGGATCTGAACTTGACTACATAATACATCATAAGGGATTAACTGGACCATCTCTGGCTTGAAGAAATGGAGAACAGAAGCAAAACAGACGATAAAAAAAACAAGTTTACAGTACAGGAGACTTTGAGGCTTAACACAGGGCTGCTCCCAGGGTGTAAGGCCTGGTTGCCCACTTCCTCAGCAGCAACACTCCCGCTGCCTTCAGTGGGAGCACCACGCTGCCCGTTGAGGGGACGTGCGAGCATCCTTATGTAGAAAACAGGAAAAAGAACTTCTTCGCTTAATAGGAAAAAAATCCTTGTAATAATACTAATCTATTTATAATGGTCAAAAAATATGACAGCTTACAACAGCGTCACAGCAGTGCTTTGGCAATATTTTAGCATACTGTTTTATTTTTAGAAGGACTGTTCATTTACTTTCTCCTAAATGCCGGAATTCTTATTTTTCAACAAATGCTCTATTTTTTGGTGTATCCATATGCCAACATCACAGTGTTTTATATCAGGGTAAGTACGAACTGCAGGCAGAAACAAAGCTCCTGTACAGACGTTGCATTACAGCAGCACTGTCAGAGATGCCAAGTCTCAATCTCCTCCTATGCTTTATGCAGTGATAGTTAGCTACGCCACTTACAAACCTTCTTGGAACGCAGCGGTACGGTTTTACGATGAGTAACAGAAAACTGCTGTTTCTTCATCCCGAACACCCAGCAACTATCCCATTGTAAACAATACATCTGACAGTTTAATGATGTTGCTCAGCCTAACTGGTTCTGGCGAGCAGCACGTAAGATAAAGGTGCAGCAAGATGTGTGTTTAAGCATTTTATACATATATTATGTGTATTTTCTCAGCACAGAGACCTCAGAAGGGTACCTTCCCATTTCAAAATTCATTAGCAAACTACCTGCACACTTAAGCGAAACACGGGAAGCTCTCTGTTCAGTCTCACCTGGTACTACGAGATCACAACAACAGGATGACCACAGTCCCTAAGAATCTCTACAGCTGGAGCTCCAGTATGTATAGACAAAATTGACAGGCTTTTATTTTCTTTCTAAAGAGCATGTATTAGCTTCCCTCACTTACAGAAATTTATACTAAGCTAAATTAAATACATGTGCACCCACAGGTTAACTAAATTAACTCTAAACAGTCAATACATCTCACATGTCCATCTGTTTACGTAAGACACTTGCAGCTTTCAAGTCTTGTGCTCCTTATAGTGTAACTCTCAACCAAACCAGTTTCAGTTCAACCAGAAAGCTCTCTGTGAGATTTCCATGCATAATGGCCATGTGTCTATTGGGGTCTCGTGTTCAAATCATGTCAGAATAGACATGCTATCCATTCACAAAATGCAACACATCGATGCCAGCCTTTCTCTCTTCAGCTGGAGAAGCATCGTAAAACAAAGCTGGCTATAACCCTGCCAGATATTATAGCTAAATGATAGATATAAAAAAATTCTCCCCTTGCAATCCCTGCTTAATAGCTGTAAATAGTGAATTTTGCAGGATGAAGAATCTGTTTCTGAGGCAATAAAGTATTTCTCAGTGCTGGGAAGCATTAAGAGGATATAAAAGTAGCAGCAGATACAAGTAGCTGTTCTCAGGTAAGCTTCATGTGATAAAATATTTTGATGAAGAACTTTGTACTAGCTCCTCATGTATCAGTAGTTGCTTTTTAATCGGAGTGGTTCACTTCAGCCAGGCTGGGGACAGCTAGCTGTATTTAAACTGGGAGGAGAAAAGCCAGGACAAATTATCTTACAATTCCACAGCTGGAAACACACTTCCTTCTGAAATCTGAACTGAAGTTAATATTCCATTCTTTGACAGAGATGGAGCAAAATGCAGCTCTATTAAAAACAAAAACAAAACAGAACCAAAACAAAACATTTCCCTCTAATTTTAGGACATGGCTGGCTTGCTTTTTTTGACAGGAGTGAAGCGGTAGGAAGGATAACAAAAGCTACCTGTGCCAGCGAGCGATACCAGCCTCTCAGAGAGAATCCTTGGCATCAGACCCCGTCACCCGGACGCCCCTACTGCGCTGCTGCTGCTGCTGCTGAGGATCGCGATGCTGAACGCCTACAAATCTCCCACGTGCCTATTTCCTTGGCCTGCTGGTTTAAAAAAATAAAAATGCTAGAGGCCATTATTCATCAGCAGTAAGAAAACAAATCCCTCTCAGCCCTACTCCTCTCGCAGATTCCCACACTTATTACCCAAAATCCCACAGCTCGCTGGTGGTTCTGCCCTCGACCCCAGCGCCGGCTGAGGCGGCACTGCCATCCCCAGGGAACAGCCCATCACGTTCCCCCCGGCTTATTCTAGGGCCGAAGTCGGGCTGGAATAAAGTCCCTCAACTTTTGTGAGGAGGCAGAACTCGCTCCCACCGCCAGCGCCCGGGCCGGCCCCACCGGGGCGGTGGAGACGAGTGCGGCGGCGCCCCGCGCCCTGCCCCGGGGATCAGCCCTGCCCCGGGGATCAGCCCTGCCCCGGGGATCAGCCCTGCCTCGGGAATTGCTCCAGCCCCGAGGATCAGCCCTGTCCCGGGGATCACTGCCGCTCGGGGAATCAGCCCTGCCCCGGGATCGCTCCTGCCCCGGGATCAGCCCTGTCTTGGGGATCGCTGCTGCCCCGGGGATCAGCTCTTCCCCGGGGATCAGCCCTGTCCCGGGGATCACTGCCGCTCGGGGAATCAGCCCTGCCCCCGGGATCACTCCTGCCCCGGCCCGCTTTCTTCCTGAGGGGAAGGCAGCCGAACGGAGCGAACCCAGCGCCTCCGGCCCCTTCCACGGAATCGCCCTCCTGCCCCGCCAGGAGCGAGGGACGTGCCCCTCAGAGCTCTGCCAACAGCCTCGTCCCG